>JBAMBO010000914.1:0-194721 GCA_037044535.1 Lordiphosa magnipectinata | reverse complement strand
TTCAACGTCTCGTAAAAGCACAATTCCAAGATAACTTTGAATTCCTTCAATGGAACTACCTAATCAACGTCTCGTAAAAGCACAATTCCAAGATAACTTTGAATTCCTCCAATGGATCTCTACCTGTTCAACGTCTCGTAAAAGCACAATTCCAAGATAACGTTAAGTTCCTTTCGTGGTATAAGGATGGTTTAAGCAATAATAATAAAATAATAATAAAATTGAAATAAAAAGAAAGTCCAGACCACCTCTCGAAAGCGAAAGCTAAAGTGGACTGAATCAAAAATGTTTGAGGTTTTCCCTAGTCAAAAAATAATACAAATTATGACCTACTATGATTGCGTTTGCTTTGTAATTGATCAAATATTTAGTAGAATTTCTAGCCCTAAGCAGGCCATGCTCCATTTGCTTTGAAAATACTATAATTGGCATATTTTAGACAGACAGACAACTCATAAGATAAAATTATATTTATCCAAATCTGATGCAAAAGTTTTCCAGATAAGGTTGGGTAAAAAGAGAGAGACAGGTATCTTGCTGCAGGAGTTGAACCGCTCCGGAGTCGGAGAATACGGAATTTTTGGAACGGAGCAAAAAAAAAAATAGAAAAGGGTTCGGCTCAAAAAAAACGTCTTCTATTACATTTTTCTTAGCTTTTTTTCAAGTGTTTTGAATACTTTTTGAATGATACTATCATTGAGCATATTACCCAGCAAACAAATTTGTATGCTGCCCAAAAAGATGTCAATACTTAGTTTCCAACAACCAATTTGGAAATTTGACAATTTATTGGCATTTTATTTTTGATGTCAGTTTTTCGCTACCCTAATGTTTGTTCATATTGGGGTGAGTACGCGTTTAGAACAGTTCGAAATACGAAGCAATTTGCATTTCAACAATAATAGTAAGTTGCCCTCCAAGGATTCTGCCGACCACGATCCTTTATACAAAATATGGCCTATCGTGAATCACTTCAATGAGATTGTTCAATGTTCAGCTCCATAGTATTTGACCGTCTCAAAGTTCAACAATGAATCCACACTGCGTGCACGTTGCTCATTGTCAGCCAGATTCATGCGACGTTGGTATTTGGTACGCCATTCCGTGATGGCAATATACAAAAACATGGTCAGAAAAACAATCAATCCGAACCACCAATAAAAGGCATTGATAAAGAACACCACCGCCACTAGCAGATCCAATATGGTGGGCGTTATAGAAAACACTATATAGTTGAGTAGATTATTAATCGAGTCGGTGCCTCGATCCATCACACGCAACACTTCGCCCGTTTTCCTCTGCAAGTGCCAGCGCAACGAAAGTTGATGCAAGTGTCGAAACAAATCAATCTCAATCTCACACGTTGTATACTGTTGCACACGTATCCACAGGAAAGTTCTTAAATTGCCAGTGCCAGTGCCACCGCTTTGCAGAAATGAGAGGGCCACATATATGAGCACAAAATCCCAGCGAAATAGTATAGGCTCTATGGTCAAACTGTCCACTGTAGTTAAAGATTATGACATGATTTGAGATTAGGCATTCAATTGAAAAGCATGACCTACCCAACTTTTTGCGATAAATGAGCAAAAAAAATAGTTTAATAACGCGTCCCGCTATCAAGAGAATGATGCAAATTAGTACAGCAATTTGCAAAGCCAAATCCTTCTTGTGTTTACTCGTAGGAGGGCTCGTGCATGTAAAACGGAGCGGGCAAGAGAACGCAGTTTGCATTGAGAGAATGGAAGAGCTTTCGCTACTTCCCCCTTCCCCAGTAAGCGCTGATAACAATGATAATTTTCGTGAGCATTCTTAATTCTTTTGCTTTCTATTTCTATTTAAATGATAAGAAAAAAATTATTGAAGCTTGTTATCTGTTTATATTTTTCTTGTCTGATGTTAGGTTTATTATTTATTTCTTTTCCATATGAGGGAGTTTCGTATATGTTTTTATATTATATTTATTAATGCAGGATGACATGTACTGTTCCACGGCAGGCAGTTTGGTTAAGATTTTGAGTAAGCGAAAAAAAGGACTGAAAGTAGCTCATATCAATGCACAGAGTCTTGCGAAGAAAATGGATGAATTTATATATGTTTTTGGTAATTCTGATGTTGATGTTATCTGTGTGTCCGAGACGTGGTTTTTGTCTGACTACTGTGACTCGTCCGTTGAATGTGAGGGTTATATTGTTTATCGGGCAGATCGTATTGGACATGCTGGAGGAGATGCGATCTATGTCAACAAGCAACTGAACTGTAGACTAATAGAAAGACATCCAATTAACAGCACAATTGAATACATATTTTTAGAAATATCTAATAAAAACTTTGGATCTAAAGCACTGATAGGATGTATTTATAGGCCTAATCGCAACATTGACTGCGCATACCTAATTGAAGTTGTCTCGCAACTTTCCACTCAATATGTAGATGTGATACTAGCTGGCGATCTAAACAGTAATCTTTTGTGTGAAAATCATCTTGTAGACAGTTTTACATCTTTAGGTCTGGACGCAGTTAACATAACAATGCCCACACACTTTTCAACTACGTGCAATTCTCTATTAGATATCTTCTTTGTTAATGATGACCAGCTTTCCGTGCCAGCTTTCTCCAGACATGACTTAATTTTCTTGACCTACAACATAATTCTAGACCATAGTAGCCATAAGATAGAGTATAGAGACTTTAATAACATTAACTACTCAGACCTTGAGACTGATATCCTACTCTGTGACTGGTCACTGATTTATCAATCGCCGACAGCAGATGTCCAGCTTGAGATTATGCACAGCTATTTGATCCGTCTATTTGATAAATTTATTAAACTCAAGACTAAAATAATAAAGCCTTCTGTACAGCCTTGGTTCACAAATGAAATAAAAAGACTCATTATCCAACGAAATTATTCGTCTAACAGGTGGAAGCGATATAAAACAAATGACTTACTAACGGAATACAGAAGGCTAAGAGGTAGGGTAATGCTAGTATGGCCACGGTAAAACGAATTATTCGAAGCGCCAAACACTTGAAGAGATTGAAAATCAAAAAAAAAACACCTCTCAATTATGCTCGTAAGGAAGCACGAGAACGATTTGCCCGAGAACACATGACGTGGAACAAGGAGTGGAAGACGGTGGTCTTCTCCGACGAAAATAAGTTCAACCTTGATGGACCGGATGGCTATAATTACTATTTCCACGATATGCGAAAGGAAGAATGTTTTTTGAGTCGTCATCACTCTTGTGCAGGGGAGCCATATCGTTTTATGGAACATGCGAGCTCCAGTTTTTCACCTCGAAGATGAACGAAAATGTGTACAAGACTGTGCTCCAAAAGGCTTTTCCCCAGTTTTCGGGGATTTATGGTCATATTCCATGGACGTACCAACATGACAACGCTCCCATCCATACCGCTAGGGTTGTAAAACAGTGGATTAAAGACCAAAACTTCAAATTGCTCGAGTGGCCGCCTTACTCCCCTGACATTAACAATATCGAGAACATTTGGGGACTTTTGTCCAGGAGAGTATACGAAAGAGGAAGACAATTTAGTGACTCTGAGACCCTAGTTGAAGCAATTCAAAAAGCCTGGTCAACAATTTCACTAAATCAAATTGAAAAATATTATGATTCCTTACCAAATCGTATGTTTGAAATAATTAAGAACAGGGATGGGCATACCAAATACTAAATAATGCTAAAACAGTGTCCTTTATTATTTAAGTTACCCAGTGCCTTGAAATTTTGCTTTATATACTTTTGTTTAATAGTTTTAGTGGTCAAACCCATTCAGTTGAGCCAAAAAAATTGAGATTTTTTGCTATGTTTTTGAAAAAATAATACAAATTATAATTATAATTTATATTATATAATACAAAAATATTTGATTTCTTTATACAACAAAATTTATTTCGCTTAAATCGGAGTGCTTGTTACAGAGATACAGCGTTTCAAACCTAAAAAAAAACGTCAAACCTTTTCAGTTGAGCGGCACTGTAAGTGCCCCTTTAAGTATGCTTTGTTTTGTTTGGCGCCAGATTCAAATGATCTTTTCTAAATACTTAAAATGCAAATACTGTCACCCTGCAACCGATAAACTTCATAGTAAGAAGTTCGTTGAGAACCAGATTCCAAAGAAGCGAGGTAATGAGTCCCCCTTGTGAAGTGTCTCTCGTTGCTCTTCTTCTTATGTTGCCTGCACAGAGATTAGAGTTGATCACTCGGCTGCTAAGCATGTTTCTTCGCCAGTGAGTAATCATCGGGTGTGAGCCAATCTTGGCAAGAGCTGCCGTTATTGACTCGATCCTGACGTTGTTGAAGGCTCCCTCGATAACGAGAGAGCAAATACTTTGCAATGATTTTGCTTCAAATATCCTTTTCCCACCCCCTCCCAAGAAGAAAAAACAATTTAACATTTTGCTTTGAAATCTCTTTTTTTTATTTTCTTTACACATTTACATTTATATAATAATATATATATCTATATATATATAATCATTCTTCATTTATATACTTTATAATCCATTTTTTTTTTGTTGTTTCTTGTTTTGCCGTATGTATGTTTTCTTTTTTTGGGTTTTTGTTTTTATGCATTTTAAAATTAATTTTACATTTACCAGCTAAAGTTTTTTTGTGGTTGTTGTTTTTCATGATTTTTTGTTTCTCTATATATATATTTAGATATAATTTGCAATACTCCCGATTTTGTTTTGTTAACGTCTTCTAAACTCAAAAAAAAAAAAGAAAAAAAAAACACAATAAACTAAAGCGTAATGTTATTAAGTTAAACTTAGAATTTCTAAAATGAAATCGTTTTGTTTGTTTTCTTTTTTTTTGTTTTTTAGTAAAAATTACACAATAAATCATCATTATCGTTACGATTACTTGGCTAAGAAACAGTTTCAAAAATTGTTCTCTCTTCGCATCCAGATAAATAAAATATACGATATTCAATTTTTTTTTTGTTTTATACATTTTGTGTGTGTGATACATGAGAAATCAAGTGTTCAAGTGTGTTCATCGTTTTAAACTTAAGGCTACAACACAACAGCATTTTAAACGTTTACATACAAACATTTACACAGACAATTACATTTAAGGGTTTAGAGTTATATATATATATTTTTGTGGTATTTTCTTGTTATTGTTCGCAAAATGAAAGGGCAAAGTGCTTTGATTAGTTTTTGATTCCATTGTTGTATTCACTTGCCGCAAAAATAAAAACAAAAGAAAAAAAAACCAAATATTTACAAATTGTAAATGTATATATATACCTATATATATATAGAGAGAGAGAGAGAGACAGAGATAGATGGATGATATATGTATGCCCCCAACCCCACACCCCCGACACATGATGCTTTGTCATTCTCATTATTATCCGTTACTAATACTTTTTTCTTTTCTTCTTCATTTATACACTAATACACACACACACACTCGCACATACAAAAAAAATGCTCCAAAATATAACATATATACTCGGATTTTTGTTTTTTTTTTCTTCTTAAAAATATCTTAGAATTGATTTGTATATAAATATTTCATTTTTTGTTGTGTTGAAAGAAATTGAACTATTTTATAGTTTTTACTACCGTAAAATGTGTGGTTGCTATTTAAACCTGTTGATTTATGATCATTTTTCATGTCTTTTGCCCAAATCACACAATCAAAACACAATACAAGCAAGTCAGCTGAGATAGAAAAGTTTTCGAAAAAGTCTACAGTCTAGAGGTGCCCAGAGCCAGCTTACGGCGGCGTAGACACCAATACAAATGAAGCAAAAACTTCTGAAGCAGCAACAACCACAAGAAACACTTTGGTTTGTGCCGTGCTCTGTGCTCATAGGCCGTGGGCACCCCTGGACAGATTATATCGACTCTGCTTAATATGTGTAAGTATGAGAAGAACAACACATAAAAAGGGATTGATAGAATTGGCATGTTGATGAAGTTTAAGTGAACATACATATGTCAACCATTTGAACAATTTGTCATTTCTTTCCTTAGAATCAACTTTTAACAAAAAAAAACTGTCACATTTAAAAGGGAAATTAACACTAAACCTTTCTGTTAGCGTTGGATTTTATACAAATCATATATAAAACAGCCTACAGGCTACAAAGCTACGAAATTCGAAAATCTGGTTTCCATTTAAGCTTAAATAAAACAAGAAACACCCACAATACCACAAAGGAGGCTGGTTGACTATAAAGCTATTTCAGGAATCACCACAATTCAATCATTAGCAGTCATTGCCTATCTTAAGCGGGTTAGCAGAAGCTACCTCATGCAAGCATTGCAAGCACCGCTTGGGAATCCCAAAGGCAAGACAGGTTTATAGCCAAATCAGACATCAGCAACAAAACGCCAAGTCGCAGAAGCTTTGTGTGTGTGTGCGCGCCCCTTCTGTTGTTAGTGATTGATATTCAAAGCGGTCACTAAAACTGTCGCATTAAAACATTTTCTTTGTTTTGTATTTGGAAGTCAATTTTTATAATTTTCTGAAATTAATTTTTCTCACTCCTAAAACATGCTTCTATTTGGCTATTGAAGCATCTACAAAACTCCGTGCACATATAGTCTGAAGCAGGGCGGAAAATGGGACTTAGTGAAGCATGATTTCGGCAAGCATTCGGTGTGATTTGGCTATTATTTGGTCCCCCAGCGGCTATGTCTGGGCTATGCTGGTCTGAAGCAAACTTTATGAGGTTTTTATTAGTGGGCGTAAAAAATTCAAGGAAATGTTACCAGAACTATAACTTGATTCTCTCATGCACTGTGAAAGCTTTATAAAGTTTGTTTCATCGTGTAAAATCCCACTTGCATGATTATCATTTCAAATTTAAGCTGATTGACTTTCCATGTAAAGGGACACAAATATGCTCGGCTAGTAGATTAGATGACGAAAGTTTAGCATTTTGAAACCGCCTGCTCAAAATCAAGTAGTTTTAATGCTTACGTGTTTCCCCAAATACATGGCTCTTAAATAAATCTTAACCCCATTTCTGTTTGAAAAAAACAAAACAAAAACGCTCTCGGGCTTCCCTCAACCGAATGTGTGCTGCAATCGCGCTCACTGTTAAGTGGCTGTGGTTGATCACACAGCACAGATCGGGCTGCTGCAACCGAATAACAGGCCCATGTCAGTCAATCGGTAATGAAATGTGTGCTTTTCAAAGACCAAAACGTAAAAATGTATTGTTTAAAAGGTGGCACACTCAAGAGTGCGCCAGAGTTTAGCATAAGCCGAGAGAGAGAGAGAAAGTCAGTGCGCGAGAGAACGAGTGGGCTCAAATAGTTTGTCGCATACATCAGCGATGGTCATCAGTACCCCCTGGGGGGGCAAAGACATGTCGCTATTTACACATATCCGAGCCGAACGTATGCCGAAGCTGAGGAGAAGGCTGGCTAGCCTTTGATGTGGTCAGGTCGAGACAAATTTAGGGCACTTTATTTTCGCACACCAATACACACTCACTTTTTGCCCTCGCTCTCGTTGGCCAACGCTGGCAAACATTCATATTGTTAGCCGAGTCTCACACACCGATGCATACATACATAGAAACCCTTTTGTGTGCCAAACGGGCCAAGCAAGACATGAGAGGAAAAAAAAAAACAAAAAATGTGTTTCTCTTCTCTCATAACCAAATAGAAGCGCAGAGAGCGTAGATAAAGGTTGTTTTGGTAAAGATTTTTTACTAACAAAGGCAAACGGGGGACCGATTTTTGCGGCCTCTACATAAATATGATCTAGTAGCCGGTCTTATTTTTGTCACTTCACTTATAAAATAGTAGAAAATCTCTAGAGATTTCCAGACACCCCTGCATTGCCTGCTTCGACTGCATCTAGGGAATTAATGGATAAAGGAAACTTTGTCATGTAAATGCCTTAACTTTAACTGAAGAAATTCCAATTTTCATTTTCAATTTGAAACTTGTATTTGGTTCCGGTTCTGGAATGGCAAAAGTCAGTTCTGAAACCATCATTTACGAAAATCTTCTTAATTTTGTATTACGCTGAGGAAACCCTTGAACCAAAACTTTACATCCGAAAGCAACCATGTCAGTTTGATATTTAACGGATTGCAACTTTGAATAATCAAATTAAGGCTTCCGCTACTATTAGATATTGAACTTTTTATGGAACAGCTGCATTGAGAGCTAAACAGAGACTCAATTGACATTTCATCAAAACTATAAGAAACTTAAATCCATTTACTTTTACTATACTGTTTTTGATCCGCGGCCCGAAGTGCCAGAAGTCAAGAAAAAGATTACCCTTTCCAGCTCCTATTATATTCCAGGCCATTAGTGCCAACTTTCCCGACAAAGGGGCACCGCTCCGGAGCTGAAGGAGAAGTACATTGAGCTGACCGAACATTAGAATCCTGAGCGCTCCCAGGAGTGCACTCCCAACATAGATGGCATCAAGGCTGAGAGCGTGTACTCCTTTCACACTCTCTTCTGCCGTCGTTGCTTCAAATATGATTGCTCTCTACATGGTTCTGCAGACCATGCGGAACCTAATCTGCAGAAGCGTCGCTATCCTGAGTTGAAACCCTTTGCTTTGAACCCTGCAGCAATGTCTGCTATATGCTAATTGATGGCATGAAGGAAAAACTGGCTGCTGATAGCGCAACTCCTGCCACCGATTCGTATAATGAGACCAGTTCGGAGGATAGTAATGACAGTAAGGATTTCAATCCCGAAAATGGCCAGGATAATGGCATAGATGTGAATCTATAATGGCTGGCATAATGATCATCACCAGGACCCATTCCATTTAGTTTATTTCAAGAATTATTGCGCCATTGCCCATAATATGTTGACCAAAACTTGCCCTCAGGTCTATGAATTTGCTCAGAAGGAAGCTCCCGAATTTAGTTTTGGGAATTTGCGTCAGGACTTTTCGCCAACGCGCAAGCAGAAGAAGAAGCAACGTTTGTGGTCCTTGCATTGCCGCAAGTATCAATTGTAAAAGGACTCAACCTCAAATCATGTGTACAATTACACACCCTGCGATCATGCCGGACCCTGCGATATGAACTGCTGCTGCCTGCAAATGCAGAACTTTTGTGAGCAATTCTGCAACTGCAGCAGCGATTGTCAAAATCGTTTTCCTGGCTGCCGTTGCAAGGCTCAGTGCCACACCAAGCACTGTCCTTGCTATATCGCTGTGCGTGAATGTGATTCGGATTTGTGTCAGGCCTGTGGGGGCAGATCAATTTAAGCTGCAGAAGAATACCTGCAAGAATGTGTGCGTGCAGAGGGGATTACACAAACATTTACTAATGGCACCCTCGGACATAGCCGGCTGAGGAATATTACTGAAAGAAGGCGCACAGAAAAACGAATTCATTTCCGAATACTGCGGTGAGATCAGCTGTCTGAATGTGACCGATTGTTGCTGTAAGGTGTATGACAAGGACATGTGCTCCTTTCTTTTCAATTTGAACAACGATTTTGTGGTGGATGCCACAAGGAAAGGCAACAAAATACGCTTTGCCAATCATTCGATAAATCCAAATTGCTATGCCAAGGTGATGATGATCTTGGGTGATCATCGCATTGGAATCTTTGCCAAGCGAGCCGTTCAGTCCGGCGAGAAGCTATTCTTTGACTACAGATACGGACCCACCGAGCAATTGAAATTCGTGGGCATTGAACGTGAAATGGAAATTGTTAAATTCTAATCCTAAACCTAAGACATTGAAACTGACAGAGCCATTTCGAAAATAAACCGCAATTCGCAGAAAAACCCGTTTAAATGGATGCCAGTGCAGCAGAAGTTGCAAAAAACTCTTTTTCATTTTATATGTTTAAATCGATTCTGTGAACGATAAAGGCTACAATTGCTGCTGTGCGGTTTTAAAAGTGTTAAAAAAATTATATTTTCAATTTGTCCAATAGTGCTGTATTTTATATTTATATGTACATATTTCCACAAAAAAATTATATAAAAAAAACGAAAACACAAATTAAAAAAAAAAAAAAAACTGAAAGACTTTGGACAATCTTGGTGTGAACAAATGGAGCCCCACCAAGGGTTTCTGATCAAAATCAGAGTTACAAAACAAACAAAGAAAACATTCATTAAGTAAGGATACAATAGGTTTAGTTTAGAGACGAAAATTAACTATGACCCCTCATCATCTGCACTACACAAAATTATTTCAAAAGTGAAATTGATGGCGAACTCAAAGGTTTTTCTCTTTTTTGGTCAGTGAAATGGAAAGTAAATTGGCAAGCTACCCACAAAGTGTACATAAATCATTATTTTTTAAAACAATTGGGAATTTTTTTTGATATTTTGATTATTTTTTGTAAAGTCATCTATTGTAATGTGGTACAATGTGGTCTGTTGTTTCCCCCCTTATAGTCTCTGCACGCTGAGCACATTCTAGAGAAACGCATGAAATTTGATGATGATGTGAAATGTAAATTTACACTGGCCACCATCTAATATCTTACATCTGTCTGTCAATGCTCTCAAAAATGTGCTGTATCAAAAATTGTGAGAAAATATATAGAGAAAAACTAAATTGGCATAAAATTGATTTAACTTTCGCTCAACCATAACAGGCTTGAGAATCTTATGGTGTTGATTGAAAGGCAGTTAAGCAAGGTCCTCTTCCCTAAAGCGCCGAATACACCACACAAATTTTTGAGCAAAACGCTAATGTGTGTTAGTGAAATAGATACACGCATTGCATACACCCATATTTCACTAACAAACATTAGCATTTGGCGCAAAAATTTTTGTGTGGTGTATGGGGCGCTTAAAGAAAACCATTTGGGTGTTTTGGGAAATATTTTGCGAATTCTAATGCTCCAGTATCTTACTTGCTAAATTAATCAGCATCAGATCTTGGGCATTGCTCGAAATTGTCAATCTGTCTAGAAGGGGGAAAGATGTGCATCATATTTGTAATGGGGCGAGCACCTCTTTAATCACTATTATGATTTTGTCGCTTGTCAGCTTCCACGCAAGTGATGTTAAGTGTTTTTCTTGCCGACTTCCTATATAAAATCAAAATACCTAATAATGCAGCTATGATTTTCTCAGTCGGCCTTGGTTCGATGATTCAAAGTTGTAATTTCCTGATGTAGTGCTAAACTTCTATCAAAAGCTGTCAAATACTGTAAGTAACAACTAATGTGACCGTGGATTTTGTGTCTGTTTCTCGCGCATACGAAAAGGCACTTCCGGTTGCGCTACCTTGTAGTTATGGTATCATGATGCATAACAAGTTTCTCTGCCATTACTTAGTTTCTAGAGGAACATGTGGAATAGAAACATTTTGCTTCAAGATGTTAGATGTTGCTCAGTGGAAATAGCCTATTAGGATTTTATTTCGGGAAATGCTAAAATGAATTTTATAACATTAAAATCAAAAAAGTTTTTAAATTTGGATTCACACAACTTTGTCTGTTATATGAGGGGAAAAAAACTTAGGAGGGTTAAGATTTTTGTTTTTCAATTTGCTCCAGATAGTCAAAACTGGTGAGTGTGGTGGAAAGGAACTTACAGGCAAACCCGTAATAGGCTTATCACACTGAGCTCATCTAACATCCAACATCTTGAGTCATAAATATTTACCATGCCGCAATTTTGTACCTTCGTAGCATGTATCTACTAGCCACCAATCCTCTTAACATTTTGATAAAACAAAAACTTAAGAATGCTGGCTTAGCAAATGGTAATTAAGCATTTAAACTCAGGATGTTGGATGTTAGATGTGCTCAGTGTGATTAGCCTATAAGAGAAACTCTTAATGCTTCTTAATTACCCAGCGGCGCAGAGCTAAAGCGGTTTTTCTGTCCAAAGTATGCATTACGCCTGACGAAAAAGTAATGCACTATAATCGCTGTTTAGTAATCGAAAACAAACAGACTGCAAACTGCTAATGAGAATCCGAATGTAGTTCGGCTCTAGCATACATCTTTTATTACTAGTGGGGCACTCCTTTTACAAAAAGGCCATGCATGTGGCAAAGTAAAGCAGATTGTAAGGCATTATTTCCTTCATACTGATGACAAAGTAACGTAGGACGTAACGTAATCCATTATGTAATGTCAATTTGCGCCGCTGGGTAGAGATGTCTGGGAAATCGCTAGAGCAGGGCCGGCTAGTCCTTAGCCACCGGTGACCGAAGTCGCTCTTGTTTTTTACATAAACGCAAGCCGAAATAATGAATATGGGCATTTCCACAGCTACAAACGTAACAATCGTACGAAAACTTTATTTAGTAGTAGAACTTTATTTAATGTAGCTGAGAGTTGTAGACAGTAAGGTTCCAAGATACAGGCAGGCAAAAAGGCAATATTTGCTTTCACAAAAAAGCAAAACTCTGCGGAATGCGTTTGAGTTTTATAATGCAACTAACTTTAATATGATCTGCGAAGATGTAACTATATATTTATAGCTAATTCGCTCAAAAATAAATGTTGCTTTTTTTTTTTAGTATATTTCACTCCGTATGATATGAAGCCTTTCTCTAACGCCCTACTTCTGATGCTTTTCATAAATTTATATATATGCATCATTTTACGAAATCATCAAAAACATAACAAATTTGATACATAAGAATAGTTAGCTGCATAAAATGAATAGATGTTTTCGGTTTTTGGTCGACCTTACTGTGGAAATGCCCATATGTAAATCGCTGAGTGCGTAAAATCAAGTAAATTGGCATTTTTTGCCTTTTCGTAAAAGCCATTTCATTTCTAACTTTATAAAGTGACATGAATAAGTTCGGTTCCTGACCTAAATCATTCCCTTAACTATGTCCCTCCCCCCCGTTGCTTGATAACATTTCGACCATGGATTGTCGTATAAAAGCTAAAGCTCCTCTAAAAATGGTGCAAATGGGCAAACAGTTAAGTCTAGAGTAGCGATTGTCACGCCTGTCCCGCAGGGGCCGTACATATTTTGCTATTCACACCGACAGGCCTCGTTGTGCCAAGAGAGCAAACAGCTATTCAGTCGATGAAGAAGGTCAGAGCTAGTTTATGTTGCTTTCAATTTTTTGGCCTCGCTCTTCTTGACTTGCTTTATCTAATTTTCGAATTTCGTAGTTTTTGCAACCTCAGTGAATAGAATTGAAGTCTTATACTTAAAATTTGACAAGTTGTTCTTTTGTAAATGCTTAGTATAAGATGTTCGTTTTTCGTATAAGTTATAGCCTTATTGCACTACAATTTTGTTGCTGTTGTTGTTCTATAATATCTATGGTTATGTGTTATATGATTTATGCAAGTATATAATAGACAAGTATGCTTATCTATTACATTGATTACGTACACACACACACACACACACGCGAGCACATACACAACTACATACAAACATTACTAAGTCACATCAAATGAACTGGTGGTGGAGTTGAAAAGGGGGGTGTGGTTGGGTATGGAGTTTGGTGTTTTGCATTTTGCGGTAGTAAAAATTATTGTTTCTTTGTTGTGAAAACTTAGCATTTGTCTAGTTTTTGTTTTTCTTTTTTTGTTTTTTTTTGGGGTTAATATGTTATATGTTGTTTTTTTTTTTGTGGTTTTCGCTTTCCAAATTTTGTTGTTTTGTCACATCAATTTCAAAAAATCGGTTTTCCCTTTTTGTTAGGTATATGTATGTATGTATAGTTTATAAAGCGTTACCCATTGGTGGTTTCTGTTACAACAGCGCATTTTTTTTCTGGTTTTTTCTTTTCTTTTTGGAAATTTTACATTTAAGTGTGCTACTTGGGTTAAATCTAGTTGTAGTTTATATATATATATATATATATGTATATATAGAGATATATGTGTGAAAACTGATTTGCTGATGTTGATTTGTTTGTCTGGTAGCCCTTCCTAACTTTTTGCTGTTGTTGTTTGCATGTATAAAATTATTTATTCAAAAATAATTTGATTTCTTTTACTTAAATTTTCTTTTTTTTTTTGTTTTGTTTTTGTTTTTTGGTTGATTTTCAAAATCGATGCTATATGTTGGGCGGAACTTGTTTGTTTGTTTGTTGTTGGTGTTGTTGTTGTTGTTGTTGTTACGTAATGACGGCGACGTGATTCTTATTTTCTTGGTGTTGTTCTTGTTGTTGTTGTTGAGTTGATGTGTGCCGAACGAAAATGAAGATTTAAAGAAAAATTGTTCTTGTTGATTTTGTTTTTGCTTTTAAATTGTAAGGTGGGAACTGTTGCACACATTTCAGTTGTTTTGTTGTTGTTGTTGTTGTTGTCGTTTTGCTGCCTCATTTCATCCAAGCCAAATCCGCTTTCTGATTCAACTATTGCGCCGTAGTTCCGCTACGTATCAAGAAAGTGTAATTACGCTCCTTGTCCGTTTGATGGAAACCTAAGAGCGATAGAAAAAGAGAGAGAGGGAGAGTGAGATAAGTACATATACAAAACACCCAAGGTTGACACTTTTGGTACAAGGAACACTTGACCTTTTTTTTGGAAATTGTGACAATCAGTGTTGCGATTTTAGCTATTTAGTTGCTAGATTTGGCAATTTTGAAATGTTTGAAAATGCTTTCAGCAACCAATCTTGCAATTTTTAAATTCTGTTAAGCTGTTTTAAGCTATTTTGCTTATTTTGGGGCCTAGTGCGGAATAACACTTAACCCAGTGATGCCAATTTGGACCTTTTGGTGACAGATCAGTCCCTTTTTAAATTGATCTAGCCCTAAAAAAAAACCCCAAAACACCTTATACCTAAATCTATCCCTTTTTAGCTTCTTAACTTTTTTTACAAAAAATATTTTGAATACACTATTCGGCAATTTGCAAGTGGTTGAAGTGTGGGGTCAATTCCGAAACAGCTGTCCAGACATACCAATGCTATTCCAAAAATGTTGTGGGTTGTCTCTGTTGAATTGTGTTAATTGTATTGAATTATAATGAAGCATTGACCTTGAGCCAGCTTAAAGCAAAAACTTTGACTAATATCAATACCGGTCACTAAAACCCATATATGGGTATTTCCATGATGTCGAACGCGACTGTCGTACGCATTAAAGTGAAATAAAAGTCAAACTAAAATATTTGTTTTTTTCTTCTGTTACTTTAACTTATAGCACTTTCGAAGCTCTTTAATTAGTGGTAAAGTAGAGAGCACACCTAGTGCTGGTTCCAAGTTATAGCCAATCAAAAAGGGATTCGCACGCGACAAAAAATGGAAGTCGTGTTTTTGGCCATCAGTATAAAAGCAAAACTCAGCGAAATCTGGCAAAATCATTTACTTTGACTAGTTTTAAAATGTTGTTGAATAATTTTACTGTATATTAGAATTTATTTGATCGAATAATTTTTATTATATTTTTTTATTACAAAATAAAATGAAATGAAATAAAATTTTTTGATTTTGGTGGACCTTTTGGCGGAAATTCCCATATATATTTTGAATACTCTAGAATTACAAATTGTACAAAGTTTTTGCCATCACTTAAATTGTATTAAATCGTTCGCTTGAAATCGAATAACATAAAAAGTATCGACTTGTGTATAACTAAAAATTGCCAAAAGAACTTAACACGCAAAAATTTTCGCGATTCCTGACTAAATCATCCAAAATTTAAACACTTAGAAGCAGATATTTTCTCTGATGATATTGAATTATACGCACAAGCAGATAGTAGTAAAGTTTTATGCATAGTAAAGGCCACCCCCAGGAAAACCATGTTTTTGAAGCAGCTCTTCCCAATCAGGGCCGATTTCAGATGAAATTCCAATGAAATCGTTGAGCGTGTCTAACATCTGATGAAACTGGTGTAAACTTAATTAGACAACAGATTTCAGTGAACACGTTAAGTGCTATTTTAAGCACAAGGATGGTTTTAAGAACATTCATTTACTTTTCACCCTCTGACTTGTCGGCAAAATATTTAAGTTACATTTTGGACGAAAATGGGCAATCGACACTGTAGGCACCTTGGCTAAAAGTGGTTCATACTTAGTGTCACCTGGACAATACTATCCAGCTTATGTCGGGTAGAGTTGAGCCAGAGGGAAAATGCTATGGGGTCGGGTTTTCAAGAATAAAAAGTAATCAATATGGGTATATTTACAAATGCAACACACACAAGACCCAACTTAGGCTGGGAAAACGTCGGTGCTACCACCAGCGGACACGGTGGAGAGAAATCCTTTATCCGTGTTGCCAGTAGGCCAAGACAGTTGTACAGCTAACACACTCAAACTGTGAATCGCTTGGCGGATTGATAAATACGAAGGCCAAGGAAAAGTTGCTGCTTTCGTCAGTTCAGGCGGGTTCCAGTACCGCATGCTATATAGGGCCCAAACGGACGATGAAGAGCATGCGAGCAAAGGCCCAATACAAGGCGTCCCTCAAGAATAAGACGGTAAGCTCACCCCAGAGGAGAGCAACAAGCTGGTGTGGGCCGAGCAAAAAATCAAGGCGATGCAAGCCACCACGACCAAGACCGCAAGATCAGGCTCTAGCCCTCCCCAAAACGCATAAACTGCGAAAGGAGTCAGCCAGCGACATGGCAAAACGGCATCTTAACGGGAAGATGACGCCAGAACAGTGGAAGTGGAGGGGAAGCTGTTCGAGGTGATCTTCAAGAAGATGGAAGACCCAGAAGCACAACCAGTAGTGTTCCACGGAGCAGACTGGTTATATGGATTTGAGATCCTCAAATGTAAGAAATATGGAAAGCTCTACAGCGAGAGTCCAGAGTCCGTTCGTAACAAAAGCGAAAGTGCACTTCCCAACTGCTACGGTGGCAAAATCCTGACGTGCCAACTAGAAACTGGAAGTTGCAGCATATTGCTAAGCCCGACAAGAACGGTCCTCCCAATCAACAAAGAGGCCCATGATTTGCTTTACTAAACTTCAGAAAAAACGCCATCTTGAGGACGGAAATGAGCTACGACTGAGGTCGGAAAAGCCAGTGTAAGATGATTCGATTTCCCCATAGTTTTTGAAAAACTCTAGTTCAGTTTCTGACATTTTTCTTACCGTTTGGCGCTCCATTTGATCCTGGCACTGTGGCCGCCACAATGGTGGCCCCTCCATTCAGTGCAGTGGCCGCTCCGCTAGCAGCCCCATGAAACTTCAGGCCAACGCTACGCGCACCAAGCAGGTGCGTCGTCGCCGTCGTCGTTTGCATGGGTGGCGAGGAGGAGGCCGATGACGCTGAACTGGATGAGGAGCTGGACGATGAACTGGACGACGAGGACGACGATGAGGATGACGAGGACGATGATGAGCCCATAAACGAGGCGGATGATGAGACACCGCTTGACGAAGAGCTGGGCGATGGTGATGGAGTCGATGGCGTGGGGGAGCCACGTGTTGTACCCACGATGGTTGCACCGGCAACACCAGCTGCTGCAACAACAACATTGCCAGGACTGCCAGCTGGACTGCTGTGCTGCGACGAGGAGGAGACGGTGCCAGCGGTGGGTGAGAATGCCAAATTGTTGTGGTTCTTAAGTAGACCCATGGCAACAGCGGCTGCAGCGGCGGGATTTAAAAGTGTGACACCACCACCACCGGCAACAATTGGAATAGAAGCTCCACCATTTGGTTGTTGGGGAAAGCTGCTGGTGCTGCTGCTGCCAGAGGTGATGGTGCCGTGGTGTTTGTTGTTGCTGGAGCTGGAGTTGTTGTTGTTGTTGATTTTGTTTTGTATCACAGGTGAGATGGCCGTTGTTGGCACAGAGGTGGACAGCTAAAAGAGTGAGACGGGAAATGGAAAAAAGAGAGAGAGAGAGAGGGAAGATAATGTGGATTAGATGGGTTATTTAGTTATGTTTAACCTAAAAGCTAAATATTGCAATACTTAAGATGGCATCTTGTGTCTTATTAATAGCACTTTTACAAAACAATCACCCTGTGTTTGGGTACAATTAAGCCAAAACTGAATGGCAATGACAGTTTATACGATCAAGCACCCTGTATTGAGGCTTTTTATTAGGGCAATAAGGGGCATAAGGTGCTTTAAACTGTGAATCCCAGATGTTTAACTATTTTTAGTGCCTGCTGCACCCTGTACTAAGAATAAAATGGACAAAAGTTAAATTTTAATTTAAAAATTGGAAGTTCAAAGTATTTAACATGCCACATCTACTCAACTAAGCCAAGACAAGCACCCTGTATTAAACAAAGAAAGTCGAATTGTTTGAAATTCAATGCCCTACTTGAACTTGTCATTGCAAATCCTACTTGTAGAGCACTAAAAAGTCTTCAAAATACTCTGGCACCCTATAATAAAGATTTAATAGTCATAACTGGATTAGAGCTAGAACCACGGTTGCCACTAGGAAAATATTAAAATGCTCGAAAACAATTCGAAAAGACTCCATTTCGGAATCAAAAGCTCCAAAATATATTTGAAAGAAGCTCCATTTCAATGAAATAAGATCAAGAACTACATTTTGTCAAAAAAAAAGGGAATTATTGTTTTTTAATAGTTTATTTATATTTAATACCTGAAAAATAAACATAACAAAATTAATTTTTATAATCAAAACAAAGCAAATATAACCCAATTCTTATTATAAAGCTAAACATAACAATGTCCTTCCAAATATTTATGCTAATTCCTGTCTTATTAGAGATCAAAAGTTACTTCATTGAGTAATAATAGAAGTAAATCAATCAATAATTTCATTTAGATCATTTGTTGACCAAACATGAAAATCTGTATGTGAACAAAGCTCTCTACATAGCATTATGTTAGTCATAAGCGGAAATACAAGTTCATTTTTTAGCTTAAGTTTTAATTAAACTGCAGAAGCAGTGACATTATATTTTTTAACAATAGTAACTAATTCTTGAAATCCATTTTTTATTTTCGACACTTTATTCCCAAATAAGACTAGTTCAGTTGCTCTTTTTATCTAATAAGTTAGTTGCAGCATCCCTGTAGTACCGCTGCACCGGTGCTGGTTCTAGCGAATTCGCTAACACTCGTTAGCACCAGCCATATTATTTGCCTAACGAATAATGTCCGCAAAACGTACCGGTCGGTACGACGCAGCATTACCAGTCGTCAGTGTAGTGATGGGAGCACACTACCCTGAATAACGACCTGATGCATCACTGAGCGTACATCGCTTCGCTAACGACAGGTGATGCATCACCACATTAACGACTGGTGATGCATCGTCGGACCGACCATCACCACACTGACGACTGTTAATGCAGCGTTGTACCTACCCATCACTGCACTAACGACTGGTCGTACCGACCGGTACGTTTTGCGGACATTCCCATACAAAAATAGGAAATACCGGAAGGAAGCACCGGTGCAGCGGTACTACAGGGATCTGTTTCCGGTTCTGAGTCATAAAGGTACCTCAGTAAAATTGATATTTGTGCATCATGTTTTTTAAATATTTTTCGAAAATTTTACTTTGCTGATTTTTTATTAATATTTTTTTTAAATAGGTAGTTGATATTAAGATTTAATGCACACCATGTTTTTCAAATATTTTTTTTTTATTAATAGAAAACATTTTTTTGAAGAAATCTTCATGTAAAGTTGATAATTGTGCAAAAACTTAAATATCACAAAAATTAAGGAGATAAAGTAATTAAATGAACATAAATGAATTTATTAATATGAAATAGAGTCGCCTCTTTGTTGTGCAACCAATTGCAAGCGGCGAGGCATCGAATTTACCAAGTTATGCAAAGTGTTTACGTCAATAGTTGCCCATTTCTCGACAATGGCCGCTTTTAGTTCCTTCAAGGACTCAAATTGCCTTCCACCCTCATAAACCTTTGCTGAAAGGATGCCCCAAAGGTCCTCAGTTGGATTTAAGTCCGGACTTATTGCTGGCCACTGTAATAAGGGAATACCATTGGAACAGAAAAACGACATCGTATGCCTTGCAACGTGTATAGGAGCGTTATCCTGTTGAAATGTCCAGTCGTCGAAATGGAACTTCTCCGCAAATGGTATAAGTTCTCCTTCAAGGAGATCCGTATACATTTCCGGATTGATCCGTCCCGGTACAAAGCAAATGGGAGACTTTCCAGCAGAGCTAAATGCTGCCCATACCATCAGAGAGCCACCACCATGGTTCCGCCCAAGGTATACTTAACAAGGTAGCCGCACTCGCTCTCTCGCTCTCTTTGCTTCCTTCTTAAATGTCAGTCTGTAAACAACAGTTGTGAGCGACGCATCTCCGCCGACGAATTTTTTTTGTGTTCAGCTTCTTATTTAAGAAGTTTTGAGAGAGCGAGTGCGACTACCTTGTTAAGTATAACTTGGTTCCGCCTATAGCTCGTCTTCCTGGGATGTCTTGGGTCCCGCCAGTACTTTTGATTTCCATCTGGCCCATCTAGGTTAAACTTCTTTTCATCACTGAAAATCACCTTCATGAACTCGTTGTCCCCAAACTTATATTTTTCATAGAAGTCAAGCCGGGCCTTCTTATGCCGGGGTAACAGTTTTGATGTCCGTACCTTTGAGTCATATTTGAGGTGCAACTCCTTTCGACAAATCTGTTGCACCCTCTGCCTACTTATTGGCAACTTCAATTCAGCCTTTATTTGAGCGCAACTCATGTTTGTAGCCGTTGCTAGCGACTTTATGTGCCGTTTAGTGCGCGCATCAACTTTTGGTAATGCCCCACCTTCTGTTGTTTCGGGCATATTTCTGAGGATTTTTCAAATAATTCGCTATAGTATTTCGATGTCGACTTAATCTTTTGGCAATTTCTGATATTTTAATGCCACATTCAGCCAAAGTTATTTCGAAGTATATTCGACTGCGATAGGCTATTTTAACCAAAAATAGTCCAAATTTATAAAAAAAATTCAGAAACTTGTAACAATACTAATTATAGTCAATTAGTTAACAATATTTAAATGCACTCAATAATTTTTTGCAGCGAGATAATTAATGTGTCACACTCAAAATGGAAATGAAGAATTTTGCACAAATATCAACTTTCTATTAGAGTCATGACTCTTTTAAAATCCTATCGGGACTATAGATTAAAAGCAGATAAGAACGCATTTACGAGGTTGATGATTTAGGCGTCCGCTTTGTCCCCAAGTTAAGCTTTAATAGACATGTCTCTATCATCTCTAATAAAGCTATGGGTGTTCTTGGGTTTATCAAAAGATGGTCCAAGGAATTTAACGATCCGTATCTCACTAAACATTTATACGTCTCCCTAGTTCGACCAATACTTGAATAT
Source organism: Lordiphosa magnipectinata (assembly GCA_037044535.1). Classification (NCBI taxonomy): domain Eukaryota; kingdom Metazoa; phylum Arthropoda; class Insecta; order Diptera; family Drosophilidae; genus Lordiphosa; species Lordiphosa magnipectinata. The sequence continues at coordinate 173,543 of JBAMBO010000914.1, read as the reverse complement.
GGGTCGTGTGTTTGGTCACCGCATTACCAAAAATATCAGGACCAACTTGAGTTTTTAAATTTTGCCCTCCGTGGCCTCAACTGGGATCCCACCATCCATCTTCCATCTTACGAGCATCGACTACTCTTAATCGATCTTTCATCTCTTAAGAACCGCCGTACGTGCCATTGTGTGCTTTTCATTCACAAACTCTTATCAGGTGATATTGACTCTTGCGCTCTGTTAAGCCAAATAAATCTTGCTGTTCCTTTGCGTCTTACCAGAAATTTCTCTCCGATCTATCTACAGCCTTGCCTAACAAATTATGCTAACTATGAACCTTTCCGAAATTTGTGTCTTAACTATAATATGCATTACCATCTTTTCTCTGCTCACTCTTCTGTGTTAGATGTAAGAAATAATTTACTATCCGTTTTTAAGCGACCCCTGCAATGTTGACAGAACTTTGTCAAACTTAAATAAATAAAATCCAAAAAAAATCATTTGCCAAGACCAATTTGCCATTGGCCAAGAAATGGCACAGTATTTTTCTGGCATTATCATTAAAAGGGATTGAATGTCTTCTCGTGAAAAGTGGAATCTTTTGAATTTTTGAAAAACTAACTCTGAATAAAAATCGCGCACTGTTGTGTTCGATATTCAGTTCATTCATTATTTTAAGAACGTACATTAAATATACAAAATTTTTTGTTGGCTTAGCCGTTAAGTTGGCTTACTGATTTGGTTTAATGTTGCTAGCCTCTAAGCACGCAACCAAAAACAATAACTGACTGGAGTGCATCCCATTGATTAGATGATAACATAATTGTTTTCAATGATAGCCATCTTGTCATGGCAACTCTTGAAGCTCTTTTAATTGGAGGACTCTATTGGGGCTCCAGGCATAGTATGACTAGATGTTTCGATAAAGATTTTCGATATCAAGTGGAAGTTTTAGAGCATAAAATAGAAGAATGGCAAGCGCATTTGAGATAAAATAGACTGGAATCGATACTTAATATGGCTTTGATGACAATTTGCCAATCGGTTGGAAGGCGAATTTGGAATCTGGAAAGCAAATTCGTATCAAATCAGCCAAGTAGCCCTTTAATAAGAATGGTAGATTGTGAATTACAAGAAACATGATAAGTGCATTCTCGGCGTTAAGCACTTGCTCAATAATCTTTTTGTTTTGTGTGTGTTTCCTGTTTGTCGTTTTTAAATGATTGAAAAGAATATTTTCAGAAGTAACACAAAATTGTCAAACATTTTAATTTTTCGTGCACGAAAACTTGGAAGAAAGTGCCAAAACAAAAACAAAGTAAATCAAGTGGCTTTAAAAGGGCTTTTTTAATACTTATTTTAAATAATCTTTTTTGCTAGGATTAAATTTTTTATCGATATTTACTTATCAATTGGTTTTATTCTATACATTAAAGTATAAGTTAGAAACAAATTTCTATTTGTGCTTTTGAACTTATGAACAAACTGTTTGCCATGCTAAAAAGGAGCTCCAGTGCTCCAACAAGAAAAAAAAGATCCATTTTGAAGCCTTTGCTCCAAAAGTGGCAACCGTGGCCAGAACAGACATACTGAAATCATTTCTGCTAAAAACCGGGCTATTTTAACACCCTGTATAGTTGGTAAAAACTGAGTTAATCATTAAAACTAAATTGTTAAAGTTAAAAACGAGGGTTGTATATCTTTCTGCATAAAAATCAACTATTTAAACGACAAAATCTACAACAAACACACTGTATTGTGGTTAAAAACTAAATCGTTAAAGATAACACTGACTTTTTTTTAGATCATATTTAAGCTACTAAATCTGCAAAAAGCACCCTGTATTGTTGATAAAATGTTAATTTCTGCCTCTGTTTTTAGGTTCTAAGTAGTCTAACACCACCAAATACTTACCCCAGCTGCACAGACGGGCGATGTGGTGCCATCAAAGAGTATGGGGCGTCCTCCATTCGATGCTGCTGCTACTGATGATGATGATGATGTGGTTGCCAAGCAAACGGCTTCATTGACATCTGCATTGAACATGAAAGATAATTTTAATTTCTACAAACAAACAAACCAAAGAAAACAACCCACAACTCCGATTGCATAAGCTGAAGGTCGTCGTTCTGAAGGTGTGCGCAATCATTTCAAGCGTATGCAAAACTTGATCTACATACGGCAGGTCGGCAATCGCCGCCGCTGCATGCAAATGTAATGCCAAGTTGAATTCCTTCACTTTTTTTTTCTCTTACCTTTATCAATTGCTGGAATGCTCTGATCCGTATCCCTTTTAAGGCTATTCAAGCGCTTTTGCAATTCAATTTTCTTTTTGGCTTCACGCTCCATTTCCAGCTCCAGTTCACGATCGCGTTGCGACAGTTGCTGAAAGGAAATCGAAAAGCGGATATTTTACTAAATTCAAATATTTACAAATCATTTCAAAACTGTACAGCACTTTACACAGTTCGTCTGGCTTCACATTTTAAAGTTATCAGTTATATTAAAAGGGTTAAAATTGGACAATATTTTGAAAAACAAAGTGTTCTTTTACCATAATACTACACGGGTTTTATGACTAGTTAGAATCTTCATTATATTCTTTCAGAGAATCATCATTAGTTGGAATCTACAAATCGACTTTTCCAAAAATCTGGACGTTAAGCCTTTAACTTCATTATGATCATTATAGATTCCTTCGGACCATAGAAACAGACTTTTTTAAAAATTGCGACATAAGATACTTCTTCCGGCTCATTTACTTATATCTTAAAGGTAATGAATATGCCTGTGATAAGAATTATAGTGGAGATGCAGACTTCCTCTCTGAATGAAAATAACACTAGGCAACAATTTCCAGTATATTGAAGGGTTGGTGGTTATTCTACGTGATATTCGTGTGCTGAACACGAATCTGTTTTTATAAATAGCCCATCACGTCAAGATTTTTGGGAATTTGCTTAATGTTGCTTAAAATGCCTATTTTGTACCTTTTTAGAGGCGTTTTGTGAAAGGCTTTAGTTTTGACTCTCTTGTATAATATCGTATAATACTAGTAGTATGTTTAATTTTCTATTAGGGTATTCACCAGCCCTCGTAAGAGCGTAAATCAAAAAGCGTAAACTCCAAAATTACTGTTAACTGGCCGATTTTTGCTTATAACTTGAGTATCGTTCATCCGATCTTCATCATTCCTTCAGCAAATCGATAAATAATTTTGATTACTAGATATCTCTAGAAAGTACAAACCATCTATCATGAAAACTGTAGGAGATGTGACGTTTTTTCCAAATTGTGGGGGCGGGAGTGGGCGTGGCAAAAATTGAAAATAAACTTGATCTGCCTGCAAGTATAAGAAATATATGTCCCATACATATCAAACCTCTATCTCTTACCATCTCTGTGATCTGTGCGTTCATACAGACGGACTGACGGACATGGCTATATCGACTCGGTTGTTGATGCTGATCAAGAATATATATACTTTATAGGGTCGGAAACGATTCCTTCTCCCTGTTACATACTTTTGCACAAACTTAATATTCTCTGTGTACCTTTGGTACAGAGTATAAAAATTACAAACTTTTTGTTACCCTGGGTTATGTTTATAAAATCGCTCGTAAAAGTGGAAAAACTTAAAGTGTTCAAAGTATCGGCTAAAAATACTTAGTATCGTACTTATCTGATATAGAAATTCAGCTCCAACGTTCGAACACACGACTTCCCCTCTTTGAGTTATGCATGCAGCAGTGCTCTATTGAATCTCAATTAACAGCAAAATTCACAGCCTGTCAAAAACAGCTGGTTTACCATAACAATCGCCGGATGATCTAAATGACCTCATTCTTTCTGTGTATTTCCTCATAAGAGATAAATGTCCATTCGGTAGATCATCCGCGACGGATGATCAAGTCATTTTCATGGATGATCTAAGTACTGTCATACGACATATAGATTTTTCCGCTAAAAATTTTCTATCGATATGCAATCGAACTTCTTAAGTGTTACCAATAGAAACAGCTGCTGTGCGAATGGCGTTCCATGGGCGGAGACGGTTTTAGCTCAGTGAGTGAGGGTTTAGCAAAGTGTGAGAAGTGAATGGACCCCCCACTTTTCCAGTTTTCGAGAATGTGATTGAATGTTTACCAGTGGAACTAGACTATAAAATAGTTTTAATTACTTTGTATGTATGTGTGAGCGCCTCTTGCAAGATCTCTCTCCGCTTGCGCCATACCACAACAATAATAAAATAAACAAAACTGCCGAGAACTTAAGGGTAATGTGCTAAACTTTGCTTCATTTTTTTTTCTGTCTTGGCTTGGTAATTTGATTCCAGAATGCTAAAAAAAAAAAGCCACTAACCTTGACATATTTGAGTGCCTTATCGAGTATTGTCAAATTGGAGGTCTTCTTGCGATCCTCATCTTTCAGTGGAAGCTCATTCTTCAGTTTGTCATAGCAATCCTTGAGATGGGCTCGCCGATTCTTTTCCAGTTTGTTATGAACTTCTCGTGTGCCCGCCCTGTAATCAATTCAAAAATATTATGCAAATCCAATTGCAACAACTGTCTTTCGTTTTGGGCGCACTTACCCATTGCTGTTGGAGCTAATGGTGCGCCGGCGTCCACCGGCTCCAGTCAATTGAGATCCCGTCACTGGCGCAGAGGTGGATACGGTGGATACGGCTGCCGCTGCCGCGGCTGCTGCAGCGGCGGCTGTTGCTGCAGCTACCGCCGCCTGTTGCTGTTGCTGCTGGACAGTGATGAGCTGCCTATAGGTGGCGGGTAAATTGACGGCTGCTGATGCCGCTGTTGCACGAGAGGCGGCGCCCACATAGCTCATGTGCGTATCAATGATCACACCCTGCGTTTGTGCCGCTGAAACTTTATGGGAGGACAATGAGTTGGAGCGTATTCTGGCATGTGGATCGATCACTTTGCGACTGTGCATGGGCGGCGGGGTGAGGGGGATAAAGGATTTGCTTGTGGGCGCAGTTGTTGCCGTTGCCTGCCTGAGAGCGGTAAAACTGGTCCCGCTGGACGTGGGGGATGTGGATGAGGCAGCGGCTGAATAGACATAATATTTTCGGGGCAAATCCGAACCCGAACTGCCGACCAGCTTATGCTTAAGTGTTGCGGCGGTGACAGTGGTGGCGGTGGTGGGCGTGACAGCAGCAATAGCTGTGGGCGCGGCTGCTGCTGTCGAGGCCGCTGCCAGCAGCATAAAAGGGGAGGCAGGGGAGGAGGAGGACGTGGACGTGGATGAGCAGACGTCATAGCGATTGCCCACTGTCAGTTTTGCTGTGGCTGCTGCCTGCTGTAGTTGTTGTTGTGATGGTTGGGGGTATTGGGAGTTTGAATTGGATGAGGAATTTTCATCCTCTAAAATCCGGCAAAAAAAAAAAACAACAAAAAAACAAAGAAAAGAAAAAGAAAAATCATAATAAGTATAGGAAAGAGGTATACGAAATTAGAGGAGGTACTGGTAGGTATGGAGGTATGACATGACCAAATCAACCGCCGAGATGTGACCCGACGAACGACGAATTCCCAGCAATTGTTCTGTTGTTCCGCTCAGTTGTCGTCATTTTTTTCTTGTGCAATATACAGTGAAAATCGCCTTTCTCTAACCATCTTTGTTCTCCTGCTTAGTTCTCCTGCTCCAGCCTTCCTTTTCACTTTTTTTTTTTACCATCCTTTCTTTACTTCTTTAGTGTTATATTCTTTTGCATTTTTTCCCTTCCTACTGTTTTGATTCTTCATTATTTTGCTTTAATAATCTATCTTCTCTTTTAATTAATAATTTATCTTATTTTCCTTGGCTCCTTATTTTCTCTCATTTTCATATTCCTTTCGTTTCTTTCTTTATTCTTTCTTCTTATCTAACTTTTTGTTATTTTTGGATTTGATTTCTTTTACTTCTTTGTGCCTGTTTCCCATCTTATTTTTTCCCTTTGTTCTTAATTTGTTACCTTTATTTTCTTTAATTTGGCTTCATTCCTTGTTATTTCGTTCTACCGCTCTTTTCATTTCTTTCTTTCTTCCTTGCAGCTTTCTTCATTCTTCTTCCTTACTGCCTTCCCATTTCGTTCCTTCTTTCATTCTTCTTCCTTACTGCCTTCTCATTTCGTTCCTTCTTTCATTCTTCCTTCTATTTCGTTCTTCCATCCTTCGTTGTACTTCCTTTCCTTCCTTTCCTTTTTTCCTTCCTTTCCTTTCTTTCCTTCTTTTTCTTTTTTACCTTCCTTTCTTCCGTTCCTTAATTTCCTTCCATTCCTTCCTTTCCTTAATTTCCTTTCATTCCAACCTTTTCGACATTTCATTCCTTCCTTTTCGACCTTTCCTTCCTTCATTTTTTTTTCCTTTCTTTTATCTTTGTCCCTCTCTTGGTTCAAGGCCTTTGTTCCTTCCTTCTTTTATCTATACGTCGTTCATAATTCTCACTGTCTTTCTTTCTTATTCTTTTTGTCGTTCTTCCTTTCTTTCTTATTCTTTCCGTCGTTCTACCTTTCTTTCTTATTCTTTTCGTGTTTCTACCTTTCTTTTAGACTTTTCCCTTCTCCTATCGATGTTTTCTTCTTCCAAATGTTTTCTTTTGTTTTATCATATTTCTATAGTTTGTGACTTGTATTCATTTCATGTAAATAGAAAAATGTAGACTTAGGGCCGATTTCTCATCTTCTTCATAGAGCTATATGTCACATAAACTTACAAATAGCAGAGTAAATTGTGAGCTTATCTGGAACAAGAGAAATCGACCCTACATGTAAAATCAGAGTTCGCAAAATATGGACAACCCAGAGACAAATTTAACAGACTCGCTCACTCTCTCAACAGAACACTTGATTTTGTTTGTATCGTGTTTTCTGTTTTATAGCAGTGCCGGCCAAATGGAGAGGACAAAAAAGTGCGCTTGTGTTGGTAAGCAAGAGAGCTCTCTCCAGACTACAGCAGTTTTACTTGCAATTCAATATTCACCGATTCACACAATCATGAGTTCGGCTCGCGTTTGCGTAAAAACACGACTGACTTCGGCTCGTGGTAGCTATGGCTGGCCGGGTCTGTTTTATAGTTCTCGATGAGAGAAACACACGAAGCTGTTTTACGATAACAGCTTGCTGAATATAGGTTCGTTCGGCTCTCAGCAAGAAATGGCGACAAGTGTCAGTGCAAAGTGTGTTTTTTGTTGTTGCGTGAGGCAATTCATCGGCAAAGCGTCGGACGAGAAGGGGGACAAAATAGCATACACACTTGTAGTTTACTGAGGCACACGCGCAACATACATAGATGCGCAAAAGACACTTTCGGCAGTTTTTGGAAGCAAAAGCTCAAAGAGAGCGAAAAGTTCTCTCGTTGATTCAGAAAAGAAATTTCGTTTCCCTTTTTCATCGTGTCCGGGAGTGACTGTTTATTTTTGTTTTTTTTTTCTGACAACATGTAAATGGGGAACATCTTTTGCGAGCTCTATGTAAAAATAATTAGTTTTTTATATTATTAACTTGCAAATATTCCCACTTTTTCCCCCTTAGCTGGTTTTCACTGTACCTAATAATGCCCACACTTAAACATGTCAAAACAATAAGCGAAAACAACAAAACACAAAGCAGAAAATGAGGATTAAATACACAACAACAAACAAAACACACAAATTAAATCGAAATCAGAGCCCAACTTAATTGAAAAGGGGGGGAGATGGTGAGTGGGTGAAGTGGGTAACTATAATAAGTAGGTGAGTGTGAGTGTGCGGATGAGTTAATTGCAATTCGTTAGGAAAATGTGTATTTCAATTTGCAAATTTGTTATCCAAATTGTTGCTAACAACGCAAATCAACAACAGCAGCAGCAGCGGCAGCAGCGAAAATGATTGTTATTGCGGTTTCGCTGGCACGTGTGTTGCCGCATTGCCACAGCAACCACAAGAGGGTGGCGGGGGGGAGGAGGGAGTTGAAAACCAAACAGAAATCATATGCAAAGCGCGGGGTATTTATCATATTTCTTATCCATCTTTAATGGTTTCTGATTCCTTAAGATTGGACGACCAACAGGAAACTAACGTCCTTGTCCTAGGCGGACTGACATATGGTGAATCCGCAACAGAGCACTAAGATCGCTTTTATAACAGCTAGCTGCGTCGTTAGCTACCAACTACACTCAGAAAAAAAAGCTGAATGAAATATATACCCTTTTTTGTTAATCAAAATTTCAAGCATGTTTTGTAATTGCATAACAAACATACTTAAGTCCAGAATTAGTTGCTTAAATACGGTCAGTGAGCCAAATTTCTACGATTGAGTTCGAAATAGACTTAAAATGCCAAGCCCAAAAAGTATACAATGGAAAATACGGGGCTCAGTTGCTCAACCGATGTTTAGTCGAATTTGAGTGTACTGCGATTAGCGAATAACCGAGTCTCGTGTACAGTTTAATATTTAACCTTCGGTTTGAAGGTTCTCCTCAAGGCTGCAAACCTCCTAAATTCTGAAGAAGGTTCGAACCCCTCATGCAGTATGTCGCTCGGTTAGAGAACCGGTTCTTCAACATATCGAATATATGGTTTTGGTTTGGTTCATACATTTCTGCCTCAGTTTCTATAGAATTTCATGCCGTGTTACAAGTTGAATTTTGCTCACAATATCCCGAGTTTAAACATGATTTACTAAACGGATCTTCAGTAGGTAATGCATCTAGATGCTCACTTTTTCTTAAAAACCCGGCTGGCAGTATCATAGAATATTTATTTATAGAAATTACATATAAGCGACCAGACACAAAAATACAGATGTGATTCTGGCTGGGGATCTGATTAGTAACCTGCATATGGAAAAAGATCTTCTAATTGACATGGCATCACTGGGAATGAATGCAGTAAATATCTCCACACCCACACACTTTTCAAATACCTGTGATACATTATTAGATGGTTATTTCGTTACTGAACCTTACAAAATTTTGTTTTATGGCCAAATTTCCGTGCCAGCTTTCTCCCGACATGATCTTATTTATCTGACATACGAACTAGATTTAGAACTTATAGACAATACCAGTACATACTCATATAGAGACTCTAGAAACCCAACTAAGACTTCTTCATAACAATTTAGACTACTTACTTGCCTCTTAAAACCAAACTTTTAAGACGAGGACAGCAACCTTGGTTTCATGAAGGCATCATAAGGCAAATCGATCTGCGTGACACAGCCTACAAGAAATGGAAGCGATATAAGACTCCTAACCTACGCATAGTCTTCACGCAGTTAAGAAATAAAGTCGTGAATATGATAAGTACAGCTAAAAGCTCATATTATCGATCCCGACCGAGCAGTGCAATGTCAACCGAGAAAACTTGGCAAGTATTAAAATCATTAGGATTTTAAACTTGAAAACAACCTAGATATATATGCTTTAAAACAGAAATTTGTTAAAATAGATAGACCAGTTCCAACTAATAACATGTACCTGAATGCTGCACTTCGCTGTGATAATAGTTTTAGCTTTATGTGTGTTCGTACTTGTGACGTCCTCTCTAGTATTTTAAAAATCAAATCGAATGCCGTGGGGCTGGATGAGCTAAATCCTAAGTTTGTAAAAATACTTCTACCATTGTTGCTAAACCACATTACGCACATCTTCAATACTGCAATCACCACTTCTACAAACCCTGACTCATGGAAATTGGGCAAGATACTTCCAATCCCAAAATCGAAAGACGAGTTTCGGCCCATATCAAACCTTCCGTTCTTCTTCAAGGCCTTTGAGCAGGTACTTGCAACGTTACTTGAACCCAAAAACCCGGAACCGAACCGTGTCTGAGGGTTTCGGTTCTGAACCGGTTTGCAGCCTTGGTTTGAACTCTTTGTCAAGCTGAAGGATCAGTTCGCGAACCAGTTTCTAAAAGCATTAAGCCCTAGGTTCTGGTTCGAGTATTGGTTTGACACAAATACTTGATAAATAATAACTTATTTAAAGTGCGGGGCGGTGTTAATACGATGCGTATTTATCGTACCAGACTTATCTATTTAAAACCTAGAGGGAAAGGAAGCAACTATGATCACAATAAAAGTGCCAATTGCTAATCCAAAATGTTGTAATTAATATCTGTTGATTTGTGTAGTTTATATAGAATTATACTCAACTATAGACCTTGAGCCAGCCAGAGGTAAACTTTGACTAAAAGTGTATACGCTAAGTGTATACACTAAGTCTTATAAGAACCCGACATGACAGCTAACTTCGAGAGAAAAGCGAGGTCGCGTTGCGACTGTTCTACATCAAGACAGGTGTCCACTTTACCTAATTTAATTTCTGATACAATAACACCATCACAATAAACTTTAGTAATGCAACTTTGGCACCAGATTAGAGGAGCCCAGAGCCAGCTTACAGCGACTTAGAGCCATCAATACAAATGAACAAAATATTTCTGTAGCAACAACAACCACTAAATATAGAAAGAGAAAATAGATTATTGCCTGGTGAATGATTTTGAGTGCTTTTGACTGTCTAATGCACACAAAATCATTCGTCTGCCAACAACAAAATCTACGGTGAAGACCACTTTGCGGCTTCGGTTTGTGCAATGCTCTGTCGGTGTACAGAGAAAACAAAATTGGCGCGTGTAAAAACTTCAATCCTAAATGAAACCTATTTCGCCCTGATAGATTGCACACATTGTTACACGGGCTATGCAGACAAACTGCATGCAGCATGTAGAAATAAAAAAAATAAACACCGCATGTAGAAAAGTTGAATGCTGCGTAGGCCAAAGGCAAAGTCTACACAACATTAGAAAATCAGCTTATTTTCAATTCTACATTTTCCATGAAGCAATCTGAATACCACACGAACGCAGACTCAGTTATACGGCCGCTTTATCACACCGGCAGGAGTGAAAATCGTAGGTTTCACAGACGACATCGCCATCACTGCAGTGGCTAAAAACCTGAGTGACGTCGAAGCTACAACCGCTGAGACTGTGGTACTAGTTACCAAATGGCTCGACGCAAATGGGCTAAGCTTGGCTCCCCACAGAACCGAGTCTGTCCTCATAAGCAGTAGGAAGCGCGTAGAAACTGCTAGTGTGAGAGTCCGAGAGAGCAGCTGATAAGATCGAAGAAGGCCATAAAGTACTTGGATGTAATGCTAGACCACAGACTCAACTTTAAAAGTCACCTGGAGTAAGTAAAAGAGAAGACCGTTAAAGCTATAAATGCATTAATCGGCATAATGGCGAACATTGTCGGACCTCGACAGCGGCTCAATGGCTGCAATGTGGTCAGGTCTATTATTCTATATCAGTGGTGTTCAAATTTCCAAAAGCCTATCCCATGGGATAGCAACTTATAATTCTGCCGGCGTCGCAGCCGACACACGTATAGAGATAGAGAATACATGTGTTCTATAAATAGTACGCTAAGCGGCTGCTCCGTAAAACCCAACCCAAATTCGTTTCGAATTCCCCAAGAAGCCGTGTTGCCAGAATATGAGGTACGAAAGTTGCTAAAAGTCAAAACTTAAAAAATTGTTTTTGTTCGAAAAAATTTCCAATAAAAGCAAATTTCTAAAAAAAAAAAAGGCAGCAAAAGTACTTTTTAAGAAGTTAAGACTACAAAAATACTTAAACTGCCGTCTGCAAACAGCTCTGAAGTCAGAATATAAGAGACATCACGCTCTCTTTTTTGTAAATGAAACTAACAAAAGTTTCAAGAAACAACGTAAAAAAACGCTTTTTTGAATGCTTCGAAATGCTTTCAAAATTAACGGGCTCAAAAGTTCAAGCTTTTGCACTTAAAAAGTTCAGCCTCTAAGCTTAAGCATTACCACCAGAAAGATGAAAGCACTCATTGCTTGTCTATTTTTGCTTCCATTGCTTTTAGCAGTTCCCAACTGATCTAAGCAATGATTGTATGAAGAGGCAGTTGGCAATCATGCTTTCTTCAGCGAAAAGCCTACTGAAGAGTCGTTAGGGATAACGATGAAACAGTTCTGTATAGGCAACTAGATCTTTTTGGTGAAACAATGCATGTTGTTTACAATTGTGAACAAACGCACTTTTTTCGGACCTAGAGCCAGCCAACTCACACTAATTAATTTCCAGCTTATTTCGGAGTCTGAGCAGAACCTGAATCGCCGCACAAACAATCATAAAATAGAGGAGTTCTAAACAAAAATTGGCTAGTCTCAGTTTTGAGATGATCTCAAGGGAAAGTTGTGATTTCGTCATAATCTGTGAATTTTTGGCTAGTTAAAATGTAAGCTTAAAATGTTGTCGACAAGTCAAAGAGGGGGATCATTTCTTTTATCTGCCAAATAATATTAAATTATAAAGAAAATAAAAACTCGTTCAACCATCCTTATGCTAAAAAAACAGGGCTTCACACCTGTTATAAACCGAGCCGGTTTGCATCCAAAATTCCGACTTTATTAAACTGTCAATCGAACCTTAAACGAAACCAAAGTAAAGAAAAACGCAGAACCAAAACCTGTTACGCATCTTATTTTTCGGTTCGGTAATTGTTGTTATCTGTTCAATATTGTGCGACAAAGACTCGAAATCGTCACGAAAGTATAGTGGATTGTTATTACAAATTCTTAAAATTGGCACCCACAATAAGCTTTGTTTTTTTTTAAATCCCTGATTACACGTTCAGAAGATGACGAAAGTTATATCTGCGACTTTGACGCTAACCAACGTGTTTCATATAATAGAGAACCGACTAAATCGAATATGAAACAATTAAAAGCTATTGCGCAAGCTGTCTTTGAGTACCATTCAATGAATTCTTAGTTTTTAAGGACTTAAAACTTATTTTGTCTGATCAAAAGTACAGAAATTCTGCATATCATTTTGAATATTAGTAACCGAACCAAAGATCAAACCAAAAACCCAACCCAAAAGATGCGAGCCTAAATTTACGAACCATTATCATTGTCCAATGTCGGTTTGAGCCCGCGAATCGAATTTAAAAACAATAATTGGGTTCGCAGGTCAGATTAAAATAGCATTTAAGCAATTTAGTCCTCACCAGGTTCAACGTATTCATTGGACCACAGTATTGTCAGAACCCTGCAGATGGGCCGTAGTACTAAAATAAGCCCTGCACTGAGAGCAAAAAATCAATCTAAAATCTAGATTGAAAATCGTTTCAAGAACCTTGCAATCTTATAAAATAAAGATTGAAAAACCTTGAAATGAGCTTAGAAATCTTAAAATCAGGATTTATTATCTCGCAACTTATCAACCATCCTACAGTTTTCTGTAAAGCTTTCAGTTGAATTTTTTTTTTTGAGATATATAGATGATTTGTTCAATGGGAGACAATCTTAAAAAATGTCAATGCTACAAGTTATATGCTCTTTTATCACAAAATTAAAACCGAAATTAAAAAGCTCACATGCATACTTACATAGATGCGAATGAATAAGACTTTCCTACTTCTGAATGCGATCTCCAATTTTATTTAAAATATTGTCGCAAATGCCCATATCAATTCTGGCATATTCATAAAAGTTTATTGGATACTTTCGTCTCTGTCGAATTCTAGCACTAGTTTGTCTAGTTTCAAAATTAAAATCTTGGTTTTAGATTGATTTTTTTCTCAGTGTGATTTGGAACTTTTTCTAATGATAACGCCCTAATTTATCAGTGCTTACTTCTATTGTACTGAGGGCAAGTTCTGCAGCATAGAATGCTTAGGTTTTATACGAAATTATTAGGCACTATTTTGCATTACGACTCAAAATTAACAAGATAGCTAAACATAATTTAAAAAATTGCCAGATTTGTAGCTAATAAATAGCATTTCCACTTTCAAAATTGCTATATCTAGCAACTACATAGCTAAAATAACAACACTGCCAAGAAGGGAGGACGGAAAATGTGAGTGTCGCTCTATGACACACAGTGATGCATGTCTTCGGCAAGCATTCGGTGTGAATTTCAGAGTGTGTCCGCCCCCCGGTGGCTATACTCAGAAAAAAACGACCGGCAGAGTTCTAGTTTGATCGGGAAAGAATTTTTACCGTTTTCTACTTAAAATTTCAAGTACGTTTTGTTCTTGAACCTACTTAAATTAAGTACGAAACATTCTACAATAGGAAAACGACTGCTAATATTATTAAAATGAGAACAAACGTTCTTAAATCAAGAACGTTTCGTACTTACAGTTAGCCAAAAAATTTAAGAAAGGATCGTTCTTAGTTCAAGTACAAACTTTCTTGGATTGAGAACAAAATGAACTTACAATGCAAGCTCCAAAAACTGTGCTACAGAAAATGCGAACTATTCTAAGTCGAATTTGTTCTTAAAATTCCCTCCTGGTTCTAACACTTTGGTTATGGAGTGAGGAGGGTAGATTTCTGACCTACAGTATAAACATCTTGGTCTTTGGTTAATTCATTTTCTCTGTATTATACAGAGACCTAGTTTAAAGAACAAATTGGGAATAGCCTAAAATTTTATAGGCTTAAACCAAGATCATTTTGTACTTATTTTTTGAAGTTTTGGCGTTGATTTTGGAACTTCGATGAAGAACATTTTGCACTTATTTTGAGAGTAAATCGTGCTGTACTAACAAACTAATAGTATGATCAAAAAGATTTAATAATAGTTCGAAACGTACTTAAAATATCCCGAAACAGTCTTAAAACAAGTATTTCGGGATTGAAAAAATCGTACTTGAAATAAGACTTTTGTACTTGAAACAAGTATTTTCGTACTTATAGTACTATTGACACCGTTTGTATTTGATTCAAGTACAAAGTCTTCGTTTTTTTTTTCTGAGTGTATGGCTGGGGAACTCTGACTTAATGTATGATGTGCTGAGTAATAATTATTTACGAACTTTGCAGTTAACCCCAGCAACAATTTTGTTCGGAGTTCAACAAACTGAAATTAGGTCTCTGTCTTTATAATTCCCAACTAATTCTAACCTTGCTTAGGGGGTGTTGATTATTAATCTACAATGCCACATTCTTGTTCTTTGCTTAAGCATTTTGTGGGGTATTCATATATTCCAAAACGTTTTAAAACCAAGTATTTCGCGTTTGAAACAAAATCATACTTCAAATAAGAACTATGTACTTGAATTAAGAGTGTTCTTACTTACACCGTTTGTATAAATTTCTTTATTTTTAAAAGTAAAAACAAAATTTAAATTCATAATATAAATTTGTATGCAAAAACCACCCCGTTTGTATGTGCGCAATTTATAATCCTTCACTTGTTCCATTGGTTTAGTTGTTTGTTTTTTGGTTATGCAAAGTACAGAGGGAGACACCCAGCACCCTTCACACGCCCCCACCAACCTTTCACCATTGGTAAATTTACATCCCGTTTTTGCATTTCCCCGCCACGTGATGACACAGCGCACGTGGCTGTAGCAGTGCAGCGACAACGATGTGGTTATCTACAAACGCACTCACATAACAAACACACGCACACAACACACATGTTGGCACACTCATACCATGGCCATAATGACGTTATATCCATTTCTTTTTGGGCGACGCTGGCGTTGCTGACTGTTGCTGTGGTGGATTTGGAAACGAAGCTAGCAAAGCATTTAAATGGCCCAACAACAGAAGAATAAATTCGTTGGGTTCTTGCTGTGACATTAGGATTCAAGAGTTTATCGTACGACTCGCCGAAAGCAAATGGCCAGACGAGATTTGATCTAACAGCAAAAGCAAAACTTACAACATTCAAAATGTTCCGATATTAGCATAAAGGAACAACTATGATGGCAAAGAGAGAGGAGAAAGAGCAACGAAATGGTTTTGCATTTTTCTTGTTCCGATGCTTTTTTTATGGCCTGCTTTTGGGCGCCGAGTGAAAACTTAGTGTGGAATTATTTTATGGAAATATTCAGCATTCATGCTGACAGTTGCACTTTTTATGTCTAAAAAATATTTATAAGTTCTTTTTCTACGAAATTATATAAAAAAAACAATTTTAGGATATTAAGAATATTCCTATAAACCTGGATTTGAATCCTTATAAACTGAAAAAATTGTCCTGAACAGAAATGGGTTTTTCAAACTGTCGTACCAGTGTGGCCAAATCAGTTTTTTCCCGTCATTTCCAGCTTTTTTTTAAAACCTCATTGCGGGAAAAATTTGGAAACAGCGGGAAGCGGGATTTTTCGCGTTTTTAAAAATGATTTCCGCTTTTTTCAGCTTTATTTTAATTTTCGAGTCAATTGCAAAACTTATAAGCAAATCGATAGTTTGTCACTTCTGTCAGTCACTTATTGACCCCAATTAACACTTCTAACGTTCAGGAAACGGTTTTCTCAAAGTGCTAGCCAAGTTTACAGATCATTTGACAAAAATACCAAAAGTTTTCAAACAAAAAAGTTGTAAAATCTCGATGCAGAACATGGAGTTTAAGGCTTGGCTCCGCATAAATGAATCCGATACCTCCTGAGTTTACTGCAGTTATTGCAAATGCACAATATGACAATGTAAACTTCACTAAACTTCAACTTACAAAAAAATGGATTATTTTATCAGATACTAATATCAATATAATACAAGAAGACGATTTTGAGAAATATGGTTTCAAAGATCTATGCTTCTTATTTGCTTTATTGGCTAATCATCCTAACGCTACAAGTACATTATACTTATAATTAAAAGCGCTAGTCACAAAAGTTATTAAATTTAGAAATGAAATATTTATGATCCTACTTAAATATTATCCTAAATCTAAACATTCAATACATATCTAAGTTTGACATAGATTTAACATTGATAAATAGCTAAAAATATTTTATTTATTTATTTACTTTTAGTTTTGATGGTTTGTGGTTCTAATTTAATCCTAAACTGCGTGGCGTTTCTTATAGTTTTCATTTCGTGTGGTAGTCGGTTCCAACAGCGAACAGCATAGATAAAGAAATGCTTTTCTGATATTGCAAGCCTTACTTTTTTACATTTAATAATGTTCGTTCTTCTTGACATACTGAAATTAAGTTTCTGGTACAGGTATGAAGGTTCATGAGTCTAAACTATTTTATGTAAAAGAACTAGACTTCTTACGTCCATCCACGACTGTAGGGGTAAATTAAATATCTTTATAGAAACATCGGATATTCTGTCAGTTCGTTTTCGATTATATATATAACGTGCTATGTTGTTAAATGCTACCTGAAGCTTTCTTTGGCTTTCTGAATCACAATTTTTAAAAACTTCAACTCCATAAAAAAAGAACAGAGGTAAGCAAACTCTTGGCTTTCAGCAACCGAATTTTAAATGGCAGAAAGTTCATTATCAGATATTGGTTTGCTCTGTGGCTCTGATTATATGGTCTTTCCATGTAAGAGATGAATTAAATGTAAAACCCAAATTGCTGGCCCGCTCGATATACTCTATTGAAGTGTTATTAATTGTTAGCCGTGGCAAGTTGTCAGTCCTAACACTTTTGTTGCTGATAACCAAGCATTCTGACTTACATGGGTTTAGTCCAAGTCCATTTCTTTCAGCCTAATCAGTTCATATGGATAGCTTATTGGAGAAATCTATTCGAAACTGCTGCACAAATTTCCAAGTTAAACTTATAAAGCAACTAAAGGTCAGAGACTGATCTACTTCTGGGATATTCACAAAATTCATTGTATTAAGCAATTTAATTGATTTCAGTTTAAGCCCTGTAGATGTACCTGACAATCTTAGCATTCTTCAACAAATTGACATATTTTCGGTTGACAACAATCTAAGACAAAAAAAAAAACAAAAGCATTGTTACCATTTAAATGGGAGAACAACGATGAAACTAAAGTTTTGTAGTAAAGAAATCGCTTCCAAGACTCTGAAGGTAATCAAACATTTTTTGAGTTAGCCTTGATTGCGATTTAGATGTGGTTCTTGTGATGGTCCAACGCTGAAGTTAGTTTTACAACGTTTATCGTTATCCTTAAGGACATGCTTTAAGCATTAAAATTCAGGCGAGGCAAGAACAGACAAGGCTGCAAACCGGTCCGGAACCGAACCCCTGAGAACCGGCTCGGTTCGTGTTTTTTGGGGATCGCGAACCGGACCATGAACCAGGCGCTCTATATTTTTGACTCCTCGAACCTGAACCCGAACCGGACCACTTTTCGAAAAAATAGGTTCGGTTCACAAAATTAAGTAGTTTGCCCAACGACATACACAAGGAAATGCAGCAATTCCTTGTAATCTGACTGCTATCATTCAAGAAGTTCTCCAATCCTACGAAATTTCTCTAGGTCAAATTTATACTATCACCGTCGATAATGGATCGAATATGTGAATCAAAAGCATTTCTTGATTTAGACGATGACCAAGTTACCTCTGTTGATTCAATGGAGGACTCTGTAATTACAGTTCGTTGTGCTATTTTTAGTAGTTAACGATTTTTTAAGGAAGTTTAGTTTGACATTAGTGGAGTTCGCACACTTTGTAAGAAACTCCGTACTCACACTATATAAAATCTTTTGCTTATATAAAAATTTAAAAAAAAACGCGATAGAACTCAACCTACAAAATGTGCTAACGTTTACTAACTCTTTAAGATTTTTACATTCAGAGTTCTTTAAAAGAGCTCCACCTAAAAACATCTGAATCGAACGTAGTTCAAAATATATATAGGAGAATACTTGGTACATAGAACTTAATCTATTTACAAAAAGTACAAAGAATTACTCATACTATAAAGGACTTCGACAGCACGGGAAACGCCTGGGATAACAACTTAACATTCAGCACAGGTCCTGAGGGTAATCTGTCTTCTTGCTGGGGAACAAGCAGCGTGCAAATATTGGTAGGAAATAGTGCCAAGGAGACACTTAAGCCAAATTGATGAGGTGGATGCAATGCTGGTCCAAAAGGAAAAGCATCACAAAAAAGTGGAAGACATCCAAACTGAGCAATTAAATACTTTGAAGAATATCCTTCAGTTAAAAGACAAAGAGAACTTACAACTACTTCAAGTGTATTAGTTACCTTCACAAAGAAAAGTGTTCAATTATTTAAGTTTCTTGTAAGAAAATAGAAAAGAATGTTTTATTTATTTAAGAACTAACAAAAGGCGCTGTAAAGGCCAAAAGTCAATAAATATCGAAGTACAATGGGCATTTTATTGTTTTAATGTTCAAGTTAGACAAATTTGAGTACATTACGTAAGTACATCATCTTAAAAAAACTACGACCGACTTGGTCTCTAACATGAGTTCCATCTGGAAGATCTTCGTCATCGTCTTCCCTACTAACATCACGGAATTGGTCTTCATTTTCCGGAATGGGTAAGTGGCGCCTGTGGCATATATTGTGCAACGCGCAGCAAACATTTATAATTTGTACAGAAAACTTTGGCTGACAGAAGAGAGAATACCTTGGAAGTACTGAAATCGGGACTTAAGCAAACCGATTGAGCGGTCAACTATATTGCACGCAGCGGCATGCTTTTTATTAAAGAAATGTTCCATGGATTCTGGTTGCGGAGTTCTATAAATTTCGCTAAGGCATAGCAAGAATCTGCCAGAATCCAAGAGTTTCCATTAGAAAGATTTCTATACAACTGCTTAGCAAAACTGTTGTTCCAAACAAAAGAATCATGGTATGCTTCAGGATGACTGACATCTATTGCCAAATAGAAAATGAATTACACTAGGCATCAAGGTTCAGTATATTGAAGGGTTGGTGGTGATTCTAGATGATTTTCGTGTGCTCAACACGAATCTGTTTTCAATTTTTTTCAGCTTAAAGATCCAAAAAGTGCCTATTTTGACCTTTTTCAGACGCGTTTTGTGGGGATCCTATACCTTTGTTTTGACTTTTTTGATATTATTATAAATTAATATTTCTTAATTTTAAAATAAACTATCCCAAAGTATTGTACGATTTTGTTAAGCGAAGATATACCATTTTGAATACATAGTCTCAATAATTATAAAATAACAAAACTGTCTACTGCACAAAAGTATGCCTTGAAGACACAGTACAACCGGCTAGTAATTTGTATAAAATTTTCATTTAGAAAATTTTCAACAAAACCCATTGCATACATTGGGGCAGCAACAATATATTGAGTTTTTGTAAACTCAGATACAATTACTAAAAAAGCTTTATCTTCATTGAAAAAAATCGTAGAACTGTTTGGGATATTTTATTTCAAAGTTAAGTAGTAGTTCTTTCCGATAATATCAAAGAAAGTCAAAACAAAAGTATAGGTTCTCCACAAAACGCGTATAGAGTCAAATAAGACATTTTTTGTATCTTTAAGCTTAAATTACTACCATTTCTGAAAACAGATTCGTGTTCAGCACACGAAAATCATTTAAATTCACCACCGACCCTTCAATATACTGGAAAAAGTTTAATTTTGTTGCCTTGTGTTATTAAATCTATTTAGAATATCTGAATAATGTTTAACACCATTGCGTGTATGCTAAAATAACCCCCTTCGGTTAAAAAACAGGGACTAGTCGATGACTGGCTAGAATATTTTAATGTGCGTGCCATTCACACATCCTTGTGACATCGGGAAAACTAAATCTATAGTAAAAATTTTCTTTAGAAGAAGTCACCTCTTCACGGGGACATATTTAGTTTGATCTACTCTCGACATATGGTTTTCTCTAGCTCTTGGATAATGGCATGTAACACCTTTAAGAATGTGCCTCGGCCTATGCTTATGCTTTGGTCCTTAGTCACATCCAATTGGTATGATTCAGTAGCCAAAAACCCAAGTGCGGTGGTTGCCAACTGTGTGGTTGGTTAAATAAGACTATGTCTGTCTGCTAGTTGGCTCCCTATCTTGCTCAATAACATTTCAAAAACGATTTTATCAACTCGAAACGACTCAATGAATCTGTAAAACAAAGTTTGCATCTGTCATTTAATGTGTCGTTCGAATAGAAATACAAGCTTACTTAAAGTCTGACTTTAGAGCAGTGGTGTCCAAACTCACACAATCAAGCATTACGCTTGTGTGCGTAGCAGCGAAACACAAAGTAAACATGTTTGACATTTCAACATGAACAACAAGCAAACGAACAAATGCCTCGTGAGAGAACAAAAAGCTTAATACGCGCATCGTAAGAGATCAAGCCGCCGAGCGTGCTATTTATAGAACACGCGTATTCTCTCTCTCTCTCTCCGTGTGTCGGCTGCGACGCCGCAGAATTATGAGTTCCTATCCCATGGTATAGGCTTTTGGCATTTTGGACACCACTGCTTTAGAGCAGAGTCCGGCACGTGCCAGTCTAAAGTGTATTCAACAGCGCTCTGCGGCAGCGACGTCGACACACCGACAGTATACGAGCTTAAACTGCTCTCTTTTGCAACAACAAAGAAGTGCTAAATGAGCGTGCTCTCGCGTGGCCAAACACACAAGCAAAGCCAAAATGAGCATGTGTGTTTTGCCGGCCCCTACTTTAGAGGGATGTCCACATAGTCTTCAGCCGTCTTCAATTTTGCGTTTTCTTCGTATCTTGTACGATTTTTAAAAATTGTACATCTATTTGGCTGGAAAGATCACTTTTTTTGTGCAGACAATTGAAAACATTTGTTTATTTCGATAAATAATTGTTATCGGATCAGGTCGAAAACGATTCGAACATTCATTCGATAGGAAAATCTATTTCTATTTCACTCGAAAACGTGAACACCATAATATGGAAACGAATTGGTATTACAATCGTTTTACTTTTTAAATAGACTCGGTAATGGGAACACACCTGATAGTGTTTTTGTACCCTTGTAGAGGGTATATTAAAATTTTCCAGATGTTTGTAACGCATAGAAGGAAGCATCTCCGACCCCACAAAGTATATATATTCTTGATCAGCATGACGAGCTGAGTTGATATAGCCATGTCCGTCTGTCCGTCTGTTTCTATGCTATCTCCTCTGTCAGTTTTAAAGCTATCTTAACCAAACTTTGCACGAAGCCTTTTGGTATAAATACGCTGCATATTTGTCGGAACCGGCGCGGATCGGATGACTTAAGCATATAGCTGCGATAGGAATCATTGGTCGAAAAACTAGTTCTGGTGAGAAAAACTTTTTTGTCTTCAACGCAAACGTCCCCAAACCTTGTATTTCTAAGTTTTCTATGCTTTCACATAATTCCACCTAGTTTTATGAATATCGGACAACTATATAGTATATCTGCCATACAAAAGATAAGTCTGAAAAAAGTCTTAGTTGGAACAAGGTTATATAAACTTCGGTCGAGCCGAAGTTAGCTTTCCTCTATTTTTTTTTTCAAACATGCGTCATCTATAACATCTACAAGTCTTTGGTAACATTGGGCGCCACAAGGAAACAGCTGTTTTTTGTTTTGTGCTGTATTCCAGGTAGAAAAAGAAAAAAGAAACAGATCTCGTTTGAGAGAGCTTATTACCGACTGTTTTAATTCTGCCTGCGGACAAGTGTTCGAGTATAAGAGTAAGGTGTTAGCTGTGCTCAAAATGAGTGGACAAGAATTGGGTGATGCAAATCCGTAATAATTTGTCACATATACCAGTTTTTGTGTTTAAAGGTAGCTCTGTTAACTGTGCGAGTTTTCAAAAGAGCGCCGTTAACATAGACTAATCAATTGAGAGGAGAGCACACCACACACACACGTATAAAAACAAAGAATTAAAAGAGCGGCTTTCAAATATCAATTAAACTGCAAATCATTTTTGAAAAACCAATAACATTTTATTAAACATATTAAGATGACATTTAATCACGTTTGCCTTGCTTGGGTCCATCATTTATGACGGTCGTTAAATTCTGGAAACTGCAGTTGCGCGCAGCACCTAAACACCCACCCACGTCACGGGGAGCTCGCCCAGGCTGGAGCTAGAATATTCCGGGCAAAGCTTTGACCAACCCTCCGCTGACTTTCCAACCCTTCCCCTTGCCCAATGCATAAGATACGTACTTATGTACATTACATATGTACATACATATGTACATATGTATATATAAGTGCATCGCCGCAGCTCTCAGCTGTTGTTAGAGAAAGAACAAAAAGACAACAACAAACACACACAAACAGAAAGAAAATAAAGCCAGCTGTCCAAATATTACCAAGTAGCATAGCAAAAGAAAATGATGTTGTAAGTGCAAAAGAAAACATAAAAGAAAGGCGCAAAAAAAAAAGTAAGAAAGAAATTAGTAATAATATGAAACGGGCAGGAAAAAACAACAAAAATGCGTACAAAGTTCATTGACTTTGTTTTACACGACCAGCGTGAGAGAGCCAGCAGAGAGTTTGCATTTGGCGTGTGTTTGCAAAGACAAAAAGAGAAAAGACAGCGAGAGATTGAGAGAGCGAGAGCAGCTCACGTGGGCATAAACAAGATTCTCCCGCTCAGGCTATGACTAATTGGCCAGAGGCAAATAGAGAGAGAGAGAGCACAACATGACGTGACCCCAAACAACAACAGCAGCAACAACAACAGCAACAAGTACAAGCGTACGTGCGAAACCAGACGAAGCGCATGACAAAAAAAAATAAAAATAAATAAATAAAATAAATATGTTGACAACAAAAAAAAAAACAAAAGCCAGTAGCCCAAATGAGCACAGCAAAAGAAAAACACAATATATTTTCGACCTCCTCTCCAGTGGCTCCCCGCACCATTAGTCAAGGCAACAACAACAATATTTAGCACATGCCAATTTGGCAGCAGCAGCAGCAGCAACGTCGACGCCAGCTGAGCGCTAAAAATATAACAGTACCTGCTGGTGCTGCCACGCTTGCAACCAACCTGTGAGAGAGCCCAGCCCGCATATACATAAGCATACTCAATATTGCTGCCTGCCAGTGTACGGTACAGTGTGCGCCCACGCAAAGTGCAGGCCGATAGCCGCAGCAGCAGCTGCGTCGCAAACAAGGTCAAAACAAGTTTAAATGCAATATAGTAGTCCACCTCCCCCACCCCCTCCCATATCCAAAAACACAAGAGCAGAGAGCGCGCAGCCCCAAACGCGAGCAACAGTTTCTGAGAGCCGAAACCGATGAGATTTTTCTAGCCTAGAGATGTGCAATATCTGAGAGTGACCAACCCTCCGTCCAGATATTGAGAGTTCTTTGAGCTGTTTTTCGGCTCAAAAAGCAATAAAAAGAACATTTTGAGCAAAAAAAACAAAAGGTAAGAGCAACAGTAATTGAAAGTACCTTTATGGGTGCGTGTACCTTAGCTACCAAACACATAGTAAAACCTGTACATTAAGCCAAATTCAAGCAAACTGTGATTTTAAGAGAGTTAAGCTAATTTGGATGAAAAATTTGGTTAAATAGGAGATATTAGTGAACTTTCCGACCATATTTCATTAAAATATTTGCGTATGGAACCATAGTTATAGTTTTTAGTCTTGCAAAATGTGCAATCATGGATATTTAGCCAAATTTTCATATGAATTTGGGCAAATTATTTGCCTGTGGGACCTTTGCTTAAGAAATAAGCTTAAGTACTTTAAAACAACTCCTCTCCTGCTTCCTAGCCTTTCAAGCAGGGATGCAAATCGGTTGTGAACCGGTTCGTAACCGCACCGCAATTTCAGATGATACACCGAAACGCAAACCGAATCGGCTTCCTTTCGAAAATTCCGAACCGAACCGAAAACCACAAAGAAAAACTACTCGGATCGATGATTGAATACGTAAAGCAGAGATGGGCGCGTCGCGAAGTTCCAATGCACACGAGGCAGCGCGCTGCCTCGTGTGCATAGGAGCTCTGCCGCGGCCGACTGCACAAAATCACACGTACGCTATAAGCATTGAAAGCTATTTATAGAACACGAATGGGGCGCACGCAAATTGTGCTTGTATGCGTGTGAAAAGTGTGTCGATATGTGTGCATGCCCATCTCTGACGTAAAGACGTAAAGCGCATACCTTGAGACATTTATACTTGTAAATTTTGGCACTTTAATCGATTCCCTAAGATAAGCTTTATCAAAATTTCGATTAAATTAAGTTTCGCTAATGAACCCTCTACAAGATCTCGACTCGATCAACTTTTTAGTGTTGCATTGATCCTTAGCATTGATTCGAGCACTTTTGGGAATTAAAAAAGATTCGAATTCATGTGCAATGTTAAAAAGACTCGGAAAATAACTCATGCATGTGCTCAAAATGTGATTTATTGAAATACGACTCGAAAAGGATTCGCAATTGATTCAAAATATGACTCGAAAATGAGTCGAAACAGATCAGAAACACGGGTTATTAACGAATCAAAAAGAAGAGTCGTGGCTAGGGTACCATTTTCTTCCGACAAAAGTATCATTTATGATAAGAAAACGAGCGCATTTATGAACATTTTAATCAGACAAAGGACTTGAAAAAGACTCGAATGTGCTCAGTAATTTCATAATATGGTCATCCCATACACATTCTGATCCCTTTGTTCACAGGCCTCTTAATATATCTGTCATCAGACTACATTTGTTTTGTGTGAATATTTTCTCATTTACTCTACCAAAGACATTAGAACTTACAGGGTTTTCGCCTCTATCCATTTCCTGTACGATATTTAGCTTTTGTAAAGAGCACTTATATAAGGCTTTTAAAGGTAATCAAATGTTTTCTATGAGTTCAATTTCCAAAGCGTACGAAGAGTCACCTATTTCCAATATTCCACACACAAAGACAGTAACGGGCCTTCATCTAATGTATTTTATGAGCATATACTAAAGTGCAGTACTAAAGTTCAATTTGGAATTACGATTAATATAACAATAACAAAAGTTACATTAAACGAGAAGGCCAAGCTAACTTCGTCTGTGCCGAAGTTTTTATACCCTTGCAAATGCTGTTTTTGAAATGTCAGAGTTTAAGAACGCTTACATAAAAATCCAAAAAAATTTTAACTATAACCCATTTTCCGACAGATAATCATCTGATTTCGACCAAATTTCGCGAATCTTTTTGAAAACATATCAAAATATAAAAATCGCCGAGTTTAAGAACGATAAAATTTAAAACAAAAAAGTTAATCTCACAAAAAAAATTTCTTACTAAGAACTATTTTCGACCGATCGGTCCTATGGCAACCATAAGATATAGTCACCCGATGTCGATCAACTTTTTCAAATTAGTTTGAAAGCGTTTAATATTTAGAATCACCGACTTAAAGAACGATTTACTTGAAAACAAAAAAGTTTTTTTCACTAAGACCCATTTTCCGACCGATCGGTCCTATGGCAGCTATATGTTATAGTCATTCGATCTTGAACAAAATTTGCAAATCTGTTTGAAAGCATATAATATTAACAATAGCCGAGTTTTATGACGCTAGCATTGAAAACAAAAAAGTTTTTTTCACTAAGACTCATTTTCCGACCGATCGGTCCTATGGCAGCTATATGTTATAGTCATCCGACTTTGACCAAAATTTGCAAATCTGTTTGAAAGCATATAATATTAATTATGGCCGAGTTTTATGACGCTAGCATTGCAAACAAAAAAGTTTTTTTCACTAAGACCCATTTTCCGACCGATCGGTCCTATGGCAGCTATACGTTATAGTCATCCGATCTTGACCAAAATTTGTAAATCTGTTTGAAAGCATAAATTATTAACAATAGCCGAGTTTTATGACGCTAGCATTGAAAACAAAAAAGTTTTTTTCACTAAGACTCATTTTCCGACCGATCGGTCCTATGGAAGCTATATGTTATAGTCATCCGACTTTGACCAAAATTTGCAAATCTGTTTGAAAGCATATAATATTAATTATGGCCGAGTTTTATGACGCTAGCATTGAAAACAAAAAAGTTTT
This sequence comes from Lordiphosa magnipectinata, assembly GCA_037044535.1. Lineage (NCBI taxonomy): Eukaryota > Metazoa > Arthropoda > Insecta > Diptera > Drosophilidae > Lordiphosa > Lordiphosa magnipectinata. The sequence continues at coordinate 146,823 of JBAMBO010000914.1, read as the reverse complement.
TCTCACTAAGACCCGTTTTTTGACCGATGGTTCCTATGGCAGCTATAAGATATAGTCATCCGATCCGGTTGGTTCCGACATATTAGCAGCGTGCAGTAAAAAGAAGACTCTGTGCAAAATTTCAGCTCGATAGCTTTAAAACTGAGAGACTAGTTTGCGTAGAAACAGACGGACAGACGGACAGACAGACGGACAGACAGACGGACAGACAGACGGACAGACAGACAGACAGACAGACGGACGGACAAAGCTCAATCGACTCAGCTCATCGCCCTGATCAAGAATATATATAGTTTATGGGGTCGGAAATGAATATTTCTATGCGTTGCAAACTTCTGGGCAAAATTATAATACCCTTTGCAAGGGTATAAAAAGATAAACGAAATTAACCAACATGGACATAAAACAAAGTCCGCACTTTACCTCACACCGATTACTACACCTGGCTGCCAGGGACTTCCCCAGATACCTGATCGTTCATCAGTATTTAGCAAGTGGTTGAAGACTAGTTCAAGAATTCTTAAATTGCTGTTCGATATTTTAAAGCTAGCTTAACAAAGGTCTCCAGGTCAGCCCAGTAATTATCCTCCCTATCATCCAGACTACTTATTATAAAGGTTTTTGTTAGCAGGGATTTCCTAAAACATAACATTCTATGCTACTTTAAAATTGTTCATCTTCCTAGGAAATGCTCAAAGTCATCCAGTTCTCCAGTGTTGCATAGGGGGCAGTCTACATGTTCCTGACGGTTGTAAGTGCTAGACCCCAGTTTTATCACATCGAGTCCCCAGGATATCGATATATCTACTTCTACTCTATATATTATATAAAACAGCTTGTCCTGATTCACTGATTTACTGATTGGCAATCAACGCACAGCGCAAACGGTAAGAGATAGAAGGCTGATATTTGGACAGGAGTTTCCATTAATAGTGAAAGTGCGTACTAAGACGGGGTTTTGGAAAACTCCACCCGGAAAAGTCGGAAAAGCGTTGGAAAAGTTTGTATGGGAAAAATTTTGTTTTTCATCCGATTGACTTGAAATTTGGTTTGTAAGCGTAGTACGCGAAATAATTCGACACGTGTTTTCCCGATTTTGGAAAATCCGCCCACGAGGAAAATGGACGGAAAATTCTGCATGCAAGAAACTATTTTTCATCCGGTTGACTTGAAACTCGGTTTGTAAGGATAGAATACGAAATAATTTGAAATGAGATTTTGCAATGTCGGAAAATCCGCCCCCCCAGCCGTGAAAATTCCCGGAAAATTTTGTAGGCAAAAAGTTATTTTACATCCGATTGGCTGGAAACTCGGTAAGGATAGAATACGAAATAATAATGGGGCGGTAACGATGACGATAACGATAACGATAATTATTCACTATACTGATGGCGATGCAGCGAAGCGCGACAGGTACTATGCTAGTCATCTATATACATATATAAAACTCTTTGCCCGACTGACTGACTGATTATCAACTCACTGCCAAGACCGTTTATCCTAGAGATCTCAAATTTGACATAGACCTTCGCCATGAAAGAGAAACTTTTTAAGAAATTGTGCTTTGAGCTTGTTTCAATTGACTTGAATGGCACATACTAAACACAATGAGAGCTTTAACAAGGTTTTCAATGTTTCGATTTTCAAAACAAAGAAGTTAGGTTAGGTTAGGGCCCATTGCGATGCGATATAAATTCCCTATTAACCCTTTTTAAAACTGAGGGGGGTCCTCGTTACTGAACCATTCGTGTGGACAGAATGAATTTAAGTAGAGCAGGGATCTCAAGCCCGGATGTCTCCGAGAGGTTGAGTAGTAGAGGTTGACCAAGTGTGCTGAGTCTCCTTCTACTCAAGGTGGCGCAATGGCAAAGAAGGTGTTGTACCGATTCCTCCTCTTCTTCGTATTCGCAACTTCTGCAGAAGTCATGGTGAGTGACGCCTAGGCGTGCTGCGTGTCTGCCAATAAGACAGTGACCCGTGAGGGTCCCCACCAGAAGTGATATGTGGTCTCTTCTGTGACGTAAAAGTGTGTTAGTACGTTTTTGGTCGAATGTTGGCCATGTAAGCCTCGCTGCTGTGCAGGAGGAAAGGTTTTTCCACCGATTCGTAGCTAGACGAAGTGTTTCAGCTTTTGCGTGAAGCTTATAAGTCGCCATAGGTACCTATTCGCCGATGGTGGTACCTATTCTGTTCCTTCTATGTTGCGATGTCCAGGCACCCATATAAGGTGTATACTGAAATGTCGTGCGATCTCATTCAGAGATAAGCGACAATCCGTAAGTGTTTTAGCATTGTTGGTATGTGAGTCAAGTGCTTTAAGTGCGGCTTGACTATATGAGTATATAAATACATTTCCTTCTTTGACCGCGAGTGTGCTAAGACAGGTGGCAGCTTACTGGATGGCTACCACCTCTGCTTGGTACACACTACAGTGATCAGGAAGGCGGAACGATAAGTTCAAGTGTAGGTTGGGAGAGAAAACGCCCCCTCCTACTTTTTCGTCGAGTTTAGAACCATCAGTGTAGATGTTAATGGCGTTAGCTCTGCTATGGGGAATGTTGTCCCAATCGTGTCGGCTTGGGATATAGACGTCGCATAATTTGTCGAACGTTGTTTGTGGTATACAGTATTCAGTATTTAGTGGTATACCCTCTTATAATAAAGAAGTTGCAACTTCACAAATCTACCAACAACCAAGGAAGGGAATCATTTGTCGATCCAGAAATTCTCCATGAATTCCATCCATCCAAGCTCCAAAACAATCATTGTCCAACCAATGAAAATTATACTAAGCCCCCGTTAATTTCATAACCAGGGTCTTGGCTGATTACTTAATAAGCCACTTGCCATGAAAATTCAAATAGTTACAATACTTCCATAACAAAGTAAAACTATTTACCACTTATACAATTGATACTCAATATCGTATCAAATAGAGTGGAAAACTAAATGTTAATTCAACTCAAATAAATCCAAGAAGGGCTCAATTTCAATCGATTTGCTAAGATTTACAGAAAATTTTTAAACGATCCAAAAAAAAAAAAAATAGAGGAAAACTAACTTCGGCGCGACCAAAATTTATATACCCTGGTAGCTTGTATACTTTATATAAATTAAGGTTTCAAACAGGGAATCAAACCGGAACCAAAACCGGAACCGTATACCGAAAAGAACCGATTAAAACTCAGAATCGGAAGCTGAACCGGAACCGATATTTTTAATTTTTTGTATACCGGTATCCGAGAACCGATATTCTTGGAACCGAAAAGAACCTAAACATTGTACCGGTACTATTTCGGTTCTGAAGAGAAGTGTACAGAATCTTCGTCGTACAGGGATGGTCAAATTTCTTCGACCAGCGCTTAACAAATTTACACAAAAAAGTTAAGTGGCATAAATCATTATCAATTTTCCAAAGCTTAAAACGTTTACAAAATAAAGTATCGTCTTATCGTCGTTTTTAATGTTGGTCAGAAAACTCGACAAAGTTTTCACAATTGAATGAATGCCTTTGAGAGGGGACAGTAAGCGTGGAACGTTTATTTTCTAGGGTATAATTATTATGTCTGCACTAAGAAATCCCATCGGAAATCCAATGACCGATCTTTCTTTATATTTTACCGATTTAATCGGTACGTACCGGTATATCGAAATACAAATCCAGGTACCAATACAGAACCGAATACCGAAAAAGTGTTAGTACAAAAACAGAACCTTTTACCGAAACATAAGTGTCGGTACGCTCCAGAACCGGAACCGGTACCGAAATTCGATTCGTTTTGATTCCCTGGTTTAAAATGATTTTCGTTGATGCAGAAGCGCATGCAATTTTAAATACTCGCACTTAAGATGGAAGACTGGTCAACCTTCAACCACTGGTACCGGAGGATACCACTAAACATACCTAAACTCAAATGGTCAGCATACATTCGACTCCGCATAGGGCATACAGCTTTGAGACATTAACAATTACTGAAAGGATCCGCAACTCCAATATGCGTATGTGGAGCAGCCATCACAGCCGAACAGATTCTAACGGACTGTCAAAACTTCAATGATATCAGAGTCCGAATATTTATAGACACATTACCTACCACTCAAAACATCAATAGAATTTTCACTTTTCTTAAACACTGTAAAATACTAGACAAAATATAATCACAACATAGAGTCGAAGGTCCAGTTACTAGTTCTCTAAGCACCACTCGAACCTCTTAGATTTAATATTGAATATTATGTCTAAATTTGTAAAATAAAAACCTATAATATTCATAACTGGATAGCATAAAGACGCTACCATTGAAAACAAAAAAGTTTTTCTCACTAGAACTACTCTTTCGACCAATAGTTCCTATGTCAGCTATATGCTATAGTCATCCGATTTGGATCAAACTAGGCATAATTGTGTGGTAGCATATAATATTGATCAGTACCAAGTTTGGGAGCAATAGCATTGAAAACAAAAAAGTTTTTTCTACTAAAAGTTTTTTCAGAACTATATTTTGTATGGCAGCTATACTATACAGTTGACCAATTTTTATTAAAATTGGTGGAATTGTGTAAAAGCATAGAAATCTTATAAACGCGAGGTTTGGGCACGTTTCCTTTGAAGACAAAAAACTTTTTCTTACTAAAACTAGTTTTTTGACCGATAGTTCCTATGGCAGAATATGCTATAGTCATCTGATCCGGCCGGTTGCGACAAATGTACAGCGTCTTTGTACCAAAGTTTTGTCAAGAAGTCTTTAAAGCTGGCGGAGGAGATAGCATAGAAACAGACAGACGGACAGATGGACGGACATGGCTATATGAACTCAGCTCGTCATGCTGATCAAGAGTATATATACTTTATGTGGTCGGAGATGCTTCCTTCTATGCGTTACAAACATCTGGACAATTTTAATGTACCCTCTACAAGGGTATAAAAATGGTTTTCAAATAAACGTAAAACTGATAACGAATGATATCAGGTTTAAATTAATTTTCCCAAGAGGTCCAGTTGTGAATTCAGTGCGATAAATTATAATGTTTAATTCATTTCCATTATCCGTTCCTGACCTAAATATCGAACTTGCTCGCGTCCTTAAACAAGGAATTGAGAAGCAGAACCGGGATTTTATGCCCATAGTTAATGAAATTAACCTACCAGAAACGCAAACTGCCATTTCAGTTCCTAAACTTAATTACATATATGCTTGAGTCATTAAAGAAAATGATTTTCCTTTAAAAAATTCAGTTAGACAATGAACCACAATCCTTACCAGTCTACAACAAAAGATGGTCCACCAACTAATGTCGTTTTTGACCATATATTTATTTATACAGTCAAAAATATATTTCAGAAATCTTAGTCCCAAATTATATTTTATGCTATTTCAAAATCGAGTTAATCCAAACGAATCCAAAAAATGTTTTTCTGCCAGTACTTAGGATTACAATCGGATTTATCGTCGTAAAGGACCCACTCTTTTCCTTTCGAACGGATACAACATAATATTCAGAGCTCCATTAAGAAATTCCATAAATAAATTATTCCCTTTTTATTTGAAAATCCACCCACTTTCGATGAAGGTTTCACAACAATCGATGGGTACACAACGATGATTTTCACAAGACTAGTTTCAAAATGCGAAACTTTCTGCATAACTTTAGAACAGGCATGCCCAAAAGCAGCATACGGTAGAGCACTCACAAAGAAAAGCACCAATACCAATAAGGGAACACATTGAAATTGGATAAGGCAACAACAAAATCACATGAAATTGTTGTTGGTCAGTTTGCTTGCGCGAGCAAACACCAATTAAAGAAAGGAACAAAACCGGTTTTTGTTCTACGCGACGCATACACACGAACTCGTTTGCACGTGTGTCGTTTTGTATTCCTCGCGCCCTGCATGTATACGATCATTGATTTCCTGTCTTCGGTGCAATTACAGAAACAAAGCGTACCCAAAGAGCAAACTGCTGAGCATCGGTGCTTTAGAGGTTTTCACTCTATTGCGTTCAAGATCAATGCATCTCCAAAGCTGCTGGCTAACGTGAGCGTCCACCTCTTGTTATAGATGTTGTAAATTGATTGTCTGCTAAGGACTTGACAACTCCTTTGATGCAGCTAGTAGATGTACTCAACTAGATTCAGAAAAGGCAAATGGATGGACAACGAAAGTTTTACAATGGATATTATGTATGAATCTTCAAAAGTTTGGCTATGAGATTCGCTCCCGATTAAATCTGATATCCCGAATAAGAGGACGAATTGGTCCTCTTGTTCGCCATGGTCTGTATTTAGTGCTAAGCACTCCCTTAATAGTGTGCGTAATGCAGCAAATGAGAATGTACATGTGAGAGTAAGCAGTAAGACGGAAACAGACATTAACAAAGCGCTCAGAGTTTCACTGACTCAGATTTGAAGTTGTTATGAACTGTGGGAGTTTGCCCCACAGAGACTAAAGTTTACCCTCTAATATTCTAGGATAGGGGTGCCCAGAATGAGTTTAAGGCCGCGTGAAAACAAATACATTTGCACAAAATACATCGCAAGCAAGAGCAACCCGATTTTTGTTTGTGTGTGTGGTCGTTGCCATGATACAACAAAGTAGGTATGGCACTCACAGAGTGCGCCCTCTGTTCGGGCCACAAAATATCAGTCTGCAGTTGACACTTAAACCGAAAGGTTGTGCACCGATCGCTTTGTTGTTTTTGTTGTTGCTTTATTGCTTGTTTGTTATACACACACATACTAAATTCGTGTGTACAATGTACATCTCGCGTACACTCTCCGTCTCTCTCTCTCGCGCTCTCTCAGTAAAAGCGCTGGGCCACAATGTTTGTTGAGTGCCATACCTTGTATACTTGTATCATAGTCGTTGCTGTCTACGCATAAGCAACAGCAACATTGCTGTTGCGTTCGCGTTTGTTGGAGACGCAGGAGAGAGAGAGAAGAGAAACATATATGAAATTGTTGTTGCAGCTCTGCACGCGCCAACAACAAAACCTTCGCTCGGAAAGAGAGGACAGCACGCATAAGAATTTGTTGTTGCTTTATGTAGAGCTTATGGAGCGCGCAAAACAACAACAAATGCGTGGCTTGCGAAATAATTGCCTGCTCTAGGAAAAAAGTAGATCTTTTTTTTCGATCTTGAATTTTCAAGCATGTTTTTACTGAAATCGCGCTAAATTCATTCTCAATTCGGATTTTTAAGGCGAGGGCAGTAAGTTTAATAAACTGAATCAAGATTTCTTCCATTTGATTTGGAGAGCATTTCCATTCTTTCAAAACATTCTTAAAACCCGTTAACAAAATTCTCTACTTTTTCTCTGAGTGTAGTTATGGCTAAGCTTGGGAGTAGGATTAAGTAGGATTTTAAGCATGATCAGGATGATGAGGAGTTGGGGGGGAGATGCCCGAAAATGAAAAAGTTTCAAACAACTTACCCGACAAGATGTTGCGACCTTCACTGCTGCGCACTGAGTTCGCTGCCGTTGCCGCTGTCGCCGCCTCCAAGCCATGACCATTGGTGATGTTGCTGCTGCTGCTGCTGCTGGTGGTGGTGGGGGAGGAGGATGCAACGACGCCGGCGCCGTTGCCGTTACCATTGCCAATAATCAGCTCATAATCATGGGCAGCGGCAGCAGTCGCAATTATTAATTGACTGCGTGGACTGCAGTGGCCATTGGTGTACGCTGACGCTGACGTTGCAACAACATTGGCAGCAACATTGCCAATGATGATGCCGTTACTTGACACTGACGTCGTCGTCGTCGGAGTCGTTGTATTGTTTCTGTTGTGTTGACTCGCGCTGTTGTTGTTGGTTACAATGGCTTTACTGCTGCTGGTGTAGCTACTGCTGTTGCTGTTGCAGCTACTGTTACTGCTGCTGCTGCTGTTGTTGTTGTTGTTATTGCTGATGTTGCTGCTGCCATTGATATAGAGCAACGGTTGCTGTACACCGCCTCCCGATTGCGGGGATAGTTGAAGCTTCTCATGCTGCTCAAGGTATTGAGCAGCTTGCAATAGCGCTTTGATGCCCCCGCCCGCTGACATAGCCGTTGCGTCTCAATACGCACTCACGCTCACACACACACTCACGAACGCACACACACACACACACACTCACACACACACACAGAGAGACACACACAAAGACGAATACAAGACGAACACGTACAATAAAACACTCACGAAAGAGAGAGTAAGAGAGAGCGAGAGAGATCGGAGGCAAAGAGAGACAGCTTTTTTGAGTCGCGACACGTTTACAGTTGTTGTTTGTGTTTGTCGGTTCAGTGGTTGGCTTTTGTTTTTGCTGTTGTTTGTTGTTGGCGTGGGTTGCAGTTTTCTTTGTTGTTGTTGTTGTTGTTGCTGGTATAGTTTAGCTGTGGCAATAGGCACAGTTACTTTGTTGTTGGCGCTGTTTAGTCTGAAAAGAAACACAAAATAGAAATACTGATTTTAGTTTTAAGCGTTTCAAAGCAGAGACAAAGCTAGATTCAATTGTAAGTATGTTTGTGTGAAAGTATGAACTTTGTGCACAGGCGACAAATAAAACTAAATCGAAATCGCCCTCCTTTCTCTTAATTGTTAATGACAACAAATAGTCCTAGTGTGTGAAAAATATATTCTTTGATATCGTGACTCAATCGCTTTAATAAGTTGGCACCTACGTTTGCTGGTTTTTAGTGCGAAATGAAAATTGCGAGACGCCTGGCTTTGCGTTTGCCTTTTCGTCCACCGATGGTCGAAGTCACTCGTGTTTTTCACACAGACGCGAGCCGCACAATATAAATCAGTGCCGACCAAATGGAGAGGACAAAAAAGTGTGCTTGTGTTGGTGAGCAAGAGAGCTCTCTCCAGACTACAGTCGTTTTACTTGCAATTCATTGTTCGCCTATTCACACAATCATGTGTTCGGCTCGCGTTTGCGTAAAAACTCGACTGGCTTCGGCTCCTGGTAGCTATGGCTGGCCGGCTCTGATATAAATGTGTGAATCGGTGAGTACTGAAACGCAAGTAAATCGTCTGAAGTCTTTCGTGCACACCAACACAAGCACATTTTTCTATTCTGTGATGTGAAAGGCTTGTCCCATCAATCTATCATCGTTTTTACTGAAAGCAATGAATTTTCTCTTGGATCTTCACCTTAGAAACAAGCTCCTCACACCATGCTCCTACCTCAAGCGTAGATCTGTTGTCACCGCACTACATCAAATTATAGGGATAATTGAAGAAACGCTGAATCAGAAGACTTCCTGATACATCTATTTCAGTTCCCAGCTAATTCATACTGGGAGTAGAAATAAATGCTCGGGCAATGGAAAGTGACTACGGCAGGGTTCCCCCAAGCAGAGAGCGCAAAAATTAGACTGTAAAAATGGTCGAAAAGCCATTTTTTGCAACTTTAAGCTCCATTTCTGAAAACAGATTCGTTTTCAGCACACGAATATCATCTAGAATCGCCACTAACCCTTCACAATACTGAACCTTGTCGCCTAGTGCTATTCACACACATACCGCTATTCACAACGACACGAGCCGAAGAGAGCAAACAGTTTTGGAGTCTCTGTACAGCGGTCTATGAAGAAGGTGAAGGACTTTTTTCCCACTTTTTGGCCTAGCATTTGGAAGATCATTTTGACAAGAATCACACTGATGATTCTTTTTCGAGCCCCTTTGATGATTAAAATGAGCTTAATTTCAAGTGCGATTTAAGGAAGACTCGAAAATGACTCATTCCTTTGCTCAAAATGTGATTCATTACAAAGCGACTCCCAGAATGACTCAAAAATGCGATGATTTTGACAAGTAAAATTACTAAACAATATTATTTTTCATCATATGTTGCATCAAATTAATAAATTATTTAATTAGTTTAATCATTGAAATTTGCGTTTTAATCAAGGCTGCAAAGCGGTTCGAAACCGAACCCCTAAGAACCGGTTCGGTTCGGGATTTTTAGGGTCCGACGAACCCCTTATATTTTTGACTCCTCGAACCTGAACCCGAACTGGACCAATTTTTCGAAAAATTAGATTCGGTTCACAACATTAAGTAGATTTTCCAACGACACACACAGGGAAACATGGAAATTTCTTGTAATCTGACTGCTATCATTCAAGAAGTTGTCCAATCCTACGATATTTCTCTCTGTCAGATTTATACTATCACCGTCGATAATGGATTGAATATGGTTGCTGCAGGAGAACTTTTAAATGCAACTATGTAAGAATGTAATGTTGATGAAGGTTGCTCAAGTGAATCAAATGCATATTTTGATTTGGACGATGACCAAGTTACCATTGAGGTTTCCTGGAGAAATCTATAATTACAGTTTGTTGTGCTTCACACACTCTAAATTTAGTAGTTAACGATTTTTCAAGGAAGTTCAGTTTGACATAAGTAGAGTTCTCACACGAATATGAGTATCCGTACTCATACTCAGTGTTTGGAAAGGTACTCAATTTTCTTACCTAGGTAAGGTACAAGGTAAATGTCAAAAAATATACCTAGGTAAGCTAAAAGGTATCCGGAATTTCTAGTACCTAGGTAAAGGTACAGGTAAAGGTAAAGGTCCGTTTTTAAAAATGTAATATTCTGATTTTTTATGATGTTACATTCAGGGCTGCAAACGCAATAAATTTGTTGGGAGCTCCGTTTCGCAGGTTCGAACCGAAATTTGCCAATGGTTAATGTTCGGAAATTTTAGATTCTAGGTTTTTGGGCGAAGTTTTGGGTTCGAGCCTTGGCTCTGCCCAAGTTTTATGCAAAATTTAATAGAAATCCAATTTATGTGATTAATATTCAAAATAAATTCTACCTTCCATGTAGCGAATCTCAGCGGTACCAATAAAAACTTCGCTATAAAGAAAAAATAGTAATATAGAGAAAGAAATACGAAATTGCAGTGTTCAGGAAACGAATTCGTTATATAGAGAACTTCGTTGTACGAAAGCTCGTAATAGAGAATTTCGACTGTAGCATTCAGAATTTCTGTAATTTTAATAAGACAAAACAAGTTTTAAATTTTTTTGTTTTTAGAGATGATACGTCAATTGAAACAGCTTCTGTTCTTACTAGATTTTCAAATAAGAAAATGAAATCTCTTGAAGTTCTGTGACACAGACGGATTTTTCGAGCGTTTTGCAAACCAACTGAGGCCAAAATCTCTAGAGATTTCTGTGACACCGCCGATTATTTTGAAGGAGATAACTTTTGGCACTTTGAAAGTGGATAGTCTTAATAGAATTTAAAGTACAAATCTATTATACTTTAATGACGATTTCAAGACTTTGTCGCACTATATTGAACAGATAACAACAAATTTGCTAGATATCAGAATGTCTTTAGATTTGTGAAACCGAACCGAAAATTAAGCTGCGTAACAGCTTCAGCAATTTTCTTAACTTTGGTTTCGATTAAGGTTCAATTCACGTCTAAAAAAGTCGAAATTTCAGGTTAGAACCAGTTCGGTTCATAACCGGCATCCCTGATTTAAGCATGTCGAATCATTAAGCGACTGAAAAGCTGTTTGCTCTCTTGGCACTAGCCTCGGCATGCATTCGGCCAGTGATTGTAAAGGTACTCATTTATCTTACCTAGTTAAGGAACATGTAAATGTAAAACGAGAAGGCCAAGGTAACTTCGTCTGGGCCGAAGTTTTTATACCCTTGCAAATGCTGCTTTTGAAATGACAGAATTTAAGAACGCTTACATAAAATTCAAAAACTTAATCAACGACCTTAAGAACGATTTACGTGAAAACAAAATATTTTGTTCACTAAGACCCATTTTCCGACCGATCGGTCCTATGGCAGCTATACGATATAGTCATCCGATTTTGACCAAAGTTTGCAAATCTATTTGAAGTCATATAATATTAATGATGGACAAGTTTGAGGACGCTAACATTGAAAACAAAAAAGTTTTTCTTGCTAAGACCCATTTTCTGACCGATGGTTCCTATGATAGTTATAAGATATAGTCATCCGATCTTGACCAAAAATTGCAAATCTGTTTGAAAGCATATATTAGTAATAATGAGCGAATTCAAGAACGCCAACATTGAAAATAAAAAAGTTTTTTTTACTACGACCCATTTTTTGACCGATGGTTCTATAAGCTATAAGATGGCAGCTATAAGATATAGTCATCCGATCCGGTCGGTTCCGACATATAAGCAGCGTGCAGTAAATAGAAGTGCAAAATTTCAGCTCGATAGCTTCAAAACTGAGAGACTAGTTTGCGTAGAAACAGACGGACAGACAGACGGACGGACAAAGCTCAATCGACTCAGCTCGTCGCCCTGATCAAGAATATATATAGTTTATGGGGTCGGAAATTAATATTTCTATGCGTTGCAAACTTCTGGGCAAAATTATAATATCCTTTGCAAGGGTATCAAAATATACCTAGAATTTCAGTACCTAGGTAAAGGTACAAAAAATGTACTCTTTTATAAGCCTTTTACAGCATGGTTTATCCAACTCCACCTACCCGAAAAATATTCAGAACGAGAACTATCCAACCGAAACTTTCGAGGCTTCCTTCAAATTTCATCAAAGGTGTACTGAAAAAGAACTAAAGATTCTCGGGAATCAGTAGAACAATTCTGTATTTTTTTTTTTTTTCAGATTAATTAGGTTAGAATTCACATTATTTAAATTATCGCTCCAAGTTAAGAAATACATATTTAAGTCAAGGCTGCAAACCTGTAAAATTTTGATCAAGGTTCGGTCCAGGGGTTTTAAGCCGTTGTAAAGTTTATGGTTCGGTTCGCGGACTTGTTTCTGTACTTATTGAACCCAAAGCTGCCCTTACACTTGTCATATATCTCTAAAGAGACTCTCTGACGATAGTGTAATAGCAAGTCAAATATCTCTAAATATTTAGAAAATGTAGCCTTCTTTGATGAAATAGAATAGGTTCTATTTGAAAAAAGATTCTCTTTAGAGAAGTTTGACAAGCTACTATTTAGAGATATATGACAAGTGTAAAGGGAACTTAAGGTTTTTGTTCGAGTCTGGGTTAATAGATTGTTAAACAGTTGACCGATTTTTGCATCTACTTTCGGTCAAAATTTATTCAATTTTTTGATCAGGAGAAAGTCGAGTGGACCATATTTCTTATTTTTATCATTCATAGGCAAACTAAAAGGCTTTCAAAAGTGTTAGGTCTTAAAAATTTTGGAAGGTATCCTCACTTTTTACGTACATAACAATCATATTTGATTTTACTATGCAATTCTTGTATTAAAATCAATTAATATGTAATTTGATTCAACTAGAATCATATTTAATCACCTAATTTTCTTTGCGCCATTTATGTGAACTATTCGGGGAAGTCGAACTTGAGAATTACAAGTGGTCTGATGTTCTTAGGCAGATGGTAGATTCAATTCAATACAAGTAGTATCTTAGAAGGTTTTCCGCCAGCGCGCGCAATAGCACAACCGGTAGGTCCCGAGTTCGAATCCCCCCCCCAGAGTAGGTAAACATTTTTAAATACAATTTAATATAATTCGGTGTTTTTCAGAGTCCAACTGTGGTGGTGGCTTCAATGGGGGATTCCTACTCTTGTATTAGAAAAAAAAACCAATTGGTTTAAAAATTTAATTTAAAAAAAAATATTTTTTTTAATATTTTCATATTTAAATTAAAGTGTACACACTTTATATTTACGAATTCCATATTTAACGCTGAATCAATGGTGAAAATATTAGTCAAAGTGTAAATATTGAAATTTCAGAGTATTTTTCCCTCAGTGAACAATTAACACATTTGTCCTCATAAAAGTTGATAATATTTTGATCTTGTTTTGAGTTGACGGCAACTTTATGGATTGGATTTCTAAAACTCATCTGTAATTATCATTTCAACCGATTGTTTATAATAAAAATATGTTTTCCGGTCATAATATTAATAATGTTATTAAAGTTCTTAAGAAATCGACTTGAGCCGAACCTTTTTTTTGCATACATTGGGTCCGGTTCGGGAGGTTAAGTATTTAAAGGATTCGGTTCGAGGGGCTCAAAAATCCCGAACCGAACCGATTCTTTGGGGTTCGGTTCAAGACCGGTTTGCAACCTTGATTTAAATATACACATTATTAAGTTCCTCTATCGCGTCAACTTCACAAACTACTATATCAGCTGCATGTTTTTTTTTGAAATTTGAAAAACAATAGCCTTCGCCTAGATAGATAAGAAGTAAAGCGATATGGACAAGTTTTTTGAACTTTTTATAAGCTTTTGAACTTTTTTTTAAGTCCAGTGGTGACGGGGTTCTTGAATATTATTTAGTTTGTGGTGTATTAAATAATCAATTCTGAATAGCAAACGCATTTTAAAACCATTCAAAAGAAAGTTTATGTACCTTTAATCAATGCTAGTTGCGCTGACAGTTTTCTTTATTTACTTTTTACAAGGTAAATGAAAATTTGGACCTAGGTAGGGTAAAAGGTACGGGAATTCCAAAATATTGATAAGGTAAGCTTAAAGTTACACAAAATATGTATCGACGTATGTACCTATGTACTTTTTAACACTCAATTCTTCTCGTGTCGGTGTGAATAGCGAAATGTGTTCGGTCCCGGCTGTTTTAAAGTCCCTTAAATAAAGCTTAAACCAGTATAAAAACTCAAATTAGGATTAAGTTTGAGGACAATTTTGTCATTTATATTCATTTTAAGAACTTGAGCTTATAGATACAAAAAAAAATAGCAAAATTTGTCTTAATTTTTTTTGACTCATTTTTGTTTGACTTACAAAAATTAATTTTCACTAAAATTTGCATTTTAATGACCGATTAAAAAAGCTTGTCGCTGACAAATTTGTCGCCTGTACCACATGTTACCGCAGCAGCAGCAGCGTACTGTAAATAACAAAAAGCGAGCGAGCAAGCAGCTGTTGCGTTTGCGCTAATTGTGCACAGCTGCATGGCGGTGGCAACGTCCAAAAACTAACAACAACAACAATACAACCAAACACAATGAAGGCAGAAGAGCAGCGACAGAACGGGCCCCAACCAACAAGTTGCAGCGAGCAGCGCAGTCGCTTTAATCAATGAAAAAAAAAAAACAAATATGAAAGGAACATTGACGCGTGCGCGCAGTGCCCTCTGGCCTGGCTCTGCTCTAGTGTTTTTTTGGGGGGGCATTGTCATAATTCAGATGAAAAGGTCAAGGGTCGTCGTCGTTTTAGTCATTGTCGGCTGCTGCAGCCGGCGTTACTGTCAGCTGTCGTTAAAGTCAAAGGAAATTAGAGAGAGAGAGGGAGCGCGCGAAGCTTTGCGTGGGCGTTGCAGTAAGTCCTGGTGCTGTGCTGCCTTGACATTAAACTTTGAGAGTCAGGGGGATAGAGAGAGAGCAGACATGCATAGGAAGGAGAGCGCGCGTGGCCAAATTCTATTAAATATTCAAATGAGAATTGTTTTAAATATCGAAACAATAACCACAACACCCCCCTTTTACCTAAGAAATCTACCCTAAGCCTAGGGGTTAAGGGTCGTGTGAAACCTTTTGCGACAGACTGAGCGGCGAGGGGGAGGGGTAATCATCTTATAAGTCACTTGAAAATGTCCTGAGAAAACTGAAAGTCAGCAGTCACCACCAATTGTAGAGGATATTTTTTGGATTTTCTTTTACTAAGAAAGTGAATTTGGTAAAAAAAAAACACACAGATAAAATTTTGCTTAGAACTTTTTCGTTTTTTTTTTTGCACACAGTTCAGTCACAAGCCAGCGGGGGTGAGCGAGGGAAAGAGAGACCGACTGAGAGAGGAGAGCGAACGTGTGAGTAAGAGCTACCATGGGGGCAGCCCTCTCTCATCAGGCACTTTCTTTTGGCATTTCTTATTCGAAATGAAAAGTAAAACAAAAAAAATATACAACTTTTTTTTTCCCCCCACAATTTTGTTTAATGTTTCACCTACTTTTTGCGGTTTCTTAAACTTGTTGAAGCACTTCAAAAAAAATTCAAACTGACGCAACTTTTGGAATATGACGTCGTCTGCGTCGACGACGAACACAAAACGCTAGTACGACGCGCACGGCACGGCTAAACAACGTATAATGAAGACAAAACGTTGACAAACTGCCAAAGCAGCCGCCGCCGCCGCCGCCGACGTTGTTGCCGTTGCAGAGAGCGCCAGAGAAAGAGAGCAAAGCTTGGGCTTGTCTGTCTCTGTGTGTAGGCGAAAAGTGTAGAAGGCGAGCCACCAACAAAAAAATAAAAAGAAAAAGCACGCGCTCCTCTGTGTGTGTGTTTGTGCATGCTGGCAGCACCAGGAGGAACAAAAAAAAAACCCCGCCCCACCCCATAACCCATCATCAACATCATCATCATCATCTTTAAACCAAAACTGGTCTCAATATTCGCACTTTGAACTGCTTTGCTGCCGCTGCTGATGCTGCTACTGCCATTTACCGTTAGAATGATGATGTCTGCCTGTTTGTTATCTCACCACAAACAAAAAAAAATCAACTTGTGTACTTTTTCCAAAAAAAAAAAACAAAAGTTTTTCAAAATTTGTGAATTTTCTGTATTTTTTATGCTTCTACCCGCACAAATGCAATGACACAAGCAAACTAAATGCTCTGGTGCTGCTTTTGATGGCTTTAACTTTGGGCTGCTGCTGCTCCCGCTGCCGCAGTCGCAGTCGTCGCAGCATTCGCCAAAACAACAAAAGCAAATGCAGCCAGCGCAGCAACAGCAACAGCAACCCTGTCCAAACACAGAGAAAGAGAGCTACAGAGAGAGCGCGCGAGAGCGCACGTGATGCGCGTTTTTTTGTATTTATGTAAATGTGTTGTCTCTCTCTCTATCTCTCTCTCTCGCTCTCTCTCTCTCTGTCTCTGGATGTTTGTTGCCTTTTCTTCTTGCGCTTGTGCATAGCGAAACAGGAAGAAAAATAACAACTACAAACAAACCCCAACGTCGCGACGTTGACGCTATGTAATTGTAAATAGCAACAGCAGCGGGCTTAAGAACATTAGGGTGAACTTTCACAGTCAAAACAAGTATACAAAAGTCACCACTCGCAAAAGAAATGGGCCTAATTGAGAAGAACAGGAGAGATGTGATCGTCTGATCGAGAATTGGGGAGTCAGCGCACTCATTGAAAAGCTGCTGTCGCATAGTGGTACAGTGTTCCTAATGAAAAAGCTTTGAGATTTTAGGCAGCCGTCACCTTTACCAGCTACTGGGCGTCAGCTGTGAAGTTGGAAAAGAAACTACTGAATACTGAAATAAGTTGCACCATTGCTCAAAACCAGAGAATCAAACCGAATCGTATTTGGGTTCTGTTTTGGTTCTTACATTATTTCGGTATTCGGTTGCGTATCGGTATATACCGTTAAAATATAAAGAAAAGTCGGTCATTGGTTTAGCGTCCATCCGTTTTCTTAGCGAGACATAAGTATTACACACCGGAATATAATCGTTACTTACTTTCCTTCTCAAAGGCATACATACAATTGTGTCATTATTTTTGCTCATAACTTGTGTATCGTTCATCCGATCTTTATGATTCCTTCAGCAAATCGATAAATAATATTGATTACTAAATGTATATAAAAGGTTCAAACCAGCTATCTACAAAACTCTGGAAGATATGACGTTTTTTCCAAATTGCGGGGGCGGCTGGGGGCGTGGCAAAAATTAAAAATAAACTTGATCTGCCTGCAAGTATTAGAAGTATATGTCCCATATATGGCAAACCTCTATCTCTTATCATCTCTGAGATCGCTTCGTTCATATGGACGAACATGGCTGTATCGACTCGGCTGTTGATGCTGATCAAGAATATATATATACTTTATAGAGTCGGAAATGATTCCTTCTCCATGTTACATACTTTTGCACAAAACTTAATATACTCTGTGTACCTTTGGTACAAAGTAGTAGTAGTAGTAGAAGTGGCTTTTATTTATAATACTGTACAAGTAAATCTTAACAGCGCGGCTCTGGCTCGTTGTGTCTGGTTTTTGCTGTTGAATCGCATTGGAGTTCCCAAGCGATTATGGCATCTCAGGCATGAGGAGGGAGTTGTTTTCTGATTGTGGTACCAGGTGAAGACCGCTGATGATATGGTACAGATACCATTGAAACAGCTGTTCGGTCATGGAGCAATGAGTATTAGAGATAAAATTTTTGCTGCCTCAGTCAGCTTTTCGCTCTCATTTACGCTCTCTAGATACATTTGGTCAGCTGTTCGCTCTCACTTACGCTCTCTGGATACATTTGGGAACATGCCCGTCTCGCTCTAACCACTGTGTTTTCCTACTGGCTCTGTAAAGTATCTTTTTGGGCACTATCGTTTAGCAACACCAAAATTGAGAGGCAGCGCAAATTGGTTCTCTAATACTCATTCTCCATGGTTCGGTCAACTAACTCCTCCTTTGTGGTGTGGTGTGTCCCTGTTTTAAAGTTATGTACCAACATAGCGAGACCTAGAGCCGGCAAAAAATTGGAAGGTAAATCTTAAACTATAGCTGGCTAACCTGATTAGAATTGTAAAAAGTAATTAAAATATACAAAGTTTTACAGTCTAATTTATTTTTTGTTTGTTTTCAATGTAGCTACTGAATGATGCCTGTTATAGGTAGGTAGGGCCTTATTTGCGTCTTTGATGAACGCTGCAAGGGCTATCCTATAATTTACTCCGTTGAGCAGTTCGTGAAGTTCGTTTTCCGATAGATATAGACGCTGAAAGTGCAACATACGGATCTCTTTTAAGATGGGGCAGATTCCGACAAAGTGAGCCACATCTTCCTTGGAACAATCTTGCCGAGTGTTACTCCTGTGAGGTTGAAAATTCAGGCTTAGAGTTTCACATCTCTCCCTGAAGATAGCGTTTATCCTCTCCACACCTAAACTGTCATTGAAGTAATTTTTGCTCCGAGGTTGAGATCCAGGGATTTATACAGAGTCCTCTTTGTGCTCCTTTTTGCTTGCGCAATAAATCCGTCCCTTTCTACTTCGCAGATTTTGGCAATGATTTGTGCGTGGGCTTTTTGCCACAGTAGATAGTTTTTAAGGTCGATACTGACGCAGACCATATTTCAAAGAACTGGGATCTTTCACCCTGAAGTTGCCTAACTATGATCTTCTTCAATCTTGAGCTATCCATCTTCATTATTTTGTGTACGTGAACAGCGAGGGCAGACCAGTTTCTAAAAATATTGCATAATTTAGAGAAGTTGAGGGGAGCCTAAATACTTTTTTGATGAAAAAGGTGAGGAGGTGCTCGACATATTCATAGGATGAGTGGCCCCATACTTGCAATCCATAGTACAGGATTGAAAGACTGCGTATTTTGTGCTTGGCTTGACGTTTTTCCTACTAAGCAGAGTTTTCCATGACGCGTGGTACAGGGTATAAAAAGGCACCATGGAAAGACAGAGTGCACTACGAATTTTACGCAAATGCCCCCGACGAACTGTTATTAGAGTTGGCGATGATATTTCTAAGGAATCTGAACAGTGAAGATCTAGACGACTCCGTCTAGTGTCGTTAACACTCACGAGGCTTTGATGTGAAACATGACGCTAAATTTAAGGTCTTAATTTCAACATTACAAGCTCTCTCAGTGGAATATATAAATTATCATAGGCAATCTTTTAAAGGCAGAAAACTTGCAGGGAGTAGAAACACCAACAACAAGATCACTTGCTGCTGTGTCCTTTCTTTTTTTTTGTAACTCTTATTTCTCCAAAGAAAAATGAAAACAACTACAGTCGCAAAGGAATAACAGGAAGAAATAATAATCTCCATCATTCATCTCCCACACTCTTTCTACACTGTTCCTACACTGTTCCCACACTCTTCCCACACTGTTCTCACACTGTCCCAATTGACCATCTGAATTGGGCGGTAGACGTTTGGCCGAAGATGGTGAATTTTACCGAAAAATCATCTTTTCGGATGAAGCCCATTTCCACCTCGGTGGTTATGTTAATAAACAAAATTGTCGCATCTGGGGCACAGAAAATCCGCATATCGTCGTCGAGAAGTCAATGCATCCACCATGTGTCACTGTTTGGTGCGGATTTTGGTCTCTAGGCATCATTGGTCCATTTTTCTTTGAAAATGAAGAAGGAGCCACCGTGAACCGTGAATGGTGAATGTTAAGTGATTGGTTCTTTGAGGAAATTGAAGCGGAAGACTTGGACGATATTT
The DNA here is from genome assembly GCA_037044535.1 of Lordiphosa magnipectinata. Lineage (NCBI taxonomy): Eukaryota > Metazoa > Arthropoda > Insecta > Diptera > Drosophilidae > Lordiphosa > Lordiphosa magnipectinata. Next base: position 126,657 of record JBAMBO010000914.1, on the reverse strand, counting down.
GGTTTCAACAAGACGGCACGCCACAATCGATCTTCTGCGCCCTATCTTCGAAAATTGAATAATCAGCAAATATGGAGATGTAAATTGGTCGCCAAGAAGCTGTGATCTGACACCGTTAGACTATTATCTTTGGGGAGCGGACAAATGATATGCAAACAATCCTGAAACAATTGATGAGTTGAAGAATGAGATTCGAGTTGCTTTTGCTGACATAATCATAATGCCGAATCAATTGAAAATGTTCTCAAAAATTGGGTGGACCAAATGGGCTACTGCCAAGTCAGTCGTGATGGTCATTAGACCGAAATGGTTTTTTATAGCAAAATTAAATTCAAATTTTTAAATGGACCACCCTGTATTACTAAAACTCTATTTGAATATGAACTCCCCACTGGACTACCGCTCATTCTATCAAATGAAATCAGAAGAGAGAAAATTTAGGATTTACAACCATCTTACCCACATCTGCCTGGGGGCAGACCACCTCCACCTCAATTTCTTAATATTATGACCGAACAACACAATTATATAGTAAAGTATAGCTTGAAATGATAATTTAAGATGGCTTTTGAGAAACCAAACCAAGTAAATAAAACATAAGTCAAGTCGGAAAAGTGGAAAGCAATGAGACTACCTTACATAATTTAACGATTTGGCACTTTCGAAAACACTTTTAGAGGGCCTATAAATGATAACAATAAGGAATGTGGCACATTCGACTTGACGATTTACATTTCTTTTGTAATCTGGACGCGTTCTCCTGATCAAAAAATTGACCGAAAGTAGAGGCCAAAATCTGGCAACTTTATAACAATCTATGAACCCAGACTCGAACCAAAAACCTTGGATTTGATTTGCCACTTTACAACGGGTTCGAACCTCCAGACCGAACATTGATCAAAGTATTTCAGGTTTTGCAGCTTTGCTTATAGCCAGGGCAGCAAACCTAACCTAAAAATCGCCAGGGGTTCACTCCGGGGTTCGAACCGGATTTGCTTATTCAGAAAACATATAATGACATGTACGTAAATTGAAGCAAACAAAGGGCCGATTTCTCTTCGTCCAGATAGCTGCTATGTGTTAGATAATCACACAATTTACTCTGTTATTTGTAAGTTTATGTGCCACATAGATGAGAAATCGGCTCTTAAACATGTTATTCATATATATATAATATATGACTAGCATAAAACCAGAAAGCCATCAGTATAGCCTATATTAGAATATAGAACCAATATCTCACATCCACACATACCACCCACTTCCCATCCACATCCCACCCACTTCCCACCGACTTCCCATCCACTTTCCATCCACTTCGCACCCACTTCCCACCCACATCCCTCCCACTAACCACCCAGTTCCCACCCACTTACCACGCAGTTCCCACCCAGTTCCGACCCACATCCCACCCACTTCCCACCCACTTCCAACCCAGTTCTCATCCACTTACCACCCACTTCCCACCCACAACCCATCCACTTCTCACCCACATCCCACCCACTTCTCACCCACATCCCACCCACTTAACAGTGGGCCTACTGGGCGGTATTTCCAACATCGGAAAATGATATCACAAATAAATTCGAATTTTATCACTACAAATCGAGTTTCAAGTCAATCGGATGGAAAATAGTTTGTTGCATATAGAATTTTCCGGGCACTTTCACACCCTGGGGTAGGTTTTCCAGCATTTCAAATTATTTCGTATTCTATCCTTACAAACAGAGTTTCAAGTCAATCGAATGAGTAAACTTTGAAAATGAGTTAGGAGCTAATCGCTGGCAACTAAACTTTCGACCCAGGGAGGTGGGTGGTGAATTTTTCGGAAAATTGGTTGCAGTTATTGTTGAATTTTCATAAAGATCTTTGAAAATGAGTTTGAACTTGATCGGATGATAAACAAAAAAGTTGCATACAAAAGTTTTTCGTGAATTTCCCGACATTGGGGTTGAATTTTCCAAAATTTGGAAGTCACGATACCCACTTTCAACCCAGGGGGGGGGGGGGATGGATTTTCCGGAAAATTTTTGTATGCAGTTTTTGTTGAATTTTCATAAAGATTTTTGAAAATGAGTTGGAACTTGATCGGATGATAAACAAAAAAGTTTCATACAAACGTTTTTCGAGAATTTTCCACATTTCCCGACAGAATTTTCCAAAATCCGTTCTTAGTACTCACTTTCAGTAGAAGATAAAACTACTGTGACTAATTCAGCATCCTATCTCTTATCAGTCAGTCAGTGAGTCAGTCAGGTTGAACTCTTTTATAAATATAGATATCCTATATATAGCATAGAAGTTTAGAGGTTTGATAATATATTCGAGCTTGGATCATCGGACGTTTTAGCAGGCTCCAGCTCAATAAGTCATGGAGCAATGAGTATAAGTACCGCTCAATTTTTGAGTGGTGATAGCGATTGAGATACTTATAGTTCGCGTTGAGATTCTTATTGTCCGTAAAGGAAATCACAGTGCTTAGAGCGAGACGGGCATATTCCCAAATGCACTCAGAGAACGTAAGTGAGAGCAAACAGCCGACTTATTTCTGACAAAAGCGGTGTCGACGGCGCAAAACAAGACACACCACAAATGAGGATGGTAGACGGTACATATGTTTCAAAAACCTCCCTGTTTTATCATCAGCAGGCTTTGCTTATCTTCTGCAAGTCGGTAGAGGCCATTGCTATGACTGTTTGAGAATTCCAAAGGCAGCAAAAGAGCAAAAACTGACAACAACAGACAACGCCAAAATGGACAGAAGACTTTGTGTATGTGTGTGCACCCATTTCGGCCCTTCTGTACTAGTGGGGGGAAATTCTATTCCCTCAGTTAACACACTTGGTATGAGTTTATCATTAGGGTGTCAAATTACACATCAATAAGATCAGAGGTGAGCACAAAATTAGAGTTTGGGAGCAGTCCAACAACAACAACGAAGATCGAGTCGAGCAGCGATTCACACATTCATACTTATATTTTATTTTTGGAGCCGACTGCAAATGCGCCAAACGGGTCGCGGTCGCACACACTCCACTTGTTGCGCCGCGCGCCGTTTCGTATGGACTTTGTTGAGGCAATTGCACTTGTTGCGCCGTCTGCTTGTGTAAGTCACTTCACCTGACTTTCTAATTGTTAGGGTCCACCCTAAGATGCTGTGTGTGTGCGTGAGTGTGTGTGTGTGTGTGTGTGGACTGACTGCAATGACTTTTGCTGCTGTTTTGTTTGTCTGCTTTTGCTTATGCAGTTCTGGTGCTTCGTCATTGTCAGCAGCAGCCGAACAGCTTCAATCCCCCTCATCCCCCCTCCCACACCCACCCAACCGTCTTCCGTTGTAAGTTTTTATGCACTGTTTCGTTTTTTTTATGATGTTGTGTTGTTGTTGTTTGGTTTTGTTCTCCAAAATGTTTTGTTGCCTGTTTTTTGTTCCTTGGCTTTTGTTATTGTTATGATGCGTTGACGCAGGCAGCGGCAGCGACAGCAGCAGCAGCAGCGAGCGATGCGCTGACGTTGCGTTGCAGCGTCGGCAATTTCGAAACGTGCTGGCATTTGTGTGGAACGGAACTTGTTTTGATATGCATGGTGGCGACTGAAGCTGGTGGTGCTGCGGCTGCTCCCTGGGCAAAACTGGAAGCGGCAGCAGCAGCAGCAGCAGCAAATTGTTTGTTTTCATAATTCCTCTTGCATTTCATTTGGTGCTGCCTTTTCGCGGGAGAGGGGAAAAGGGGCGTGAGGCGAAAATGTGGAGGTGGAGTAGTGGGGCAGACTTGCAACAATGTTGCCTTGCCAGCGCAGCAATAAATATGTATGTATGTATGTATGTATGTTTGTATGTATGTTTGTATGTACATTGTACAACGTACAAATTGAAGAAGGTTCATTGTACTTTTTCGGCTCTGCCCGCCGCCACCCTTTCTGAGCATCTTTTATTCGGCCCTCCGTTTTTTTGTTTTGTTTGTTTTGTTTCTGCTTTTCTGGGTCAAAATTTACACATTGTACAGAGAAGCCTCAGAAACGACCAACATAAAATGAAAGACGAAACCACAAAGAACAGAAAACATTGCTAATTCCTGGGACGGGAGCGGACAATGTCAAATTGAGGTACAAAACACTGAGATTTTCAGTTCTGAAATTCAATCCCGTTCTCGACCCGATCTGGTGATCTTTAGTCTCCGCCCATCTCTAGGATTTACCTTCCACTTACAGTCTACAATCCATCGAAACCAGGTTTCGGAATCTCTCTTTGCTCGCAGCTCTCGAGAGGAAGCTTTTGCTCTCAGCTCTCATGGCTCTAATCCAGGTTTCCCCAAGCAGCGAGCGCAGTGATGCATGACTTCGGCAAGCATTAGGTGTGAATTGGAGAGTATGTTCGGCCCCCAGGGGCTATGGCTGAGAAACTGTGGTCTAAGCTCTTGGCTCTGAGCTCAGAGCCTCAGGTCGATAGCCGGGAGCAGCAAACGGCTCGCAACTCTGCTCTCGACTCTAAGCGAGAGCCAAAACGTCGCTTTGAGTTCTCCCCAGCTCTTCCCGATGCTTTCCGCTTCTTTACCGACAGTCCTCCTCCAAGTTTCCTTGTGTCTGCCTTGTATCGGACCGACTCCGTCCAGCGGGTTCCATTCTGTAGCCTTCCTAGCGATATTCTTCTCACTATCCAGCTAAATTTCATTCTACGTATAATGGTGTCAACACTCTCTATACTTGCTCGTCTTAGCAGCTCAGAGTTCCGTATTATGCCAGGCAACAAAATACAAAATTTGCGACGCAGGCATCGTTTTACGTATGTTTGAATTTTTGACACTATGGAAGTCGTTATTTTACATGTGGAGGCCAACTCGAATGCAACAACAATGTTGCTTAGTCAGCGCTCTCCTCGCTCGCAGTGGCCAAACGCTTTTCGCAATTCACTGCGGCACACACACACACAAACTAAAATCGGGTTTCTCTTTATATTTCTTGTGGTTGTTCTTGCTCGAGATGTATTTTGTGCATTTGTATTTGTTTTCACGCGGCCGTAAGCTCATTCTGGGCACCCCTGCTTTAGGTGGTCGGAGATACTTCATTCTATGCGTAATATACACCCTCTGCAAGGGTCTTAAAAGCAAGGTCCGTAGGTTCAAACACATCATTAAGAATAAGCAACGGTTTCTAAGCTTATTTAGCCTAAGTTCATGGCTCCTTAGGTTAGATTGCAACTGGTAAAGATGGAGAAGTTTACTATGTCACCAGGGGTGAAGTGAATGGTGTTGAAACTGAGCAGAAGACAACCTGGGCCGATTATAGGTCACCTCTGGAACTCGCTTTATGCCTTTGGCCCCTACACTAAGGAAAACTAGAACGAATCATTTGAGTACGAAAGATCTAAGAAAACAAAATTATTCGTTCTTGAATTTTCAAGAATTTTGCTCTTGGAATATAGCTAAATTCGTTCTCAATTGGTTTTTATAGGCAAGTTAATTTTGAGAGAATAGCGTTAAACACGCTCTCACAGAGAGAGAGAGAGAGAGAGCGCATGCGCAGTTTGTGGTTGTCAGATGCGTACAAATACCAACTGCGTTCATTCTTCTTTATGGGGCTTTCCCTATACAGACATCCGAAGCAACGATAAGTCTCATACAAAAATTGAGGGAAGAAGAAGCAGATGTTACAACTACGCCACTTGTACTTTTTGCAAGTACGGAGATCAGAATTTGAATGACACCCTTAACAGTCAATGTTACGCTTAACAGCACATTTGTGGAGACTATGTAAAGTGGCTGTGGGCCTTATTGTGCTCTTGAGCAGCTGACGCAGCATTGAGAATGCACCTTGTTAAGTCACTCTGCGCATCGATCAGCTGGAGTGCATTAAGCTAAAGTGAACTAAAAAATAATAATAAAAAAGAACATGGCAGAAAAGCAAAAACGAAAGAGTCGCTTGGAAATGTTTTCACATGATGAAAACTTCATCTGCAAAGCAGATGAAGACTGGTAGTGCCGGTGGTGAGCCAATAGATAGCCCTTCTTTTATGGACGATGTTAACATTGATTGGAAATTCGGCGAATTAATGTCGTTTCTGCCGAATGTCTCATCAAAGCGCAGGTAAACCGATCAATAATATTTTTGTAATTTAATTTAATGAAAGATTAGTTATTTTACAGGACATTTCAAACGGACCCTTTGCTTCCTGCTGAGTGCCTGGACAATTCTGCAGTGGATATAGAAGAGTGCATTTCTGAGTCTATGCTGTCGTCAACTCAGGTGGGGGCCACAACTAGCAGTTACTGCAATATCACTTGCAAATATAAGTCAACTTGGCATCAAAACAAAAAACAGATGATCGAGCAGTGTGACCCACCACCAGTAAAACTAAAAATACTACAAACTTCAATTCTCGGCATAATTTTTTCTTAATTCTGGTCACACTACTCTTACGTTCCACGGTGACGAAATGTCCGTCGGATGTCCGTATGGGTCTTAAGTATGGTTTCGACGCGACGTGTAGCTTATGGATGATAGTCGAGTGGGCTAAACTACCCGCCATCTGTGTGTGTTTCAGTCTTCGAGGTACCGAGTTATTCGAACTTGCTTGCAGTACTGAAACTCTTGAATCTAGAATGTCGGTATCAAAAATTCACCCTTGGACCAAGAATTTTCACTCTTACCGTACTTTTGAGAACGAATGCTCTTGATTCAAGAGTGAAATTCTCTATTTTTTCTCTGAGTGTAAGTCGTCACTTAACGGTTAGTGGCATGTGGTACCGTTCTTTTACTTAGCTCTCTACGGTTTCACCTTGGGCGTGGTGCACGTTGGTTAAGCTGAGAAGAAAGCAACTTTCTAAGGACCATTTCTTAGTGTACGTGAGTGTGTATTAGGATGCTACTGGTACTCGCTGTGCGCCTCTAGTGGCAGATGGAGCAACTCTACCAACTTCATTTCGCTCTCTACGGTTTAACCTAGAGCGGACTTCCAGTTGGTTGAACTAAGAAGCGGAGAACACTTGGACAATCTTCTCAACGCAAGTGGGACCGCACTTAATAGCGCTAGCAATAAATAGTACAGTCCCGCTCGCTGCAGTTTTATCTCGGTCGAAGTGACCGTGGGTTGAACTGCTAAGAAAATCAATCAATTCTTTTTGGCTGTTTTGGGGCTATCGGTCGCCATTTAATCCCCTTCAATTAGAGACAACCAATGGCGCAATTGAGTAGCTTGCATAGAACGGCTTCGTTCGATTGCAAAACGTTCAAACATTAATCAACACTCGAATAAACTGGCTTTGCGCTAAACGGATCAAACATGCATGCACACACATGTTCGTTGTTGATTTTTATTCAATATTCGTTGTCGCTGTGTAAAAATCATGTTCTTCTTCATTCCAATCAATTCGAGCACAGATAAGAGAAAGATAGGTCCAACGTTCGCGCAGTCCCTCTTCTCTGTCAGCTGCGCTGCCAAGTCGTGAAGCTCAGGTTCGATCCTCGCCCTGTCTTGCTCTGTCACAGTTGCATTTGGTTTGCGCCAAAGCATGGCTGATGGGCTGACGGTTGCAGTTGCAAACAGAACTTGGTTCGACAGAGCAAAGGCTCAGTCTAGATATTAGGTGGTCGTTGATTCGAGTGTTTCTTCGTTTGGCTTAACGACGATTGATTAGAATGAACGAGAATCACCTCGTATGAATAAACTCATGAAAAAAACGCATGAGCTGAGTCGGGGGCTGCTGCCATAGATGGTAAAAAGAGAGAGAGAGAGAGAGTTCGCCTGGCGTTTTAAGCAGTGCGTGTGTTGGTGTTGGTCGAATACCGATTTACATGCAAACATGTTCAATCAGCCGACTCTAGCTCAACCGCACGATGCGTTGTCCGGTATAACATTGATTTTATTCAACGCAGAATAAACGCAACTGCATAAATGTACACATAAATGTTTGATCAGCCGACTCACATACAACAGCTCGATGCGTTGGCCCACGATATACTTATTAAGGTAGCCGCACTCGCTCTCTCACAACTTCCTATAAAAGTGTGAAAATTAGTACAAAAGAGTGCAAGAGAGTTATGAATTTCTGTACTCGCTTGTGTTAAAACAAAGAAATAGCAAAAACACGAAAATTCTCAAACAAAACTAAGAAGCAAAACACTAAAAATTTGTTCGCGGAGATGCGTCGCTCAAAAGGGTTGCAGACTGACATTTAAGAAGTAAGCAAAGAGAGCGAGGGAGCGAGTGCGGCTACCTTGATAAGTATATTTTGCGTTGGCCGATGTGGATTGCGTTGGCCATTGAAAAAATGTAAGTAAAAATTTTGTTTTTTTAAAGCTCAATAAACAGATTTGATCTCGAAATTCAGATGAAAATTTTAAGCACGAAAGGCTTGAGATAATCCAAAAATTCGTGTGTCAATCGGAAAATTCTCATTTTAAGTACGGATCCTACTTGAAAATCAAATAATCCTGCATTGAGATTAAAGTAAGTACAAAATTCCAATGAAAAAGCGAAAGAACAAATGGAAAACGAGAGAAAGTTTAAAACTAAACTAATACAGTCAGACTAAATGGGTACACACACGCATACACAATTCATCTTTTTGCACTTATGTTGCCTTGCAATTCCCTACCAGTTATAGCACTCTTGACATGATAAAGCAGCTGCGGATTTGCAGTAGAAGATAAAGCCGGTAGGTTCGACCAGCCTCCATTGTGGTGTGTAAACAACTAATGATCTTGAGCCGGCTAAGACTTGACAGTTTGAAAATCGCAAAGGTGTAGGAATTTTATTATGGGATCCAAAACATTCTTTCACGAAGTCGATTTCTAAATCAAATAAAGCAGCTTAAACTAAGGTCGTATCCGAATGTGGGAACAAGTCCTGAAATATTTCTGAAATATGTAAATTTCGCGCTTGAATCAAGCTTATACGAGCTTAAGAGGGGATCAACACAAGAATTCCGGGATTTAAATATATACGTTCTCAAGTCAATCCTTTCGTACTTGATTTAAGAAAATCCGGTATCGACCAACTTTTGACATTGTTTGGGATTGGTTTCAGTCTGTAAGATGCCATAAATGCCTACCATGAAAATGTTGTCTTGAAAGATAGACCATCATCCATTGACTCCTCAAATCGCTTACGATCAATCAAGGTTTGTGTCCCCTAAATCCCTCTGTTTATATCAGCAGTGGGCACGCCCTCGCTCGCATTGCTCCGAGATTTATAAGACGCAAAAGAAATTGCGACACAATTACCTCGCTTCAAAGTGTGTTACAACAACAATAACGGTTGTTTTTGCTATTTTTGATGTTGCTCTGCTCCCAAACTCAAACTACGTGCCCATCGCTGGTTTATATTCTTGATCAGCGTTAACAGGCAAGTCGATATCGAGATTTTGGGCGAAGGTTTTTGCTGCGAACTGAATTTTGGTTCGGAACAGCTGATGGTTTAAGGTTCGGTTCTCAGTAATAAAAAAAAAGTTGGAAAACCCGTTTCTTCCGATTCACACAGTCAAAGACTTGCGCTTGTATTTGTAAGCAGACGCCTGGCGCACTCTCTAAAAATCGAGCACAATGTGTGTGTGTGTGAGAGAAAAAGTAGCAGTAAAATGTTGGGACACTCTTTTTTTGTCCCTTAAGGTTAAGGCTTAATAAACACAGCTATCCTAGCTTGCTTTTACGCATTCCTCAAGTTACTGTATGTATGTAAATATGTATGCATGTATCGTGGAGGACATTCCAAGCAGCAGGGCAGGTGCCTGCGATGTCATTATTCAATTTTCGAGAGGGCAAAAAAAAAAAGTTCAAAGTGCATGACGGCCAAAGCGGAAATAAAACAAAATTGCCAACAAGCCGCCGCCGTGCGGCTTAGGCGAAAGAGCCAAAGACCAACGTGTAAGAAGAAGCAAAACTCTAATTGGAGTTCAATACACAAACAAAACGCAGACGAAGGTAACCAGCGTGGGCGAGAGAGTACAGACAGAGAGCGACAGCAAGAGCAGCAGAAAACCGGGTGAGCAAACACAAACAAACAAAACATTACGAGAGCAAGTGAGAGAGCGGACCAACTCCAAACAGGATGACGAATGAGCATGTAAAGTAATAGCAAGGAAAATGCGTCGCAAAAATACAGCGCAGGTGCGAACAGAGAACGGCTGGGGGGGGGCACCAGGAGAGGGGGTTGGCAGGAGAGCGAGCAAAACAGGAAAGAACAACTTGTATGGCAAGTAACGAAGCCCAAATACTCAAAGTATGCACACACACAGGAAGAGGAACTCAACTGGCTGACTGACTGGGTTTCCCCAAAAGGGACACAAAAAAAATTCAATAAGTCAAAGTGCAAACTGAAAATGCATTTAGGAAAAAACTCTGCACCAAATTCTCCTAGGATTTTAATGACATTTGAATGATGAGCTAACGCGCTGAGCGAACAATCAAGCGACTGATTAGAGACTATCTAAGCAACTTTTCAACAGCAGCGATTCTTTAATCGATTAGAGATTTCTTCGCGAATTCCATCAAAGCGATTCCGAGCGACTGATAAGCGTTTTAGTGATTCCTTAGTGACTTCTAAATCATTTTTCTAAGTGTTCTGCTTCAGGCAACTCCTAACGAATATAAAAGCGTCTTTCTAAGTGATTGACAAGCGAGTTCTTAACTTGGAGAATTCATAGCGACTTTTTAAGCGATTTAGCGATTCCTCAGCGACTTTACAACAATTCCTTTGAGGTTTTCTAAGCGATTCACTTTTAAAACGACTCTTTAAATGAATATATAAGCGACTTTCTAAGTGATTTTCAAACTCTAATCGACTATAATGCGATTTCTTAACTTTGACTAATTAGAGATTTCTTAGCGAATTCAATCAATGCGATTCTGTGAGATTGATAAGCGAATTAGCAATTCCTCAGCGACTTCTAAATAATTTTTCTAAGCGGCCTGTTTAACAACTCTGCTAACGAATATATAAGCGACTTTCGAAGTGATTGACAAGAGACTTTATAGCGACTTTTTAAGCTATTCAGCGATTCCTCAGCGACTTTACAACGTCTCTTTAAATGATTTATATTAAGCGAATTTCTAATTTCGTATTTCTATAATACGATTTCTTATCACTGACTGATTAAAGATTTCTTAGAATTCTATCAAAGCGACTTTGTAAGCGATTCTGTGAGAATGATAAGCGATTTAGCAATTCTTCAGCGACTTCTAAATCATTTTTCTAAGCGGCCTGTTTAACGACTCTCCTACCGAATATATAAGCGACGTTCTAAGTGATTGACAAGCGATTTCTTAACTTGGAGACTTCATAGCGACTTTTTAAGCAATTTAGCGATTCCTCAGTGACTTTACAACAATTCTTTTGAGGTTTTCTAAGCGATTCTCTTGTAAAACGTCTCTTTAAATCAATAATATAAGCGACTTTCCAAGTGATTGTCAAAACTCTTATCGAATATAATGCGATTTCTTAATTTTGACTGATTAAAGGTTTCTTAGCAAACTCTACCAAAGCGATTCTGAGCGACTGATAAGCGATTTAGCAATTCCTTAGCGACTTCTAAGTCATTTTTCAGAGGTTTTAAAAGCGGCTCTAAGCGTCCTGTTTAACGACTCTCCTAACGAATATATAAGCGACTTTCTAATTGATTGAAAAGCGATTCCTTAACTTGTAGCGACTTTTGAGCGACTGATAAGCGATTTAGCGATTCTTCAGCGACTTTTCAACAATTCCATTGAGGTTTTCTAAGCGATTCTCTTGTGAAATGTCTCTTTTAATGAATAATATAAGCGACTTTCTAAGTGATTGTCAAACTCTCATCATTTTTCTAAGCGGCCTGTTTAACGACTCTCCTAACGAATATATAAGCGACTTTCTAAGTAATTGACAAGCGATTTCTTAACTTGAAGACTTCTTGGTGGCTCTTTAAGAGACTTATAAGGAATTTAAAAATTCTTCAGCGACTTTACAAACATTTATTTTAGGGTTTTATAAGCGATTCGCTTGTAAAACGACTCTTTAAATGAATATTTAAAAAACTTGCTAAGTGATTGTCAAACGATTCCCTAACTTCTGCTGCTAAACGACTTCTTAGCGGCCACTAGGCATTTCCTTACGCGGCTCTAGCAAGCGTTTAGCGATTCGAGAACAACGTTATTGTGACTGAGCGACTTTTTAAGCGGCTTTACAAGTAATTTTCTAATCTATTGTAGTGGCAACAATAAGTTTTTCAAAATGGCTGCTAAGCAACTTCTTTAGCGATTCTTTAGGGCTTTCTTTTCTTAGGGCTTCGCCCCTAACGATTCTATCTCAGTAAAGAAAAAAAGTTGCAAACAATGTAATGAAGAATAAATATAGGAAATGCAATTTCGGGTCAGTTTACCCTTATGTTTATAACTTGGCCGTTCTAACACTTCTGTGAATAAATTATGTCTTAAACAACGTCCAATTAATTCCTTTATAGGATTAAAACAAAATTGAGAAATCAATATTTTTGTCGAATATTTCCGACTTTTTAAAGTCGGCCCTACCCGAGTTTGATATACCCGTTACTCAGGGGAAGAAATGCTTAGGCTGTGTTCAGGCTTATGCAAATTGCAAACATAAATGTAAATTTATAATTTGAGATCGATACTGTAGAAAATTGTAGAGTTATTCAATATTATATATTGCGGGCCAAGATCTGCGTGCAGATAATGGTACATTTCATATTATTTGCTCTGTTTATTAACATAAGCGAAGGATTTCTACCCCTGAGTAACAAGTATATCGAAGTCGGGCAGGGTCGATTTTAACTAACGATCTTGTTTTCGATAAAACAAAACATTTAGCGTACTTGGCTGAGTATAGTAGCTACTGTGTTTTGTTTAACCCTATAAAATATTTTTTCCACACAGAGGGAAAAAATCTGTGCAGAAAATGAGTAACCCATCAACTTAAAATGACAACAAGATGTTAAAATTTTTAAGAAGAAATGTTCCAAATGTTTTTGAAATGAGTAAAACTGTTCACAACTCAACCACCACTCTTTGGTAAGCGTCAAAATCGCGGAGATAACTTTCGTCTTCTTCTGAAAATTCTTCTTCTTGCCGGCTCGAGGTCTCGTAATGCTTGCACATAACTTTAAAACAGGAACACGCCACACCACAAAGGAGGCTAGTTGATCTAAAAATGGAACATGAATCGAAAAAACAAAGCATATTATGGGTGCCGTTTTTATTGCTTATTTTTCAACATCATTCTAAAATCTGTAATAAAAATTCACTATAATTTGGTGATGACAACAACAAATTTTCTAGATTTTACAATGTGATTAATTTTTGATTTTGAACCACACCAAAAGTTTTGGTTTCGTTTAAGGTTCTGTTTACAGTTTTTAAAATTACGGAATTCCGAGTTTAAACAGGTTCGGTTCATAGCCGGTTTGCAGCCCTGCTTTTTGCAACCTCTTTTCGTTGTGTTGCCATTTTTTTTGAAGCTCTGCTCTTAATAGATTTAAGCGACTTCATTAGGACTTCAAACCGATTTATTTTTAGCAATTTTTTAAGCGACTTTAATAGCATTACTAAGCGACAGTTAAGCTACTTTTGTTACCGCTTCCATAACAACTTCTAGTCGAACCTTTAGAGATTCCCTAAGGGGCTTCCTAAGCAAAGCGATTCTTTCAGCTCTGCTCCGGCTTTCACTTAGTTTTGAGATTTGCGATTTAAACAAATTCGTACGAATTGAATTTGAAGTGCTCCAAAATATGCAACTTTTTATTATCTATTCTGTTTCATTCCCAACAAAGGGAAGGGTTAGAAACAAAATTGTTTAAGACAAGAGCTTAATCCAAATTGTATAAGAGAGTCACCAAAAAGTTCATAGAAAGGCAGCTCTTATCTCTAGCGACATTTCCCATTTACTTTTCATTTCACGGACTCATACGTAGCTGGTTTTAAATCGGTGAAATTTTGAGATTTACGAATGTCGGAACAACAACTTTTGCCAAACCGTAAAAGGGCATAGCCGAATAAGCCTGGGAAAACTGCCCCAGAAGATTTTTCAATATTTTGAATCATGGATGGTAGCTATTATCTAGGAGAGTATGTACGCCAAATTTCAAGTCAATAGGTCCATTGGTTGATGAGTAATCTGCAGCAATGCTAAAACCTAAATATAATGCGTGATTTTCACAGTTTACGTGTCTTTTAACCAAGGCTGTAAACCGGTCCGGAACCTGCAAACCCCCTAAGAACCGGTTCGGTTCGGGATTTTTGGGTCCGACGAACCGGACCATGAACCAAACTCCTAATATTTTTGACTACTAGAACCTGAACCCGAAACGGACCACTTTTTCGAAAAATTAGGTTCGGTTCATAAAATTAAGTAGTTTTTCCAACGACACATACAGGGAAATATAGAAATTCATTGTAATCGGACTGCTATCACGACATTTCTCTAGGTCAGATTTATACCATTACCGTCGATAATGGATCAAAGCTGGTTCGAGAAGGAGATCTTTTAAATGACAACTGCCGAGCAGAAAAGAAATGCAATTATGAAGAATGTAATGTTGATGAAGGTTCTTCATGTGAATCAAAAGCATTTCTTGATTTGGACGATGACCAAGATATCTCAATAGATTCCCGGGACGACTCTATAATTACAGGTTATTGTGCTAAATTTAGTAGTTAACGATTTTTTTTAAGGAAGTTCAGTTTGACATTACTAGAGCTCGCACACTTTGTAAGAAACTCCGTACTCACACTATATAAAGTCTATTGTATATAGAAAAATTTTTTTAAAAAAACAGTGCTAGACTGTGTGACGCGATGGAACTCAACCTACCAAATGTGCGAATGTTTCTAACTCTTCAAGATTTTTGCATTCAGAAGTCTTTAAAAGAGCTCCACCTAAAAATATTTGAGTGGACTTTTGACAGACATTTTTAAGCTAAAAAAAGAAATTCTTAATGAGAGTTTTCCAAATTCAACTTTAAATGACTTAACGTCTGATTGTGAAGCTTCTCTTCATGAAAGCAATAATCAAATATAATATCAAAATAAAATAAAATCTTGAAATGATGTTCAAGATTCCTGCGAAAATTGTCCAATAGAACATAAAGTACATCGACAAATGTTTTAAAATGTTGGAAAGGTCAAAAAAACGAGGACTATTGAATTAACTATACTTGCTGTTCCAGCAACTCAGGTATCAGTTGGACGAGCCTTTTCAATACTTAAGTTTGATCTTTCTAATCTAAGAGCTAGTATAGATTATCCCATAGTTCTATTTTTATCCTATTTGTTCTACAAATCTTCTACACATGGAATACATGGAAACAATTCTTTTATGTTCAAGCGAACCGAGGTTCGAGCCAAAAGCTTGGGTTCAGGGATTCCAGGAACCGGTCCGCGAACCGAGCATTAGACTTTACAACGGGTTCGAACCCCGGACCGAACCTTTTGCAAAACTTGAGAGGTTTGCAGCTATGCTATCTCTGAATGCAATATCCAGATCAATTGTTACGGCAAATACAACAGAAATAACCAAGTAGTTATTAACAGTAGGCGACGATTAATTGGTGATCAATTGCGATGCCATCAAAAAGGCACCAACAACAGCTACCAAAAGAAATCATACTCAGTTCAGAGGAAAGTTTCCTTGTGCAAGACATTTACAATTTGCACTATCAATGGTTATATTATTGATATGTATTACTGCCAATGTAAATGACGCAACAATTATAAAGCAGTTACTTCATGATCAGAACGGACTTCACAAATTGCTTTAGCTAGGAGATATAATTGTTGTCGATCGAGGGTTTAGAGATGCTGTTGCGGATCTCGAAGAAAAAGGCTATAAAGTTCTTATGCCAGCTCCGAAGGGAAAAAGAAATCAGCTGCCGACCTTGGAAGCCAATCAATCTCGGATCGTCACAAAGATTAAGTGGGCAGTTGAAGCTGTGCACGGAATTTTAAAACAAAAGTACCAGCTTCTTGGTGGAAAAGTGGACAACAAAATGCTGCCAAAAGAAGAAATCCTGTACAAGATAGCGTGCTATCTAAACAATCGATTTGGACTAGCGACTATCGTATCGTGAAAACTACTAGACTAGACTTCCCCGAACTCTCTGAAAGTGAGCTCGTTCAGAGGTTCATATCAGTTTTCGCAATCTATTTGCTATTTAGCGGAGTTGCAGAATACATATTATGGCTTTAATATGGAGTCCTTTAAAGAGAGTCACAGTATATTACGAATACACATCAAATCGAGACAGATTAATATAAAAACATATCACATTTTTACATTCATAAATATATTAAAAACAAATGGTGAATGTACCATTATCAACGAATTAAATACTAAGATATTTATATTTTTATGTTTATTATTTATTTGACCTTGTTGCACCACCCTAAAAATTCTGATTTTGTTGCATTACTTAGATGGTTAAAAGACACGTAAGCTGTGAAAATTCCGTGGTATTGTCAAAACTGTAAAGTGGTTTAAGTTTTGCAAACTTTGACCACCGTTTTTGGACCAAAGGAATAAGAGTAAAAGTTCATGAATTTTGTAACAGATATGTACGTTAAATCTTGTCAATTTTCAATCAACAGTTCATGGTGAAACGTAATATAAGACCAGATATATCGATATTTAGGTCTTAGCATTGCTGCAGATTACTCATCAACCAGTGGACCTATTGACTTGAAATTTGGCGTACATAGTCTCCTAGATAATAGCTACCATCCCTGATTCAAAATATTCAAAAATCTTCTGTGGCAGTTTTCCCAGGCTTATTCGGCTATGCCTTTTTGGCGAAAATGAGAGCATGGCTGTTTGTATGCGATTTGTGAGAAGTGAAATCACTTTTTTGGCGATTTCTTAACAATTTGTTATCACCTTCTCAGCGATTCCCTTGAGACTTCCAATTTTTTTTTTTTTACAGATTTCTTAACACCTTTCAAAACGACTTTTAAGCGACAGTTGCGTTTTTGATGTGAAGCATCTTTCATTTCTGCACGAAAGATTTTAGTAAGAGTATAATTTGATTTTAGCGTCACGTGACGAGTGACATCATGCATATTTTGTGAAGTTTTGTAGAGTGTACCGGCAAACACAGATAAGAGGGTGTGCCGAGTGGAGAACGAGGGGGGAAAGGTGTAGAAAGAGGGATGCAAAGAGTAGGGAAAGAGGGGGAAGAGAGAGTGTGGGGACAGTGTGGAAACAGTGTGGTAACAGTAGGGGAAAAGTGGGGGGAACAGTGATGGAAGAGGGGTAAGAGAGGTTTCGAAATTATTTCTATTTTTATTCCCTTGCAAAGGGTATCAAAATTTTGCCCAGAAGTTAGCAACGCATAGAAATATTCATTTCCGACCCCATAAACTATATATATTCTTGATCAGGGCGATGAGCTAAGTCGATTGAGTTTTGTCCGTCCATCTGTCTGTCTATCTGTCTGTTTCTACGCAAACTAGTCTCTCAGTTTAAAAGCTATCGAGCTGAAATTTTGCACAGAGTCTTCTTTTTACTGCACGCGCTGGTCGGAACCGACCGGATCGAATGACTATATCTTATAGCTGTCATAGGAACCATCGGTCGAAAAATGGGTTGTACTGAGAAAAACTTTTTTGTTTTCAATGAAAGCGCCCTTAAAATCGGCCATTATTAATATTAAATTTAAATTTTGGTCAAGATCGAATCACTATATCTTATAGCTGCCATAGGAACCATCGCACAGTGGTCGATTTCATAGGCCAAAAATAAAAAAATCAAAGTCAAAAGTTTGCCTCCAAAAGGTCATCACTATTTCCTTATAGAACAAGCAATTAAACGGAAAAGTGGTTTTTGCTCTATTGTAACCGGTCCCGTTACAAATAGCTTCAAAAGAGAGAGAATATTGAGACGTGGATTTTGCTCTATGAGGCGCATGGAAATTAACTCTTTCTTCCAAAACTTAATTAAAATATAATATTAAATCACTTCGAATCGCCGCGAATTAAATTGAATATTAAAAAGATAGGTATAAACTATATGTTTAATCCATTTTCATGCTATAACACGTTGTGGTTTTGTTATAAAATTAATGTTCTCCCCAGTGTCACAGTTAGTGATGTACACAGTCAAATAGTGGGACTTTTTTATTAATATTAGTTAATGTCTTAAGAATTTATATTGTTAATATCAGCTGCCGCTTTTTGCCGCTCTTTTTCTTACAAACGATATAAAAAGGTGATATTACAATGTTTTTTTCATGTGAATTTTTGTTCCTTGTTTGTGGTTTCTTAAGCTGTGCGTTTTGTAACTGCTGCTGATATGTATTTAATTTCTTTGTGTTTTGGGTTCTATATTTGTTTGTGCTTTGTTTTTTAGATTATTAGGTCTTTCTTAATATCATTTAACGATTTTTATACCCTTGCAAAGGGTATTATAATTTTGCCCAGAAGTTTGCAACGCATAGAAATATTCATTTCCGACCCCATAAACTATATATATTCTTGATCAGGGCGACGAGCTGAGTTGATTGAGCTTTGTCCGTCCGTCTGTCTGTCTGTCTGTCCGTCTGTCCGTCTGTTTCTACGCAAACTAGTCTCTCAGTTTTAAAGCTATCGAGCTGAAATTGTGCACAGAGTCTTCTTTTTACTGCACGCTACTAATATGTCGGAACCGACCGGATCGGATGACTATATCTTATAGCTGCCATAGGAACCATCGGTCAAAAAATGGGTCTTAGTGAGAAAAACTTTTTTGTTTTCAATGTTAGCGGCCTTAAACACGGCCATTGTTAATATTATCTGCTTTCAAACAGATTTGCAAATTTTGGTCAAGATCGGATGACTATATCTTATAGCTGTCATAGGAACAATAGGTCGGAAATTGGGTCTTAGTAAGAAAAACTTTTTTGTTTTCAATGCTAGCGTCATAAAACTTGGCGATAATTTATATTATATGCTTTCAAACAGATTTGCTAATTTTTGTCAAAGTCGGATGACTATATCTTATAGCTGCCATAGGACCGATCGGTCGGAAAATGAGTCAGTGAGAAAAATTTTTCTGTTTTAAATTTTATCCTTCTTAAACTCCGCGATTGTTAATTTGATATGTTTTCAAAAGGATTCGTGAAATTTGGTCGAAATCAGATTTTTACCTGTAGGAAAATGGGTTTTAGTTAAAAATTTTTTAGATTTTTATGTAAGCGTTCTTAAACTCTGACATTTCAAAAACAGCATTTGCAAGGGTATAAAACCTTCGGCACAGACGAAGTTAGCTTGGCCTTCTCGTTTCATATATATATAGGCACATCTTATCAAAATGAACTCTCTCGTTCCCATATGTGTTTTGATATGTGGTGTTTGGAAAATGGTTCGGTTGCTGAAAAGGCTAAAAATGCATACGAAGACCTAAAATAGTGATTAGAAATTTAAGGCTACGCGTTTAAAACAAACAGTGACAAGAAATGATTTGACGATTTCAAACAAAATTAGCGAAATGTAAGCAAACTGCAAGCTTACAGCATGCGTATTGAACATGCACTAAGTAGTATTGATTAGATAGAGCTCTGAAAAACTGCTAAGGCTAGAAAGAAAGATGTTAAAATGTATCGACTCCATCACAGGCGTCAGATTTCAATTGTCGCAACATATTTGCTTAATCGTTCACTCCTGAGCTCGGATCCTTTTCTAACTGTGCAGAGATAATTACCTAGCCAGAAAAAATATATTATAAATCAATCTTAACTTGTTAATTTTCATCATTTTTTATCTGTTAATTTCTTAAATTTATTTTTTATAACTCTAATTTGATATCTTATGGTTAACTTGTAATAAATTATACAAAATGAGTCTTTTTTTAAATTTTTTTGTTTGGGTTGATTTGGGTGAGTGGGAGATGGGTTTAAAGCTGTGTAAACATGAGAATTCTATGATTTCTTACTTATAAGAATTTTCAAAAGCTGCGACCAAAGTTTCACTCTTATATCTCGTCTGAAAGTATTTTTGGCCGCCGACTCCATACAAGACCGACCACTGTGCATCGGTCCGAAAATGGGTCTTAGTAAGAAAAACTTTTTTGTTTTCAAGTATTTCGCTCTTAAGGTCGGTGATTATTAATATTAAAAACTTTCAAGCTAATTTAAAAAAGTTGATTGACTTCGGGTGACTATATCTTATGGTTGCCATAGGACCGATCGGTCGAAAATGGATCTTAGTAAGGAATTTTTTTTGATTTTAATGTAAGCGTCCTTAAACTCGCTGATTATTAATTTTATATGCTTTTAAATAGATTATTATCTTATTATATTATCTTAAGGCTGGTAGGATAGGATAGGACCGATCGTTTGGAAAATGAGTCTTAGTGAGAAAAACCTTTTTTGTTTTCAATTTTATCGTTCTTAAATTCGGCGATTGTTAATTTGATATGTTTTCAAAAAGATTCGCGAAATTTGGTCGAAATCAGATGTTTATCTGTCGGAAAATGGGTTTTAGTTAGAAAAATGTTTGATTTTTTTGTAAGCGTTCTTAAACTCTGACATTTCAAAACCAGTATTTGCAAGGGTATAAAAACTTCGGCACAGACGACCTTGACCTTCTCGTTTAAGAGAAGAGTTATAGAAAAAAAGAAAGAACACAGCCAGAAGTGAGTGATCTTGTTGTTGGAGTTTCTATTCCCTGCTAGTTTTCTTCTTTTGAAAGATTTCCATTGCTGATTTCGATACCATTGAGAGAGCTTCTGATTTTGAAATTAAGCCCTTTAATATAGCATCATGTTTCACATCAAAGCGGCGTGAGTATTAACGACTTACTTCTTTCTTGTTTTTCTGCAGTCGCTCTCTATGCACTTTGTATTCCTTAATGTCTGTAAAATGCTATTCCTTAGCGTTCTTTCAGACGATTCGCTAAGCTATTTTTTGAAAGTATTTCTAAGAGACTTCCTTTGCAACCATTTTGCAAGACTTCTTTAACAACTTTGACCTTTAGCCTGCGATTATGCATAAAAGTTGGTGTCTAACTAAAAGTGGATCTGATACTTGGAAACGAAATTTGAAGAGTTTTTGCTTGCTCTAGGCTAATTAAATGATTTGCAACCAAAACTGGGGTGGAATAGGTGGAATTAATGTTTTATGATTACTTGGAAAAACAACTACAAAATCACCCTCTGATGGATGGATGGAATTCTGGGAAGCGTTGTCTAAGCGGTTAGGGTTAAGTTTTAGTGGTCCAACTGGGACCAGCCCACATTAGAGCCCAACAACTATAAGGTTAGCAAAACATGGACGATTTTAAGCTTGAGCAACTGACTTCTTGAATATTTCCAATTTAATTTTCTCCGTTGTCCGGAAATAGTCAAGAGAACTGATTGCCCAAAAGGGGGAGTAAATATATGTAAATCAACGTGCAACATGCTACCCTGAGAGACACTCAGAGAGAGAGAGAGAGAGAGAGAGAGAGAGACCCAGGCAAGTCACGTACTTGCAACTGCTGTAAAAAAGTTGAATGAAAACACTGACGTCCGCTGCCTGAACTGACTGTGTCTGTGCAACCATTTGTTGCCGCAACATGTTGAGAGTATCAAGCGAGAATTTAATTTTGTAATGTAACCAGACAGACCAAGTCCTTACACCCCCAACCCTCTGACCACATGTATTTTGTGTAAGTTTTAACTATTTTACTTTTGTAATGGAATTTTAAAGGATTTACTCATCACCATCATTTTACTCAGGCGATTTGAGAAGCTTACTCGTAACTAAGCTGACTAATTGGCCATGATAATTAAGAGCAATGCGGACATGAAAATCCATTTTCAGTTAAGGATTATTACAAATGTTCGAATGGAGCAGCTTATCAGCTTATTGATTTAAAGCGTCCTGAATTTCCATTTTATTTGTTGATGAGTACAAAATTGCATGAATTGTGGTAAAATTGTCTGTGTGGGCATCTTAAAGCAAGCTTGGTTAATTCTTGTCGTATCTGATTTTTATGGCTTTTACATCGTAGTATCGGACTTTCCCAAAGTCTTTCGCTTTTACGTTTTACACTTTTAAAGTAATACTTCAAATAAATACTCGCTCGCTTTTGCTTTCGAAGATGCAACGGAAAACGCCGTTGGAGTAAACACTGCATACCTTTTTTGCAGTGTTTGAGACACTCGAGTGCAGTACACTAGCACTTGCAGTGCACTCCTACAGATCTCTGATATACACTTCAAAAATCTTAAGAAGCATTGGGCGTATTCAGCAGATAATTCGACGATTTGTGAATTATGATTGCCGATTTTACCTGCAGAATACAGTGATTGCCGATTGCGATTGGTAAACTTGACAATCATGCTAGCTGAGCTGGAATCTAAAAAAAGGTATGATTGGTGAGATAGCCGCTATTGGGGAAACCGAACACAAAAGACATCGCATTCACTCAAAATCATTCTACGAGTATACAGTTCCCAGATACAGAATGGACCAATTCAAACAACATTTCAGGATGTCACGCACAACTTTCGAGGTGCATTTTATATAGACTACTATCAACTTTTCGTTTTCCAGGCACTTCTTTCTGTAATAGAAACTGCAACGGCACTTACAGAGTAGGAACGAATTGCAAATGTATCTTTACCCAAGAAGATGCTATTTTCAATTTGGCTACTAAGTAAACAAGAATCTTTTTGTTCTGTTGGTGCTCGATTCAACATTCCAACAAGTTCTGGCCACCAAATATTTTACTATATAACAGGGACTCTATCAAGGCAATTGATGGATGTCACATTTGTTTTAAGCAACCTGTAGGAAACGCCACAGATTACCACAATAGAAAGCAAGTTCAATCAGTTATCAATCTATCTCAATTCATCATCTTCAGATAGTGTCAGCAAGATATGAATCGAAAGGTAATTAAATTGTCAATAACAGCCTAAAACATTGTTTTCAAATCGGTATAAATGTTTGAATACAATGACCAAAAATATTTCAAAAAATCGCTTGAAAATGCAAGAAATTTCATTTATAATCGCCTAGGAAATATATAAAAACATCCAAAAAAATTATTTTTATTCTTTTGACCTAAGAATCGCACTTCTACAGAGATAATAAAGTATTGATGAAGAAAATCTATGAATAAATATTGTAGCTGGATCAATTTTAGTGAAGGAACTAATAGTAAAATTTTAAAATTTTAAGTGTTTAGAAAATTTTTTTTTCTATTTTCTTCGTCTTTTGGTCAACATTAGAAAAAACGAGAAGGCCAAGCTAACTTCGTCTGTGCCGAAGTTTTTATACCCTTGCAAATGCAAATGTCACAGTTTCAGTACGCTTACATAAAAATCAAAAAATGTTGTAACTAAAACCTATTTTCCGACAGATAAACGTCTGAAAAAAGTTTTTCTCACTAAGACTCAATTTCCGACCGATCGGTCCTATGGCAGCCTTAAGATATAGTCATCCGATTTCGGCCCAATTTTGCGAATCTATTTGAAAGCATATAAAATAAGTCATCAGCGAGTTTAAGGACGCTAACAAAACTAAACAAAAAAATTTTTTACCAAGACTCATGTTCGACCGATCGGTCCTATGGCAACCATAAGATATAGTCACCCGATGTCGATCAACTTTTTCAAATTAGATTGAAAGCGTTTTATATTAATAATCACCGACCTTAAGAACGATTTACTTAAAAACAAAAAAGTTTTTTTCACTAAGACCCATTTTCCGGCCGATCGGTCCTATGGCAGCTATAAGATATAGTCATCCGACTTTGACCAAGATTTGCAAATCTGTTTGAAAGCATGTAATATTATTAATGACCGAGTTTAATCACGTTTACATTGAAAACAAAAAAGTTTTTCTCTCTAAAACCCATTTTTTGACCAATGGTTCCTATGGCAGCTATAAGATATAGTGATCCGATTTTGACCAAAATTTTCAAATCTGTTTGAAATTATATAATATTATTAATGACCGAGTTTAATCACGTTAACATTGAAAACAAAAAAGTTTTTCTCACTAAAACCCATTTTTTGACCAATGGTTCCTATGGCAGCTATAAGATATAGTCATCCGATTTTGACCAAAACTTGCAAATCCGTTTGAATACATATAATATTATTAATGACCGAGTTTAATCACGTTAACATTGAAAACAAAAAAGTTTTTCTCACTAAAACCCATTTTTTGACCAATGGTTCCTATGGCAGCTATAAGATATAGTGATCCAATCCGGTCGGTTCCGACATATTAGCAGCGTGCAGTAAAAAGAAGACTCTGTGCAAAATTTCAGCTCGATAGCTTTAAAACTGAGAGACTAGTTTGCGTAGAAACAGACGGACAGACAGACAGACGGACAGACAGACAGACGGACAGACAGACAGACAGACGGACGGACAAAGCTCAATCGACTCAGCTCGTCGCCCTGATCAAGAATATATATAGTTTATGGGGTCGGAAATGAATATTTCTATGCGTTGCAAACTTCTGGGCAAAATTATAATACCCTTTGCAAGGGTATAAAAATTCCAGAACAGAACAAAAGACGAGGCAAATGAAAATTTATTTTTAAGAAATCTCAAAAATACCACTTTTTTCAGCACTTAATTGCTCCCAGCTCTTGTATTTATTTATAGATTTTGTTCATCGATATCTTATTTTCTTAGCAGAAGTGCGGTTCTTAAGAAGAAAAAATAACAATATTTAAGCGGCTGTACGGACATTCTATTGCTATTCCAAAATGTTGTAATTAATCTCTATTAATTTGTGTTGATTATATTGAACTATAATTTTCCGTGTTGACCTCGAGCCGGCTAAAACAAACTTTGACTAAAATACATATCTTTTGGTAAACCTATACAGCTCCGATCACAAGACTTTGACGGCAGAATGTATGTAGTTGTTAAAAATATTCAAATGACAAAATATCAATATCGAAATGATACTTTTTCAATATCGAAAAAATATCGATATAGATATTTTCTAAATATCCGGCAACCCTACTCAAATTGCTCAGTTGTTCAGCTTGAAACCGAACCATTTTCAAAGCAATAGTGTTTGGGCTTTGGAGGTTATTATTTTTTATACCCTTGCACATTGGGCCCAATTGCCGATTTTTTGGCATAAAGTCTAATATTTATGCTGCAGAGCTGAAACTTGGTATATATGATAATTACATAATGTATAATATATAGAAAACGAGAAGGCCAAGCTAACTTCGTCTGTGCCGAAGTTTTTATACCCTTGCAAATGCAAATGTCACAGTTTAAGAACGCTTACATAAAAATCAAACAATTTTGTAACTAAAACCTATTTTCCCTCAGATAAACGTCTGAAAAAAGTTTTTCTCACTAAGACTCAATTTCCGACCGATCGGCCCTATGGCAGCCTTAAGATATAGTCATCCGATTTCGGGCCAATTTTGCGAGTCTATTTGAAAGCATATAAAATAAGTCATCAGCGAGTTTAAGGACGCTAACAAAACTAAACAAACAAATTTTTTACCAAGACTCATGTTCGACCGATCGGTCCTATGGCAACCATAAGATATAGTCACCCGATGTCGATCAACTTTTTCAAATTAGTTTGAAAGCGTTTAATATTAATAATCACCGACCTTAAGAACGATTTACTTAAAAACAAAAAAGTTTTGTTTCACTAAGACCCATTTTCCGACCGATCGGTCCTATGGCAGCTATAAGATATAGTCATCCGATTTTGACCAAAATTTGCAAATCTGTTTGAAAGCATATAATAATATTAATGACCGAGTTTAATCACGTTAACATTGGAAACAAAAAAGTTTTTCTCACTCAAACCCATTTTTCGACCAATGGTTCAAATGGCAGCTATAAGATATAGTCATCCGATCCGGTCGGTTCCGACATATTTGCAGCGTGCAATAAAAAGAAGACTCTGTGCAAAATTTCAGCTCGATAGCTTTAAAACTGAGAGACTAGTTTGCGTAGAAACAGACGGACAGACAGACAGACAGACGGACAGACAGACGTACAGACGGACGGACGGACAAAGCTCAATGAACTCAGCTCGTCCCCCTGATCAAGAATATATATAGTTTATGGGGTCGGAAATGAATCTTTCTATGCGTTGCAAACTTCTGGGCAAAATTATAATACCCTTTGCAAGGGTATAAAAAACATATCTCGAAACAGCGGCTGTGCGGACATACCATTGCTATTGTAAAATGTTGTAGTTAATCTCTGTTGATTTGTGTTGATTATATTGAATTATAATTAACCGTGTTGACCTCGAGCAGGCTAAAACCAACTTTGACTAAAAACATATCTTTTGGTAAACCTCTACAGCTCCGATCACTAGACTTTGACGGCAGTCAGAATGTATGTAGTTGTTAAAAATAGTCAAATGACACCTTAATTACCTCCATAGACCTGATTATAGTTCCTATAATTATTGGAAAGATGTATATTTTTGGAAAATATCGAAAATACCGATAATATCGATTCTTTTTACAACAAAATATCAATATCTAAATGATTCTTTTTCAATATCGAAAAAAATATTGATATAGATATATAGCAAACCGGTTCAGAGCCAAACTCAGCATAACAGGTTCGGTTCGGAGCTTTTTGTCCCTCGAACCGGATCATGAACCAAACCTTCCAAATCGATGACCTTTCGAACCTAACCCCCCTTCCTCTGTTCGGAAAAAACTACTTAATTTTTATTTTTTTATTTTTATACTCTGCACCAAGGGTACACAGAGTATATTTAGCTGGTATAAAAGTATGTAAGAGGGAGAAGGAAAAATTTTCGAACCTTTAAAGTATATATATTCTTGATCAGCATCAACAGCAGAGTCGATTTAGGCATTTCCGTTTGTCCGTCCGTATGAACGAAGAGATCTCAGAGATGGTAAGAGATAGAGGTTTTACATGTATGGGACATATACTTCTTATACTTGCAGGCAGATCAAGTTTATTCAAGTATTTTGACCACGTCCCCTCCCGCCCTGTACATTTGGAAAAAACGGCATATCTCCCACAGTTTTGGATATAGATGGTTCGTACCTTCTAGAGATATTTAGTAATCAAGATGGTTTAAGGACATTTGAACAATGCATTGTGAGTCCAGGGTGCGCTTGGGACTCAAGTACGAGGCACTTAAAAATAGACTAAGACTAAACCCTCAAAGAAGGGACACAACTCTTATAAATAAATTAGAAAACTCAAGCATCGCATAATCATGTAATGCGCTGCCTGGGGTTAAGCCAAATAAATGTATAAAAAGAGAACTCATCTTAAATAAAGATCATTCAGCTTCTAGAAGAGAAGCTATTCAGTCGCACCATCTATGCGTTTTATTCAAAGATTATTTATCGATTTGCCGAAAGAATGATAAAGATCGCATGAACTATAATACAAGTTATGACCAAAAGAAAGTTCGCCGACGCAGCGCTGGACTGCTGGGCGCCATTTAATGGTCAGTTTTGAAAATCCCTCAACAAGCATTGTTCAAAGAAAATCAAAATTGTTGTATGAATATCATTATAATCATTTAATTTAAAAAATTTAACGAGCTGCAAAGGTTTATAAACCTCGGAATGATTAAAATCGGTTGAAAGATACATAAAGTATGACCAAAAGAAAGTTCGCTGTCACAGCGCTGCCACAGCGCTGCCTTCAGCTGCTCCTACTTAGGAACACAGTATATTTCAGTCGGGGTTGACCGACTTTCTTAAAATAATTTTTAAAATAGATTTCATGCTATTTTAGCGGGAAAAAATAGTAAATATATCACTCAAATCTAGAGATGCCGGAAATAATATCGATATATATAAATATCTATAATTTTGTTTAAAAAGCCAATATATTATTATCGAATATTTTAACGAATATAATTTGGTAATATTTTTCGTCGATATTTTTGTTGGTTTCGGTAACAAAAAGTGAGGTTTACTGAATGCATTTGGATATTAGTTTACTCCAAATTACGTCATCCCAAAATATTTTAGCTATTCATGTTAATCATTTTTCATCAATCCCAATAATTTGAATTCATTAATAAGTTTTTACAATAAGTTCATGAATGAAATAAACTACATATCGTGACTGTTTTTATAACCTTTATAATCATCAAACTAGCAAGTTATGTTTCCACATAACTTTTAACTGGAACACACAACACCACAAAGAGGCTGGAGGCCTATGTTTAAAGAACCTCCTGGTTCTATCTTCAGTAGTATTTGCCCATCAACTGGGAATTCCAAGTCAGCATAAGTAGAAAAACCGACAGCAAAAAAAGAACACCAAGCTAACTATCCTTCTTTGCGGTTTTGTTTGTTTAAACTCATGTGAAAACATAATATGACCTCGGGCTGGCTAAGACTTGCTAGTTTGAAAAACATATCTTTTGTTAAACTTATAAAAATACATTGAGGCTCGAATTCACATCTACTTAAAAATAACAGGGTAAATTGTTAGTTTATCCTGACACATAGCAGCTATCTGGAAGAAGAGAAATCGTTTCTAAATGTATATCTTTTCCGTATTTTGGAGCGTGGATCTCTTGATTTGGAACGCAATCAGAATGTGGTTTTTAAAAATAAAAGGCCTCTTTATTGTAAAAATGTGTCTATTTATTGAAATGATGATTTTTACAACAAAATAACAATATCGAAATGATACTTTTTCAATATGGAAAAAAATATCGATATAGATATTTTCTAAATATCCGGCAACCCTACTCAAATTGCTCAGTTGTTCAGCTTGAAACCGAAATTGAGAATTTACGAAATGTTTGTAATATTTTTTTGTAGTGTTTTGCTCCGAAGTTAAAACTAAACTGAATATAATTGATATCTCATATGCAGCCAAGACATTTGAACATGACGCTAGTTTATATATTTAGTTTTTTTAATATATCGTTCAGCTTTACCACATTTAGCATCTCCTAGTTTGGGAATTTCTAAGTCCCTTTCAATATCGCTCAATCTTTAAGTCTTCCCACTCCCCACCACTTCCTATCTACTTCCCAACCACTCTCAACTCACTCCCCACCAACTTTCCACCCACTTTCCACCCACTTCCCACCCTCTTCACACCCACTCCACACCTCACGTGAAGCTAAAATTAAATTTTACTCTTACTAAAATCGTCACGTGACGTCAGCCTCACATAACGCTGAAATCAAATTTCACTCCAACTAAAATCTTCCGTACCGAAGTTAAAGAAATTTCACATCAAAAGTTAGCATTTCACAGAGGAGGAGGAGGGTTTTCTTAACCAAACTGTACACAAAGTCTTTTGGTACAAATACGCTGCACATTTGTCGGAACTAGCGGGATCGGACGACTATAGCATATAGCTGCCATAGGAACGATCGGTCGAAAAACTAGTTTTAGTGAGAAAAGAGAAAAACTTTTTGTTTTCAAATCGCGCCATAACCTCGTATTGATCAGTTTTCTATGCATTCACATAATTCCACCAAATTTGATAAAAATCGAACAACAATATACTATAGCTGCCATACAAAAGTTAGGTCTGGAAAAAAGTCTTAGTAGAAAAAACTTTTTGTTTTCAATGCTATCGCTCCCAAACTTGTTATTGTTCAATATTATATGCTACCACACAATCCAATTGCCAATTTTGAGCCAAATCGGATGACTATAGCATACAGCTGCCCTAGAAACGATCGGTTGAAAAAGTAGTTCTAGTGAGATAAACTTTTTTGTTTTCAATGGTAGCGTGTTTTTACTTTCCAGTTATGAATATTATCGGTTCCCACACAGTTTTGGGGAATTTGGTCAAAATCGGAGGAATATAGCGTATAGCTGCCATACAAAAAACCATCTATTGCTGAGCTTGGGAAATAACTCAGCTAAAAAAGTTTGACGAAAATCATTTAAAACCTTAAATTATATAAATTTACAAGTTGCAAGATACATCTTGAGACAGGTCTGCCCACTCTCTACACGTACACGCTGCAGTTACACTTTGATTACCTCGTAAAGGTGATGAAAATGCCCCAATCAAGACTGCCTCGAATTGTGGTAACGTATCTGTTGGAGTCCAAAACGCAATTTTTCGCAGAGTGGGTGCAACTGGCTAATAGACACGTGGGATCACCTTCATATCAACCATCTGCTAAAGCTAGATCAACACGCACGAGATCTCTTCGAGTCCCAGGCACGCCAAAGTCAGTCTAGATATACGTACAGGGTATTGGAATATAATCTAAATGAAATAAACTATTTCAACGATCAGTTTGACGCGTCAACAATTTCAATGCTATTTAAGGCGCGAACGGAACTCCTTTACCTAAATTACACTCCTTACAGCACAAGAACAAATGGCCAATGCGAGCTGTGCAACCTACGCGAGAGATGATAAGATGTATTTCATTTTGTCGCACGGTGCCCCATTCTAGCAGAATTCAGGCGGCTTCACTTCGGCAGGCATCCTCTGGAGATAGGGGACTGTATTGCGCTGCTTAATGGGCCAAACTGGCGACCCCTTGCAATATTCTTGCGGGAATGTATGCGGTACCGACAGGATATCTTGCTTGACTACAGAGATCTGTAGTATTAAGTCACGAAGACATGCGGCAACAGCGTGGTCCTCTGCCTTGAGGAACGATGCAGTATCTCGGGAAGACCGGGGAAGCTGTGTGAAGTACTCTAAGGCAGAGGACAGTTAAGCCCAATACTCGAGCAGAAAGCACTGGATAACGCCAGGCAAACGGCTTTTAAGCCAAGCCTTTTTTAACTCTATTTTAATTTCTCTAGAATTTTGTATTTTAACATTTTATTCCTAAAATAGTGATAAATGCTCATATAAAAGAATAACACATGAAAAATTAAATAAAGAGAATACTACTACTACAACAAGTTGCAAGGGTATATAAACTTCGGTCGAGCCGAAGTTATCTTTCCTCTATTTTTGATATTTGGGGGCTATCTTTGAGTTATCCATTATCCCCTTAAAATCTTTGTATGTCTCAGCGTAGCTTGTTTTAGCGAGTGAGGCAGTCGTTTTAATGTACACCCAGCGCCACAAAAAAAGCCGCAGTCTAAATATTTACATACTTGTATGTTTTCTTGCTTGGGGTTTCTATAAATGTTTTCCGAATTGCCCAATTATTTTTTTTACTGATTAATGGAATATTTTTAAATAAAAGTGCATAGCAATTTTTATTTTATGAATGTTAGTTTTTTAGAAAAAGGTTTTTTTCCAGACCCATATTAATTTTGGTGACTTTTCATAATTATGACAGCTTTAAGAAAAACGAGAAGGCCCAGCTAACGTCGTCTGTGCCGAAGTTTTTATACCCTTGCAAATGCTGTTTTTGAAATGTCAGAGTTTAAGAACGCTTAGATTAAAATCTAACAATTTTTGAACTAAAACCCATTTTCCGACAAATAAACATCTGATTTCGCCCAAATTTCGCGAATCTTTTTGAAAACATATCAAATTAACAATCGCGGAGTTGAAGAAAGATAAAATTTAAAACAGAAAAGTTTTTCTCACTAAGACTCATTTTCCGACCGATCGGTCCTATGGCAGCCATAAGATACAGTCACCCGATGTCGATCAACTATTTTCAAATCTAGTTTGAAAGCGTTTAATATTCACTATCGCCGAGCCTTTTGAAGCGATGGACTTGAAAACAAAAAAGTTTTTCTTCACTAAGACCCATTTTCCGACCTGATCGGTTCCTATGGCAGCTATAAGATATAGGCATCCGATCTTGACCAAAATTTGCAAATCTGTTTGAAAGCATATAATATTAATCATATGGCCGAGTTTTATAGGCCGCTAGCATTGAAAACAAAAAAGTTTTTCTCACTAAGACCCATTTTCCGACCGTATGGTTCCTATGGCAGCTATAAGATATAGTCATCCGATCCGGTCGGTTCCGACATATTAGCAGCGTGCAGTAAAAAGAAGACTCTGTGCAAAGTTTCAGCTCGATAGCTTTAAAACTGAGAGACTAGTTTGCGTAGAAACAGACGGACAGACAGACGGACAGACAGGCAGACAGACAGACGGACAGACAGACAGACAGACGGACGGACAAAGCTCAATCGACTCAGTTCGTCGCCCTGATCAAGAATATATATAGTTTATGGGGTCGGAAATGAATATTTCTATGCGTTGCAAACTTCTGGGCAAAATTATAATACCCTTTGCAAGGGTATAAAAATTATAATAATTATAATAGTGCATATACTCAACACATAATGATTTTTTTCCAAAAGTATACTTAATTTGCTATAATCTAATATATATTTTGTATCAAATTATTGTTAGTTTTTTTTTTTAATTTAAATTAGTACTTTGTAGTACCCCCTTTTTGCTTTAATTACACATTTTACCCTATTGGGCATCGAATTGTACAAAGCGCTTAAATATTCCTCAGTGATATCCTCGAACCATACTTTTTTTATCACATCCTTCAATTCTACCATGGTTTTAGGCTTCCTTTTTTTTATTTTCGCAGCCATAAGGGCTCAGACATTCTCTATTGGGTTGAGGTCAGGGCTGTCTTCGGGCCAATTTAGGGACTTAATGCCCATTTCTTCCTTCAAAATTGTTATCTTCGTTAAGAGAAAGGTCAAAATTAATTGATTAAGTTGTTTTAATAACAAAAGCTCACTGAATTACTTACAGATCGAGCCCGATGGCAAGGTGCAGAATCATCTTGAAAAATAGGATCTTTTTCTTTCTCACTTATTGCCTCAATGCTAGGCACAACTCCATTTAAAATTATATCTTTATATTTTTCCGCGTTCACCATACCCTGAATCATTAAAATTGATTCAGTTTTATATTTAGATATGCATCCCCATATCATAATGTATGGTGAATGCTTAACGGTTCCCACACAGCAATTTTCCAAATATCGTTCGCCCCTTCTACGGCGCACCTTGCAAGAGCCATCGGGTCCAATGAGATTGAATTTGGACTCATCCGAAAATAGGACTCGTGACCATTCGGAATCACTCCAATTTTTTTTTTTCCTTGGCCCAGTTTAGCCGATTTTCCTTCATTCTTTTATTTAGGAGTGGCTTTTTTGCAGGTGTCCTTGCCATTAAACCCACTTCATTTAAACGACGTTGAATTGTTCGGGTCGAAACATCCTTTGCAAATTGTTGCCGTACCTCAAATGCTATCTCAGCTGCATTTTTAAAGCGATCCTGCAGACTCGTTTTCATGATAATACGATCTTCTCGTGCTGTGGTGCATTTTTTCATTCCCGATCCTTGCTTCCTTTCCACTTCACCTGTCTCACGATATTTTTTTAAAAATCGACGCACTGAACTTTCATTACAACCTGTCTGAGCTGCTATTTGACGATTTGGTACATTTTGTTCAGATAATAAAATAATTCTCTCCTTCTCAAAAATAAAATTCTAGAAAAAGCTATTGTGACAACTGAGCTCTTGAAATGACGAATCTATGTGAAGAATATTTAAGGGAACCCCCCCGCCCCCCCCCCCCCCCCCCCCCCCCCCACCCCCAAAAACAAATATGAGTATAGAACGGCATTTAGGGAAATCGCCGCATAGTGATGGCAAAAATTCATAAATTTTCGAGGTGCGGCTTTTTTTGTGGCGCTGGGTGTATAGTGATGGGTTTGTTTTTTTGATGTTCAGCAGTTCTTTTGCAGTAAGAACTTTTTGTTTTCCTTCTTTCTTTATTTGCTTATCATGAAGCATGAAGGTTATGAAGGTTCATGAATCCAAACTATTTTATGTAAAAGAACTAGACTTCTTCCGTCCATCCACGACTGCAGGGGTAAATTAAATATCTTTATAGAAACATCGGATATTCTGTCAGTTCGTTTTCGATTATATTAAAACGTGCTATATTATTAAATGCTACCTGAAGCTTCCTTTGGCTTTCTGAATCACAATTTTTAAAAACTTTAACTGCATAAAAAAGAACAGAGGTAAGCAAAGTCTTGGCTATAAGCAACCGAATTTCAACTGGCAGAAAGTTCATTATCAGATATTGGTTTTTGAGGATTCCGTACATCTTGCCTGTGGCTCTGATTATATGGTCTTTCCATGTAAGAAATTGCTGGCTCGCTCGATATACTCTATTGAAGTGTTATTAATTGATAGCCATGGCAAGTTGTCAGTCCTAACACTTTTGTTGCTGATAACCAAGCATTTTGACTTACATGGGTTTAGTTGAAGTCCATTTCTTTTAGCCCAATCACTTATTTTATTACTTTCGCCCTGAACTCGGGAGGCATGGCACCTGCAAGTGCAAAAATTACATGCTGTGGGGTGTGTGGGTGAGCACCAACACATCTTCTAAGTCCAACACCCTGTAATGAGTTTAACTTTTTGTTTGCTTCCTAGACTGTATACTCCTGTTTCAATCTAACAAAGCTTTTGAAAATGTTTACTGTAACTTTGGCTCTGAGACCAGCTTTAAACGGGAGGTTATTGGTGTAGAAGGTTCGGTTTATGCTTTGGTTCAACGGACCCAACAAATTGATTCTGTTGTGTTTTTTTTTTATTTTATTTATTTTTGATCTTTGGTGCCTGAACCCCAAACAGAACCCATCTCTTTGGATCAATTTCATTTAATTTCGAAAACAAACATTTAAGGGTAGAATCCCGCTGGAGAATGAAGTTCTCTTTAAGAAGGGTTCAAAACTACGAGCCGAAACTTCTGCAGGTTTTCAAAAGTGACCGGTCGTACATTCGACTCACTGTAACTTAATTTATATAAAGCTTATTAAAGGCTTCTCTCAGAGTCGGGTCACTGAACAAATGACGATAGAACTTTTTGCATTCAAGAATGCAAATTTGCCTAATTGGTGTGTAACAAAAGTTATTTAAATCCATGCGCAATGAATGTTTTATTAGACCAGAGTTGCTATGCTCGGGAGGTGGCTCAAGCTGAAATGCACTTGTTCCCACCCCCCCCCCCCCCACCCCTCTCTCTCTCTCTCTTGTTCTTTTCCCCATATCAGTTTACTTAAGTTGGGCAAAAGTTGTGTTGGGTTGGCAACACAAAATGCGTATGGCGTATGAGTAATACCTGACAAATGCAATGGAGAAACAACAACAAACTAAACAAGTGCCAAGTTACGGCAAGTGTTTGAACACACACACACACACACACACACACATGGGGGCACATTTCATGGAATTTTAATTAAAAAACTTACCCAAGAACAAGAGGGTGCAAAATCGTCGTCGTTTAAATGAAACTGAAAATAAGAGGGAAAGTGTAGAGAAAGATGAGAAAGTGGCAAAAATGCATAAAACAAATATTTATAATATATACGAAAAGGTTAGGGAAGCCACAAAATGTTAACGAAATCCCAGCAGTCCTTTATATCAAAAGGGATTAGCTTAAGTTAAAAAAATTCAACATTTACCTAACCCATTTATGTTATCATTTGATTGTTCAGTTTATCTCTCTTTCTCACTCTCTCTTTCCGTTGCTTTCGCCTTGGTTAAATACAATTTGTGTTGAGATATGCATTGAACTTGACAACATTTAATCAATCCCGCAGCAACACCCCGCATCCCTGTCTCACCATTTCCATATAATTTTCAACTTGTATAAACATATCACTTGCCTTTGATTGCTGCTATTCTATATAGTATATATATATATATATATGGATTGAGTGACTGACTGATTGACTGATTGCCCATTGCACTAGAAGTAACGCCCTCCACCCAATGCTCTCACTCAGTCACTCACTCACTCACTCACCCTGCCCCGCCGACGTGCATCAATGTCTGATTGTTGTGTGGAGACTTATGCGGGCCACACGAAACCAAATCACCCCGCACAGTGGGTTACGATTTGAAGACACTTTTTCTCTACCTAGAAAAAAGATTCTAAATTGGTTAAATAATCGAAAGAGCAAAGCTAAACTTCTTGAATGGGGTTGGACACAGCGACTCTGCGACGCAATATATTGCAAGTTGAAAGATGAAGGAAAAAAACTGATTGTTGTTGCAACGCTGTTTCGGTAGATTTTGGTATCCAACGCTCATCTAACCCATGATGAAATCTATCATAGATAAAGCTCAAAAATGTAAGCTACGTCTTTGTGTCCCTGGTATGTGGGTGCTTGCAGCACCGAGTTTCGGAAATTTCAAAAAAAAAATGTCCCAAATTTTGCCTAGCAAATTATTATTTCGACTATAATTCTTATAAACTAGAAAACCTAATATTAAAACTCACAAATAAAATCGAAATAGGGAGAGGATTAATATATATCGCGTGTCACGGCCATGCCCATCACTATTACGTGTTCACATCTATAGAAAACAAACAGAAGAAGAAGAAAAACCTGAATGAATATAGAAAAGTGAGTGTTATGCAGTTGCTTCTTCTATATGTTGTGTTTAGTGTGTGCCCGAAGTTTCAAATCAATTGAAAAATGTTTAGCATTGTCTTAACAGTGACTAGCAGTAACTAAACTGTGACTAAACTGTGACTTGGCTAAACAGTGAATAAACAGTGACTAAACAGTGACTTAAGAATGACTAAACAGTGACTTGACAGTGACTAAACAGTGACTTGACTAAACAGTGCCTTGACAGTGACTAAACAGAGACTTGACAGTTACTTAACAGTGGGGGAACAGAGTGGGAAGAGGGGGGGGGGGAACAGTGTAGGAAGAGGGGGGTGGGGGAAGAAAGGGTTGTAAATTATTTATATATATTTTTTGCTATTTCAAGATTGAAATTATTATTTCTGCCTGTTATTCATTTGCGACTGTTGTTGTCATTTATCTATGGAGCAGCACAATAAACAAGACTGACAGAAAAAAAAGAACGAACACAGCAGCAAGTGATCTTGTTGTTGGGATTCTACTCCCTGTTATTTTTCTTCTTTTGAAAGATTGAGAGAACTTGTGATTTGGAAATTAAGCCCTTAAATATTGCATCATGTTTTACATCAAAGCCTCGTGAGTGCTAACGACACTCACACCTTTTTTTATTTGGCATTTTCAACCACTCCGGGGTAAAAATTACATGACGTAACGAAGGTCTATGTCAAATCTTAGATCTCAAGGATCAGCGGTTTTGGCTGTGGGTTGATAATCAGCCGGTTAGTCAGTCAGTCGGGCCAAGAGATTTATATTTATAAATTTCTTCTATGCATTACAAACATTTGGACAATTTTAATATACGCTCTGTAAGGGTATAAAAAGCGAAATGAAATGTAATTATGGCAGCGTTACTTTAAGTCACCACCAGTGGAATCAGTTGTCCGACAGAACATAAACAACGAGAGCTTTGCCGTTGCAGCAATTGTTCAGCAAGTTGGATTTATAAGCCAATTGATTCGAATGATTTTTAAAGGATCGCTGAGTAAGTTGACTCAATTAGAAAAAAGAGCAAGTGAACATGTTCAGTGAAATGAGCAACCTTCACCAAACACTACAAAAAATCTTAAAAGAATTTTAAGAGATGGCGTCACTACTATTAAATCGAATCGGACAATGTTGCAACCAACTTCATTTTGAAGCCTAATGATGTTAGGCTTTCTTTTTCAGTTTAAGTCGTTTCACTGAAGTGTAAAAAACATAGTTTTTCCAGCGCAGCTCTTTTACGGACGTTCGACTGGGGGACTAAAACTAGCAAAATTTTGTCTTTGCGACAGATTCATTTGAGTAGGCCTTGTCGTTACATTATGTATTTGCAAAGTCAGCAGCTTTTACCATTTGCCGTAGCTGCGCAGGTGGGTTGTGTGATTGTGGGTGTGTGGAGTGGTAGGGTGAAAAGAGTGGGAATCAGTGACTTGACTAAACAGCGACTTGACAGTGACTTGAAAGTGACTTAACAGTGATTTAACAGTGACTTAATAGTGACTTAACAGTGACTTGACAGCGACTTGACAGTGATTTAACAGTGACTTAATAGTGACTTAACAGTGACTTGACAGTGACTTGACAGTGATTTAAAAGTGACTTTACAGTGACTTAACGGTGATTTCGCAGTGACTTAACAGTGACTCAACAGTGACTTTACAGTGACTTAATAGTGCATTAACAGTGACGTGATAGTGACGTGACAGTGACTTAACAGTGAGTTAACAGTATGGCTGCAAACCTCTAAAATTTTGCAGGAGGTTCGGTCCGGGGGTTCGAGCCCGTTGTAAAGTCTAAGGTTCGGTTCGCGGACCGGTTCCTTGAACCCCTGAACCCAAGGTTTTGGTTCGAACCTCGGTTTGCCTGAACATAAAATAGTTTCGATGTATTCCATGTGTAGAAGATTTGTAGAACACATGGGATAAAAATAGAACAATGGGATAATGAGCATTATCTGCCATGTTTCGGTTTTCACTAAAGTGAATTCCAATTTTTTACATTTGCTCTTTTCTATTAAACAATCAAGAAAATCCATATCAAACCTTTAGTTTCCACTTACCCTTTACTCCCACTTAAACTTTAACCCAATCAATTTTATACAACAGCACATTTAACAAATTCGAATTCGACAATTTTTGTCGAAAGTGAAATCCGGAACAGGCCTGTATATCTTCCAAGAGCTGTTCTTCTATACTAGCTCTTAGATTAGAAAGATCAAACTTAAGTATTGAAAATGCTCGTTATACTGATAGTTGCTGGAACAGCAAGTATAGTTAAGTCAATATCTCTTTTGAAGAACTCTGAATACAAAATCTTGAAGAGTTAGAAACATTCGAACATTTGGTAGGTTGAGTTGAATCACACAGTCTAGCACTGCTTTTTCTTCTTTTAATTTATCTTTATGCAATAGATTTTATATAGTGTCAGTACGGAGTTTTGGAGTGCGAGCTCTAGTAATGTCAAATTGAACTTCCTTAAAAAAAAATCGTTAACTACTAAATTTAGCACAACGAACTGTAATTACAGAGTCGCCCCGGGAATCTATATATTGAGATAATTCGGTCATCGTCCAAATCCAGAAATGCATTTGAAATACTTTTGATGCCACATTACCGGTAACACGAAAACAGTTGACCCAACCAACAATGGATTTCCCGTCTGGAACAGGGGCCAAGGGCGCTAGATGAAAATGATTTCGGAAGGCCCGCTGCGTTGCGATCACTGAGCGACCGTTGGATAAATAGGCCTCTACGTCAAATGCTCTTTGCTCGTGCTGACTTGGAGGTAACAAAACTTTAAGACCCCACCTTTCGAATGACATACAGCATCACTCAAGTTTAGCAGCAATCTTATTAAAACTTTATAATTGATCAGGGAGCAGGGTGAAGTTCTCTGCTGAACACGGCCATTGTACCATGGGTCCGACCGATCTTTTCGATAGGAAAGATTGGACTAAAATTTGTAAACATATTACAAATGAAAAATTAGCAATTGGTCGCTTTATGCCAAACGATATTTTTGAGGCAATCCAATGTGAAACTCGGCGGATAATTAGACAAATAACTCTCGACTTTGCGAAAAACCAACCAATCTGAATTTTTAAAGCAGAGGTAGACGGGTCAGCGAGGCTCGTGTCGAGCCTTTTTATTGTATTTTGCTTATTTTTGTAGTTCACTCCAAAACGATTCAATTGCTTGTGCGTCAGAGTGGCGCCAATAACTCTAAAAACAATGACGTACTCACCGCTGCTCTAGAAAAGAGCGCAGGACGTGATGAGGGGATTAATTTAAAATTTCCATGTGTCTTGAAAATGCGGTTGAATACCGTGGGACCGTACCGCATCAAAATGAACCCTCTCCTCTTGCCATTTATTGATTTTCATACATTTTACATTAAAATGCATTGCTTTTGCACCACTGTGCCTGGACGTTGAGGCTTCGTTTGCTGCGTTTTTCATCTACAAGTCACACAAATGCATGTATGTGTGTGTTTACACACAACAACAATAACAAGTAGTCAACTTTTATGCCACTTTTCATGCACAATTTTCGCATTTCGCTTTTTTCTTTCTGTGTTCTTTTTTTTTTTTTTTTTTTGCGACGCTTCACAGCCAGGCGACTGGTGGCTGGGCATGACTTTTAACATTGAAAACGTACGTTGACATAAATGCAATCAGCACGCGCTCAAAAAGCAGACACTTATGAAAGAGATAGATACATTTCGACATGCACTTGCATGCACAAAGAAGAAAGCGCGATAGAGACAAACAGAAAGAGAACTGCAGTGCAGTGTCAACAGCATTTGATGTGATGACAACACTGACATGTGCCTTTTTGGTGGCTGACAAATTATCGAATTTGAATATCCAACACAAAAATATTCGGAATTCGGGAGTATCCCCTTGTTGCACGGTCGCCAACTTTCGACAACACCTGAATTTTCAAATGAACACTTCCACATTTTCTCAGCCAAAGTCTTTGCAGACAATATTTATTTATTTAAAGGTAAGTTGAACAATGTTCAGTGAAACACGAATTTAAAGAGTAATCCAATTAAAATCCAGCTAATAGCAAACTGTGACCCGGTGGGACTAATTTATGGTCCAACTCACAGCATAATTGGTCAGCATGCGCACTAGCCGTGGAATAAATGTTTTAGTTGAGAAATGACATTAAGGAGTTCTTAACGTCTAAGATAAAACTATCTATAGAATATAGGTGATAGTACTCGTTGTAAGCAAGGCACAGGCAACGGAAGGGGTCTCGATGAGCATAGTTCGTTAGGCGGGGCGGTAGGTAGACAGGTGTGTAGTGTCGAGTTGCTCTAAATGGCACTGACAAATTAATAAGGAATAAAAGAGCAATGGAGTCAATCTCAACAGCCAATAGCTTGTGGATGAAAACAGCAGCATGACAGATTCGTGAGGTCAATCAGGCGTAATCTTTGTTCATAGGAGGGTAGATGGATGGTGGTGTCACAGTT
The DNA here is from genome assembly GCA_037044535.1 of Lordiphosa magnipectinata. NCBI lineage: Eukaryota > Metazoa > Arthropoda > Insecta > Diptera > Drosophilidae > Lordiphosa > Lordiphosa magnipectinata. The sequence goes on along the minus strand of JBAMBO010000914.1, from coordinate 85,924 downwards.
TAGCCCACGAAGCGCAAAAAGCAGAAAATTCTTCTGAACTGATTCAATTTGATCCTGATAAGTCAGGTAATGCGGAGACCAGAGACATAAACAATATTCCAGATTTGGTCGCACCAGTGAGGTGTAAAAAAGGAGGTTGGTGGTGTAGGGATGATCATTAAATACTTTGGACCATCTCTTGATAAATCCAAGGACGCTTTTAGCCTTGTTGCAAATCGCAGAAATGTGACTGTTAAAGCTCAGATTGGGTTCAAATAATATACCCAAAAAACGTCAGGTTATTTTCAATCTTTTCAATCTTGAAGTAAGCCCGGCATGAGCTTGAAAATTCAATCTCGACTTACAGTATATTCTACACAATTCCAGCTTTCAGGGATTGGGCCAAGCCTTTCGAACTTGTATCATTCCAAATGTGCTTACTCCAATCCCCTTCGAGATCACATGTTCATAAATAAGAGAGCGAGAGCGACAAAATTTAAGTAGCATTTTTGACATGCTGCAACAAACGATGGCGATAGTCGTGAACGATGAGATCCCTATCGAAGCCAACTTCTCGTCGTGGTTCTGAACATTTCCGTTTGCTATCAGACCATAAAGGTTAAAAGGCTCGTAAAATCCACTTGTTTGAAGACATCCTACTCCCTATTGTGACATCATAAAGTCCAGCTTGACTGTTGTGAGGAATTGTTTCTGTTTCTAATCAATTGCAAGAAGCTCACACACATAAGTTCTACATACATATGTATGTAGAAAAAAAATCAATCTAAAATCTAAATTGAAAATCTCGTTTTCAAGAACCTTGCAATCTTATAAAATCAAGATTGAAAAACCTTGAAATGAGCTTAGAAATCTTAAAAACAAGATTTATCATCTCGCAACTTATCATCCATCCTACAGTTTTCTTTAAGGCTTCAGTTGAAATTTTTTTTGATATATATAGATTTACTATGCCAAAATAAACAATTTACGGTTGCAATGCAACCCACCCCATCTCTCCCGGACCTCAAGCCACGACCTCTTCGTTCAATACCACATTTACACGGCCGATTAGTCGATTTTGCCGTAGGGGGTCAATTGTTAAGCGCAGCCAGTTGCAGTGCTGCGAAAATATCTCCCTTATACTGCAACTGGTTGGGCCGAACAGTTGCCGCTCGATAGTAAAGTGGTGGTGTCAGTGGCCGTGTTCACCAGAAATATTGATCGCTGAGCAAGTATCAGAAAAAAATTATACATCGATAAGGATCTGCTGCGCACGCCTTAAGCGTTAGCACTTTTTCAGAAGCGTTAGAAGTCGTTATTTGCAGTAGCGCTTGCCCTTTTTGGGCCGATTTCCGTGACCCAAAGAAAAAGAAAAAGTCGACTTGGATGCAAATCGTGGCCAATATGGAAGGCTAACTCCTGACAAACTTGACCGGAATTTCCAAAACTTGAAGCACTGGCCACGGAACCACCAAGTGGGAGTTTTTCGACGAAATGGAATCCATTCTAGGTAATGACCTGGCAGTAGCAGGTGAGGAGGAGAATATTGAGCAGCTATTGTCATGGAAAGACTTTGGGTTTGCTCCTACCTTAAATGACGGGCGTAACAGCAGCTCGATGGTAGAAGATGACGCTATCGCAGTTGAATCCAGCAGCGCTCCGGTGGAAGCGCAATTGAGCTGTCCCATTCGTAATAAACGGAAACGGAAGGGTGCTGTAGAAAATGAACGTTACTACGCCAATAAAAAGGCTATTGAAGTGAAGGAGTCCCGTACTGAAGAGCTAAGCAAGCTACGAAAGTTTCTGCAGAAGTCCAACAAGTTGCAAGCTGAGCGCAACCAGCTTCTAAAGGAGTATCTTTCCACAGCACCCCAATAAGACTTATAATAGTTATATTTAAGTTAGTCTATAATGAGAACTGAATCTCTTAAAATGTTCCTTCACCAAAAGTGCCGCTAAATAATAATAATACATCAAAATATAAGTGACTAATTCGCTGAAGTGATACATATGTATAGAATTAGTTGCGTCAATCCAACAAGTCTCGCAATTTCCACGCAATGGCCGTTTAAAGTAAAATATGATATTTCCTTTAATAATACATGATTTATTTTTCTATGCACACAAGTAGATTAATACAACAAATCTTTTATGAAATCCCGTTTTCGCTATCCCTCTAGTGAGGCTGTCTGTTGAGGCTCATCTTCATCTCGGCGCGATGCTTCTGGTTCAGTACTTGGTATTTCATTCCTCAAATTCACCGTTGATTAAAATAAAATTATGAAGCATGCAACTGGCCATTACGATGTAATTAGCAAAGCAGGGCGACTTTATATCGAGATATTTAAGTCTTCGAAATTTTCCTTTTAATAATCCAAATGCGCGCTCAATAACTGATCTTATGGAAGAAAATCTGATATTATAATTAATTTGTGCTTCAGTAAGATGACCATTATCTCGAAAAGAAATGTTGGAGGATACGAGCGGATGATTATATATCGTTATATGTTATATATGTTAAAGAAATCGTGTGCATTTCCCACTGGCTGCTTTATTGGGATATGGCAGCCGTTGATAGCACCTATTACACCTGGAATGCCTTGAGATTTCTCCTTAAATATGCCAGCAGTAGTTGCTTGTTGGGCACTACCGCGCTATTTAATATAGGTGGATGCTAATCCAGCGAGTATATGCACGATGTACCCAAAAATTAGGTGTCCAGAACTTTTGGCTATGTTGAATCGGTCACCTACAGCCAGAAACGACTCTTGTTTGGCCAAAAGCCAAATTGTAAACAAGAGTTTTTTCTCAAGTTGGCAAATGGCTCCTCAGTAGATGCAGCGCGTGTATAAAATGAATTAGCCTAAGTATTTTTGTGTACAGTGGATTAAGTACCCCAAACGTAGTCCGAGTCTTTCTGAAGTGCTCCTTAAATTGGTCCATTTGGTAGTGGTTAACCGTAATTTTTTTGGTTTTTTTGAATTGACGTCTGTGCAAACTATTCCCCTCTACTAAGTCGATCAAGGCCTTGTTTAACGAGGGCGCAATAATATCCTCAAAAAACTCTAATCCAAAAAACTCGTTCGACGGTAAACTGATTTTAAAAATATGTGCCCAATATTGGTATCGATAACAAGCCTATCGATAGACAACCACAGCTGGTGGTAGCAGTATCACTTCAAAGTAGCGTACTATTTCTTCGCTAATTGCTTCTGTATCATGATACGTCAAATTGGCTATCATGATACCGTATCACTCGAGTTTAGCAGGAAGATCAGTCAAAATGTATACATGATCTGGGAGCAAGTTATTCTGCTGAACAAGGCCAGTGTTTCAGTGCGCAGAAGGTACTGAGCTCAAATCCCAGTATCGGCGGATTAATAATTTACAATTTATATAAGTTTTTCAGAAAGAAGAAAATGTTACTAACTAACACAAAACACAACCACCTACCCTTCCCACCCATCACCTAAGAATAAAAAAATGCTTAATTTATTTTTGTCTTTTTTTTCATATTAAAAATGAGATTGTTTCATCTTAAAGTCGAGTATAAACGATCTTAATTCAATATTGTTGGATTAAGATTTAAATTGAGAATATAATCTTGGGTTAAGATTATCTCGTCTCTGTCGAATTCTGACACCGTTTCGTCTGGTTTCAAGATTATAATCTTGGTTTTAGATTGATTTTTTCTCAGTGTACTTGTCTTTGAGACTCTGAATGAGATTAAACCTAAAGTAACAATTAACTCTTTGGATATTGACCAGGTGAATATTAGATTACCGCGTTACGAGAGTTCCTTTGTAAAACAAAGCTATATTGACCAGGTGCTTGCATAGCCATTGGTGTGCCGCTGAAAGCCAACTATAGTGGAAGGTGCAAAATTCTGGGCATATAACTCTCGAATTTGGTTTTTGCTAAAAATATAGTTTACCTTTGCGGATGCTGTTTGGATAAGGCAGTAGCATCATCGCCCTAACATCGCCCATCTAAGCTTCAAAATTGCTGCATGTGGATAATTTATTGAAAGTGAAAAGCCGTGTTTCAACTCTTTGAACCTTTACTCAAGTAGTTTTAGTATCACCTCATTATATTAGGTACAGCATCAATGAACCAGTCCTGACTGCACGGATCGTCGTATAAGTTGTAAGTACTACAGAAACCGATCTTTGTTTGTTGTTAAAAGAACCAGCAAAGCTGAAGTGAAACATATGATATTGATCATGAAATAACCGCTTGATTTAATTTGATATACTAAAGTACTAAGGCTAATGTATCCAAGACTCGCGCTATAATTACCATATGCATACATACATATAGCCACGTGCTTGTTTAAAACTAAACGCCTTAATATGGCTAAAAGCTATAAAGCCCTATCCATATGTTTCTTAACATTATTTGAATTATATTTTTGTAATTAATTTTGTTTCCTTATCCTAGAGTTACTATCACGGTTGCCACACTTGGTGTTTTTGCACCAAAAATGGTGTTTTGTTTTCCTGTTGGTGCACTGGCACTTTTTTTATTGAAATTGGCCCTTTTTTGCATGGAGCCCGAAAAGGCTGCGAAATAAAGCCAGTAAATGGTAAAGAAAATCGTAGATTTGTACCGTCCCACATTATTAAAGTCAAAACAAAAGTAAGCTCCTACACAAAACGCCCCTAAAATGGTTCAAAATAGGCATTCTAAGCAACTTTAATTCCAAATTACCAAAAATCTAGATGGGATGAACCATTTTTGAAAACAGATTCGTCTTCAACACACGAAAATCATCTAGAATCACCACCAACCCTTCAATATACTGAAAATTGTTGCATAGTGTTATCTCAACAACTTTGTTACTCAATCGTATAGAAATAATTTTGAACTTAGTCACAATATATGTATATCAAGTGTAGAGAGAAATCCATCAATTTATAAGTAAAGAAAATGGTGCGTGAGTTTCATTTGGAGCTGGTTTGGCAAATTGTTGCAAACTTGAATTTGATTCGGTTTCAAATATAATGCTTACGATTACAGAGCCACATTACGTGTGGTCTGTAAAATACATAGAAACATAGAGAAGTAACTGGTATGTATGTAAACAATAAAAATATTTTCTGTTTAGTTTTTATAATGTAGAGAAATCTGTGGAATGAAAGCAGAAGTGTGTTTTCCGTATTTTTCAGGAAGCAATTATTACCTTTAAGGGCCGATTTCACATCTTTAACAAAGCACTAACTGTCACATAAACTAACAAGTAACCGAGTATTTTCTAAGTTTATCTGGCATATATAATATCAGCTATAAAGCAGACGAGAAATCGGCCCTTAACAAATATATTAATAAAGTGCTTGGTCGTAAAGTGGAAATTTTTTACAGATTGGAAGAGTTGTTTCTTTAAGTATACTCGTTTAATTCATTTTGATAAGATCAAGTTGTTATTTTAGTATTTTGACTTACAGACCAATACCTATTCAGACTTCCCAAGACTTAAGTGGTTTTGTTTTACCGTTATATCTTTGTAACCAATCATCCGATTGGTGTGAAATTTGGACACAATATAGAACTTAAACAGAAGAAGCCGTTCGTATTAAAAACTCAATTTTAACATAACTCGAGCTATGCTGTTATACCTTATTGAAATTAATTAATACATGAAATATTTTTTGGGATTATTTGTTCCTTTGAAAAATACTCAAAAAATGAAATGGATGTCTAATTTAACGATTTTGTTAAAGAGTTATTTTGTATTTTATTAAGTGAAAATATAACATGAATAAGGGAAAAAAATTTTGTTGGCTCTTTTTTAATGAAAATGGCTCTTTTTAAATTTTTTTTTTTGTGTAATCTAATATTTTCAAGTGACAACAGTGGTTACTATATATAACCATAAAAGCCAAGTTTGTGCATTATCGACAGTATTAAATGAATTATGAATATGAACAAGTCTAACTAAAGCAAAGGAATGGGGGTATCGAAATGAGTCAGCATCGATGAAGTATTAGGGTTAACATGCAAGGAAGGAACCATTGTTAAGGGTGGGTAATTGGGATAACATCAAGCCCAATAGAATCTCCTAGTTCGGAATAACATCTATCAAAAGCAAGGTCAACACATTCTATTGTGTGATAGCCACTCACGTTCATGAGCAAAAGATCCTCCCCGAAAGACTCCCAGTGTTGACCCAAGCTTGAGCTCATGCGTGACCAAAGTAAAGCAAAACTACATCATGGCTAACTATCATTAGAACAGTAAGCTAAAAATTTTAATAAAACCGCGTTCTTAATTCAAGTAAAATATATTTTGAATTGAAGACAAAAATAACTTTCAATGCAACGGAAAATGTAAACTATTTTAAATTGAATCTGTTATTGAAATTCCCTCCTGGTGAGGGTAGATTTCTGACCTACAGTAATACCAACTAGGTCTTTGGTTAATTAATTTCCATTGGGTTTTTTCCAGTGTTAGGAAGTACCTAGGTACAAATACCTAGGTACATACCTAGATACATATTTTGTGTACCTTTTACCTTACCTCGGTATTTTTAAATTCTAGTACCTTTTACCTTACCTAGGTCAAAATTTTCATTTACCTTGTCTAAAAGTAAGGTATAAGGTACTTTAATATGAATGAGAATTTAATTTCAAATGATAGCCTGATGGGACTAATAAAACAACATGGTCTTGAGCTAATTACTGTGTTGATCCTTAAGACGCTTTAAGTCAAGAAAATACAGAAAGCTTTCGTACAACTAGCATGGAAATAAGGTACATGGACTATCTTTTGAATGGTTTCAAATTGCGATAGCTATTCAGAGTTGATTATAAATGACAGCATTTTATTTAACACACAACAAACCTAATTATATTCTAGGACTAGACTTTGCTATCAGCTTTAAAAATTAGGTTGCTAATTTTACTATTTAAGAAGTTTTAAATCTTGTCCATATCGCTTTACTTCCTATGTATCTAGGTCAAGACCAAGAGCAAGTACGTAGACCAAGATTAAATATGTAGATAAAGCCATTTGTGCAGTTGACACGAATGTGGAACTCAATGATTAATGTTAATTTTTAAAAATATATATTGTAAACTATGTCGAAAATTTAAATAATAATACGGCGGTGACACAGAAACCACTAGAGATTTTGGTATAAACGTTTGCATTTCCTATTTCAATTGTACAACTTCATATGTAAAGTGAAAAGTATATCTTCGGTTTTTAGATCAAATGGTGAAATTAATCGATTTGGAAACAACCGCTCAAATCTACTTGGCTTTGAACAGTCGGTTTCAATTCGCTTTACTTTCGACATTTGATCTAGTAACCGAGCTGCTTTGTGCCACTTCACATATAAATTCTAGAAGTTTAAAGAAGTTTACGAAAATCACTATTGATTTCTGTGTCACCCCCGATAGGAATTCTAGCCTAAATAGTCGGAAAGAAAAAATTTTAAAAATATATTTTTCTGACTTAAAACTAAAAACGAGAAGGCCAAGCTAACTTCGTCTGTGCCGAAGTTTTTATACCCTTGCAAATGCTGTTTTTGAAATGACAGAGATTAAGAACGCTTACATAAAAATCATAAACTTTTGTTACTAAGACCCATTTTCCGACAGATAAACTTTTGATTTCGACCAAATTTCGGGAATCTTTTTGAAAACATATCAAATTAACAATCGCCGAGTTTAAGAACGATAAAATTGAAAACAAAAAAGTTTTCCTCAGTAAGACTCATTTTCCGACCGATCGGTCCTATGGTAGCCTTAAGATATAGTCATCCGATCTCGACCAAATTTGTCAAATTAGTTTGAAAGCGTTTAATAATAATAACCACCGACCGATTTATTTGAAAACAAAAAAAAAATTCACTGAGACCCATTTTCCGACAGATCGGTCCTATGGCAGCTATAAGATATAGTCATCCGATTTTGACCAAATTTCGCAAATCTGTTTGAAAGCATACAATATTAATAATGGTCGAGATTGAGGATGCTAACATTGAAAACAAAAAAGTTTTTCTCACTAAGACCCATTTTCCCACCGATGGTTCCTATGACAGCTATAAGATATAGTCATCCGATCTCGACCAAAGTTTGCAAATCTGTTTAAAAGCATATAATATTAATTATCGCCGAGCTTAAGGTCGCTAACAGTGAAAACAAAAAAGTTTTTTTCACTAAGACTCATTTTCTGACCGATGGTTCCTATGACAGCTATAAGATATAGTCATCCGATCTTGACCAAAGTTTGCAAATCTGTTTGAAAGCATATAATATTAATAATAGCTGAGTTAAACGCCGTTAACATTGAAAACAAAAAAGTTTTTCTGCCTAAGACCCATTTTTTGACCGATGGTTCCTATGGCAGCTATAAGATATAGTCATCCGATCCGGTCGGTTCCGACATATTAGCATATTAGCAGCGCAATCGAAAGAAGACGCTGTGCAAAATTTCAGTTCGATAGCTTTAAAACTGAGAGACTAGTTTGCGTAGAAACAGACGGACAGACAGACAGACGGACAGACAGACGGACAGACAGACGGACAGACAGACGGACGGACAAAGCTCAATCGATTGAGCTCGTCGCCCTGATCAAGAATATATATAGTTTATAGGGTCGGAAATTAATATTTCTATGCGTTGCAAACTTCTGGGCAAAATTATAATACCCTTTGCAAGGGTATAATAAAGTGTATGTCCCTGTAGAAATTTTGGGAGTCTCGGAACACAGATTTGTTGTACTGATTCCTGAGAATCATTTGTTCTTTTTCCGTACACTTTTGTTGAAATTTCGATGAAACCTCAAAGTTTTGGTTGTATAGTTCTCGTCATACAGCTCACAATATTTTCGGGTAGGTGGTGTTGAATAAACCATGCTTTAAGAGGCATTTAAAAAGTACCTTTTTTGTACCTTAACCTTTACCTAGGTACTGGAAATTATGTATACCTTTTACCTTACTTAGGTATATTTTTTGACATTTACCTTGTACCTTACCTAGGTAAGAAAATTGAGTACCTTTCCAATCACTGGTTTTTTCCAGCCCTATTTGATTTGGTACAGAGACCTCGTTTCAACAACAAATTGGGAATAGCTTTAGAATTGTATGGGCTTCAACCAAGAACCAAAAACTGTACCTATTTTATAAACTTTTGTTTTGTTTTAAGAATGGATTGGGGTTGACTTAAGAATTTATTAGACTTCAATGATGAATACATTGCACTTATTTTAAAAGTAACTCGGGTTGTACTTAAGACCAAATAAAACCATGATCATGAACTAAAAGTATGATGAAAGAGAATATAAAATAGGTTGTACTTGATATATACCGAAACAGTCTTAATTCAAGTATTTCGGGATTGAAAAAATCGTACTTGAAATAAGAATTTTGTGCTTGCATCAAGTATTTTCGTACTTACTGTACTATTTACACCGATTTTACTTGATTCAAGTACAAAGTACTTGGTTTTCTTTTGCTGAGTGTACCTTTTCCAATATACCTCATTTCAAGAACATATGGGGATTAGCTACAGAATTTCATGGACTAAAAATAATACCTAAAGGGACTTGAAGAAGGACTGTCGAGACGAAAGCCAAATAAATTGGCAAAAGGTGGGGTGAACTCAAAGCAACGGCTATAATAGAGTTCATTGGAGAGGAGGAGTGGTTGAAGAACAGAGTCCCTTGTGGGATTGACTTTAGAGAATGCTCAAAAAGGTTTTAAAATAGTTCAAAACGTATTTTTTTTTTCTTGAACCGCTTTCAAAACAGAACTGAAAAACTTTTCGAACTTGTATACTTTATATTATTCAAATCTTGAATAAAACGCATAGATGGTGCGAGTGACTAGCACCTCTTCTAGAAGCTGAATGTTTTATTATGACATTGGTTTTTGCTTTTTATATATATTTTTGGTTCTACCTCCTCTATTGATAACAGAGGTGGCCCTTTTTTTTAGGGTTTTTAGGTTCTAGTCTATTTTTATGCGCCTCGCACTTCGCACGTCTCAAATTGTGCTGTTCAAATATCTTTGAACAAATCTCATACAAATGGGACAGTCAATAATTCCATTAGACAAAAGTGCCTCAAACTTCCGTCCTTTTTCATAGGTACCAAATCTATATACAAATTTCTCTTAATACAGGTGTCTTTACTTTTTCGACTCACTGTATCTCATAATCTATGAGCTACTCATTTCCATTTAACGTTTGAATGGCTCTTTCTTCTTTTTTTCCTAACATTTTTCGTTTTATCAAGAATGCCGCCGATGCGGCTGCCTGACGAACTGTAATCGCATGTGATATATGTATGTATGTATGTATGTATGCACTTCCACCCACTCTCAGGCCTCACATACAGACACACACTCCAAGGTGCATCGAGTATGCATGGGCGTGCGTGTGTCTGTGTATGTGTGTAATCAAAGTATAACACTCTAATTAGCAGCAACAAATTTTTCAACATACAAAGAGGCACCAGAATATACATACATACAAACATACTTATGCATGTGCATGTGTGTGCATGCTGATGTATGTATGTTAGGAAGGGATAAAATGGTCGCGGGTAGACGTTGTCATGCGGGGGCGCATTTTCACTTTCGAAATTCTTTCGTGTTTTTTTTTTTGCAACGCAGAAAAATATACATTTTTGGTCCCATAAACTGTATACTCGTAAATATACCCTGCAGTTCTACGTCTCAGATCTGAGAAGTAGGAAATACTGCAATTCATCACTATCCGTATTCAAATCCATGCCCAAAATAGGCTAAGGTCATAAAGTAGTAGGCCCTGTGAGTGCAAAATATATGACTGAAACGCCCTGATTTCAATACCGAGGCCTTCCAAATTAGAGCTGATTCAGCTTTGATTTAGTACTGAGCCGTACTGAAGGGTACTTAGCCCAGCCGAGTGAGTGACATATTAGCCCACAGCACAAGCCGCTTAACCTAGAAATCTAATATTTCCCTTAAGAAGAAAATTCGGAAAATTCTTTTTCCTAAGTGGTGGAAAATGTACGGAAAAAATGGTTTTCATTTCATGTTCAACCCTGACTATAAGCAAAGTATGCAAAATAATTAGACACGTATTTTAACCGATTTTGAATAGAAAAATAGAGGAAAGCTAACTTCGGCTCGACCGAAATTTATATACCCTTGTAGCTTGTATAATTTATATAAATAACGGTTTTAAATGATTTTCGTCGAACATTCTTAGCTGAGTTATTTCCCCAACTTAGCTATAGATGGCGCCACTACTTTGACCATTTCCTTGCCTTGTTTGTTATATGGCAACTATACGATATATTCATCAGATTTTGATCAAACTTCCCAAAATTGCGTGGAAACCGATAATGTTCATAACTGGATAGCTTAAAGACGCTACCATTGAAAACAATTAAGTTTTTTTCACTGGAACTACTTTTTCAACCGATCGTTTCTATGGCCGCTATATCCGATTTGGATCAAACTTGGCAGAAATATGTGGTAGCATACAATATTGATCAGTAACAAGTTAAGAAGCGATAGCATTGAAATCAAAAAGCTTTTCTACTAAGACTTTTTTCAGACCTAACTTTTGTATGGCAGCTATACTATATAGTTGTCAGATTTTCATCAAACTTGGTGGAATTTTGTAAAAGCATAGAAAACTGGCCAATACGAGGTTTGGGGGCATGTGCATTGAAAACAAAAAAGTTTTTCTCACAAAAACTAGTTTTTTGACCGATCGTTCCTATGGCAGCTATATGTTATAGTCGTCCGATCCGGCTGGTTCCGACAAATGTGCAGCGTATTTGACTTCGTGCAAAGATTGTATAGAAATAGACGGACGGACAGACGGACATGGCTATATCAACTCAGCTTGTCATGCTGATCAAGAATATATATATAGTTTATGTGGTCGGAGATGCTTCCTTCCATGCGTTACAAACATCTGGACAATTTTAATATACACTCTACAAGGGTATAATTAAGGGAATAAAAAGCAAAAGTATTTATAGATTTTGCCATATTTATGAATTAATCAGGCATTCATTCTCATTCTTTCCCAATTCCGAATGAAATTACTTTTTTTTTTACTTTTTGCACGAGATACATAAGAGAGAATCGGCAATTCCAAGCGAAACGATCGAAAATAGAACAGTCGAAGATGAGAGAGGCTGACTTTTAGATTTCATACTTCGGTATGGCTGGACAATGCCAAATTTTAGACGCATTTAACGAAAAAATTCCTTGTAAATCAATTAAAGACTTAAATGCAATTTTTAAATGGTTCACAGTATTAAGGAAAATGCCCTTTATGTACATCTCGCAACTGTAAGAGAGAGTAATTTAGCAATTACTTTTCATTTCACTGACCAACAAGCAATACTTTTTAAAACGTACAACTTTTTCGTTTTGCTGTTGCGAGAACATGAATCAATTCCACTTTCGAAAAGTCTCCGTGGAAGTGGAATTGAGAACATGTCTGAATGTTACGCTTAACAGCACAGTTGTGGAGTCTATGTAAATAGGCTGTGGGACACGATATTCTTTGAACAGTAGAACTAACATTGACGCCACTTAATTTCACGTCGTCCTTCTCGTACGTTCAAGCCATTAGCGATCATCTGAAGTTAAATAAAAAAAAACAAGTAAGAGTGCTCCAGTCGACTGCAAAATGTACCCTGTACCAAGTAATGTGGTTCCAATGGCTTTGATTTCCTAAGTTAATATTCAGTTAACATCTTCGACTGAATATATTTTCGTGTGGCTTGACATGCTGATCATCACTTTGAATTTACTGTTATTGAAATGTCTGCTTTTCATTCATTCAAAATAATATAAATATTTTTCAAATAAATGGGGCGGCGCACTTAATGTTTGTGCATAACTTCGGTGGTTTTACTTGGATCTTATTATGTTTATCAGAATAGATTATTATTTGCCATAAGTTAGTAGATATCCAGTTACGAGGTTCTACACTCAGAGAAAAAATAGAGAATTTCACTCTTGAATCAAGAGCATTCGTTCTCAAAAGTACGGTAAGAGTGAAAATTCTTGATCCAAGAGTGAATTTTTGACCCCGACATTCCTGATTCAAGAGTTTCAGTACTTGATCCAAGTACGAATAATTCTTGATTCAAGAGTTTCAGTACCTGATCCAAGTACGAATAATTCTCAAAATAAAAAACTTAAAAAGAATATTTGGGGTGGGGGTGGGTGTGAGACACACGACCGACCCGACGCGACCCGATGTGGTCCGTTTGAAAGTTTCTAAACTCAATGAACGAAATGTATAGAAAAATATATTTCTCACTTCAGATCAGGGTGGGTTCAAGGCCAGAATAAATGTGAAAATCAATCATAAATCCTTTGCAGAGCGCACCGTAGATTTGATCACGAGTTGTAGCTCAACCTACAGGATGCTAAAATATTTGCATCGGAAGATATTTTCAATATTTACTCCAGTTTTGCGGCTGCAGATAACGACTTTCTTTTGCACCGGAAAGTGTGAAACTCAGTCCGCGAAACTGTACGCATATTAAAACCAGCGGAGGTGGCCACAACTAAACTTCAAGCCGAAGTCTTGTTTTGGGTGATTTTAATTCCATTTTGATACACTGCAAATTGGAAATATAAAAAAATTCGTCGTCTCTAGAAAAACAGCTACTGGATTCCATTAAGACTTTAATCGCACTTAAACGTGTTCGAAACCGTGAAAACATTCTTAACTGGTGGTCAGAATCCTCCACAAAGTTCCCAGAATTTCAAAAGTCGTGCTTTCTGTTCCAGCTGCGCAGGCTAGCGTGGAACGCCAATTCTCTGTCGGAAAATTTATAATGGATCCCCTAAAAAGTTGTATGGGCTCAACCACATTGAATGCAATTATCTTACTGCGAGCAAATCACAAGAATGCTATATGAGTTAAATAAGACGTGGACGTATAAAATTCAAAGTTAAATTCGAAAACTAAAAATGTATAATATAATAATATAATATTATATATGGTGACATGACATAAAGCCCATATGAAAAATTTCGATCACAACTTTGAGATATAACTCAGAACTTTCCTAGGCCTTAGGCCCAGACATAAAGCCTCTGGGCATTAAGTCCGTATTCGGATTTCAATTATTTGACAACAAAAATACCACGTGGAAAATGTAAAAAAAGACTGAGGCTTAAATTTAGTTGGCATTTAGTGATATTCTATCTTATATTGCCTAAATAACCCCGAATAACTCACCATGGAGAAAATTTTTATAAGCAAACGCGATTTGAAGGACCATGGACGGCGGTTTTTTGTTTACATATAATCCGAAACCCTTTTTCTCTGTGAACAGCAACTACCGACTGTTTTTAAGGCAAATGTAGCAATAAAAATAGACCGCTACAACTTCGAGGAAAACTTCTTAAATATTCCTATGGCGGTAGGTGCAACACTACCTAACAATTACAGTACACTGCTCGCCACTTGAATGGGACACCTCTAAAGTCAATTTTCTATAGTTAATTGCTGCTAAACCAAGCCATCTAGGAAAATAATTTTTGTTTTCTTATAAAGTTTATTTAAATGTAGCAATTAGACGAAAATTACAAAATTATTCAAAAGTTGTAAGTATACATAAAACATTGTTAACCAATAAGTAACAAATTTTGGAGTCTTCATTTTGCACCACTTGAATAGGACACTTTATCTAAAAACCATTTAAGAATATTTCAATCTTTTTCAAATAACAATATTTCTTAAATAAGAAATTACTAACATGTTTTTAAACCAAAAAAAGTTTTTAATAGTGTGTTGAGCCTCCTTTTTTCTCCAATACCTCACACATTCGGTCTGGAAGGGATGCATTTCATTTTCCCATATAATTCAACGATATCGAGCCCCATGCTATTTGATAGCTGCAATTAGTTCGGGAACGCTCGAATATTGCTGACCTGATCCATATACTTCACGTGTTAGCCATCCCCATACATTCTCAAACTTAAGCTCACAGGTGCCATAATAGGAAATGGCCCCCCATACCATAATACCTCCAGCACTGCTGTGCAACTTATCAAGATGGTGTGGTTCTTTTCGAAGATCATGAAAATAGTAGCTGTGTCCATCGGGGCCCTCCAAATTAAACTTTTTTTCGTCCGAAAAGACAATACGTTGCCACTCCGAAGTCCAGGTGACATGTGCGCGCGCGAAATCAAGGCGTTGTAACTTCCGAGCCGGGTTAAGAGGTGGCTTCTTCTTGATTTTTAGTCTCTTCAGGTGTGTAGCATTATTAATAACACGACGCATGGTTGTCAAACTTGCTTTAACGTTGCATTTTTCCCTTATCTTGGCCAAAGAGTCGTGCGAATTGGAAGCTTCTCTTAATATAAGTCGCTTGTCCGCGATGGTAAGCACACTGTGGGTGCGGCCCTTCATGTTTTTACCATAATTAGCCTCATTATTTAAAAAATTTGTTATGGCGTGACGGCTCCTGTCGACTTTTTTGCTATTTTGGCAATAGAAAGGAGAGAATCCTTGTAAGCTTTGATTTTTCCTTTCTCCGACTCAGATAATGAAGTGCCACGCCCCATTTGAATTTTTTTTAATTTTATATACACTTCAATTAAAGCAAAAAGTTTAAGTAAACCAAAATTTGTGTGCACGTGTCAACGATACCAAATAAAATGCATGTTCTATTCAAGTGGCGCAAAAATTCCATTGAATTTTTGCGAATGCTCACATAAAGTGCAAACAACTTTATAACGGTTCTATTCCAAAACTTGGAATATACCAGAAAGAGCGAAGAATGCTTGCACAAAGATAATATGCAAAAAATACCGTTATTCTACCATTTCGTTTTCGAGTTACGAGCAGTTTTAAAGAGAGCATACAGGGTGTATATTCCCTATATTTTTTGCAGATTCTAGGCTTTATTTTGAAAAATGGTTATACATTTCTAAATTAAAGATACTGCCCATTGCGAGACTCAAATTCCCATTTTCTAACAATAAATTTCGCGTTAATAAAAATTAATAATTTAGATTTATCTCAGAATTTAATTTTTCCAATTTCAAAATAAGGTAGTACTTATACCGGTACGTACCGATATACCGAAATAAAATTAATTGAATCCCGAAATAGAACCTTTAACCGAAACATTTATTTCGGGTCGTACCGGCACCGATACCCTAACCGAAATCCGTTTCGGGATTAAGCCCTGATTCTGAGTAAGATTGTGCCAAAAATTGTCAAAGGGAACAATCGAACCTGACCTTTGGCTGCTTTTTTAAGAAATCTAAAACATGTGTGAGAGAAAAAATAGCTGTAAAGTCTTTCGAATCTTACACTTTTGGTTACTCCCAAATCAGTTTCAATCATTTTTTAAAGGAAATCGTTGAACAACATCATCATCAGCAAAGGGGGGGAAGCGGCATTTAACACTTGAACGCCTTGTCGTTTTTTCTTTGGTTTGTTTTGGGGGTTAAAATCCCCATGTTTTTCCTGTTTTTTTTTTATTTTTTTTATATGTGTGAGCAAACACACTCTGCTTGATTGATTTATGCATGCGAACAGCAGCAGCTACAGCAAAATGTGTCTTCTTTTGGATGGGTTTGTTATGGGATTTTGCCCACTTCAATGATGTGATGCAGTCGCTGCTCCAACCCTCTTTTTGTTTTTTTTTTTTTTTATTTTTTTTGGGTGGGGTTTTATGCTTGGCCGGCCTGGCGCTGAATCAGACACACCAGAGGCTAAATCAAATCCAAACTGAATATGCCCTCTGACAGGGTATCAAAAATGCAAACACTTATCAACCTTCTAACCGAAAGATAGACAGTGGTGGAATGAGTTAAGTGAATGGGGGGGTGAGAGAGAGAGAGAGGAGTGGGCGCAGACGGAAGCATAATCAGCATACATACACACACACACACATAAATACATATGTAAGCCGTTGCATATTGTTGTGGTTGCTTGGCACTGATAAGGTAGCTCAGCTTAGCTTACCGCACAGCACTTGAGGAAATGTTGATCCAGACAAGACCTGGGCCAAGAAGCGGCATTTTTGGCTAACAAAATGAGGAAAATTTAAAAGTTTTACTATCTGCCAGGTTACGGTTTTTACTAAAAGTGAATTCGAACTTTTTACGTGTTCTCTTTTGTATTAAACAATAATAGAAAACCTTAAGTTTATACTTACTCTTTACTTGACGTATTCAAATTAAAACGTTTTAATCTAATTAACCCAATCAATTTGATGCAACAGCACATTTGACATTAAGGCTGAATACCTAGAAGGAAAACTTCGTAAGATTGACCCATCGCAAGACCGAGGTTTCTCCCTGCGGAAATGCACCCGACATGTCAAGAGACAGCCCTTACAGAGGTTCGTAATCCAGAGGGAAGATGGATCCTGGGTTCGATTTGATCTAAAGATTGTCGAGGAGTTTGCCAACAATTTAGAGGATCGATTCACAGCCACCACTAAAGCTGGTCTCTTAACAGAAACTGGCCCACTCTCTCCCATCAGACCCATCTCTCTGGACGAAGTAAAGGCCACTAAGGCCCCGGGCTTTGACCATGTTGACGGCAAAAACAGTCAAGGGACGTCCTGAAGTGGGATTTCTGTTCCTGCTAATGCTGTTCAAACACTTGGAAGTCTGCGGTAAACGAAATGATTCCCAAGAAGGGCAAAGATCTCTCAAAGCCCGACTCCTGCCGGCCAATTAGTCTACTGCCAACTTTCTCCAAAATATTTGAAAGAATATTTCTTGGAAGAATGTTGGCAGTTGGCGCGGTCGAAGCAGCTAAACCGGACCATCAGTTTGGTTTTCGCAGAGGACACTGTGCGCCGCAACAGGTACACAGACTCTCAAATCACATCATAAAGTCATTCGAGAACTTTCAATACTGCTCTGCCGTCTTTCGGGATATAAGACAGGCGTTCGATCGCGTTTGGCACGAGGGCCTGCTATTCAAGCTTAAGTCCCTCCTCCCTCCAGAACAATATATGCTGATTCGCTCCTTTTTCCTAGGACACCGTTTTACGGTTGAGCTGAGAGGCGAGCAATCAAGCACCCGTCCCATTCTACCTCAGGGGAGTGTTCTCGGACCGGTGCTATACTCTCTGTTCACCCCGGATCTGACTTATCCAGTTGTCCACGTACGCTGACGATACCGCTGTTCTTGCCTCCAGTAACAGCCGCAAAATAGCAGCTGCTAAGGTCCAGCAGTTGCTGGTTGAAAACATAGCCATTAATCGTTCTAAAATTCAACACTGCTCCTTCGCTATGAGATGCGGAAAAGTTGCTCGAATGCGACTTCTAGGGTCAAGAGTTCCATATTTGGAATCTGCGGTTAAATATTTTGGTGTGACTTTGGGAAGCCCGACCTGGAAAGCCCATGTGGTACGAACAGCTGCTACAGTCGCAGCTAAGACGAAGGCGCTCGATTCGCTTCTCAAGCCTCGTAGCAGACTTTCGTTGCGATCCAAAATGCTTCTTTCTTCCGCTATGGCATGCTCCACTACACTCAAGAAACTAGAATCTTCTATAAGCCGAGTACTCCAGCGCATCGCTGATGCGAGGCATACAGCTTTATATCGCGATTTGGATGTTTTGCCATTATGCGCCCAAATCAATATACATACTAGCAGGTATCATGAGGCCCACTCCAATAGACTTGCATCTGAATTGGCTACAAATAGGCTCGGAAGACGCCTTAACCGACGACATCCCTCAGACCTCTGGGTCCATGGCCGCCACATCAACTTGACATGTGTCCCCTTGGGACCATCCCCTACTAATATTTGTACGCTGCTGGTTCCCCAGCAAGATGATAGATCACCCCCAGGACCTGTGCTACGTGTTAAGTTGTTATCCCAGGCGTTTGCCGTGCTTTCTAAAGCCTCATTTACACGTCCTGATCACGCAGCTCAGTTTTCGTCTGATTTGTATCTGACCGTGTAAATTGGCGTCTGAGGCTACTCAGCTGAGTGAATCAGTTGAAATAGAACCGGTTCTATTTGGCCCAGTGCTCATCTGAGTGCCATCTGTTACATTAAAGTGTTGCCTAATTGCAGTGTGCTGGCGTTGCCACTTTCATAAATTGCCGATCGCCATGACCCAACCAAAGAAGAAAGTAAGTGTGTATAATTTGTATAACTATTGCTTTTAGTATAGACATTACACTTCTTTTGTAAACATCTGCCGAGTGGACCAAGGATGAAGTTACGCGGCTGATTGACATGTACGAGGGTGAGCCTGCTCTGTACGACTCCTTCAATCCGACCTACAAGAGCAGATCCTCCAGGATTGCCACAATAGAGAAATTTGCTTCACAATTTGAGGGCAAATCACTGGTTGACATAAAAACGAAAATAAGCAATTTGCACGGCCAATTCACAAATGAATTAGCCAAATTAAAGAAAGCTAAGGATGAGCGGGAGAGCCTATATTGGTTCCAACGTCGTCGCTTTTTGGGCGTCTTCGCTCTATTAAGTTTCGAGCATCGGAGTCTACCTATTCAGTATGTTGTACAGCCGTGTATTTGCAATCTGAAGTTATTTGACTTTATTGCAGGAGGCCAATGAACGTGATTTTTGGAGCAGCCGGATCCAAAACGGGCCAACAATGAGGAAAATATCGCAAGCGACAAGCGGACCGACGTGTTGGAGAAGGCTATATTGGCTTTGAACACTCCTGTCAACCAGTATTCACAAAGCATCAACTCTTTTGGCGAATCTATTAAGTCGCAAGCTGCCACGGTCCCAGAGGAGCACCAGGAAGACTTCTTCCAAAAAATTATTGTGTACATGTATACTATTAAAAATAATTACACATGTTAGCATAAGTTAAAGATATTTTATTAAGTATGGATACATAAATGAAATAAGTTAATTAAAAATTAAACTTCCTTATCGCCTCCTGTATCCGGATCCTCGTATTGCAGTTCACACAACACAAGCTGGGCCACATCGCGGCCTTCTACACGGAGTCGAAGCCAGACACGGCTCCACATTGCTCGCTTTGTGTACTTTCTTTTGGTTATTTGTACATTCTTTTTCTCTTCCATAGTTTTCTTGCTAAAACAGCAACTATAATTTTCAATGCTTCTTTATTCAGTTCGCTTTTTATTCTTCTTGTCTTCTTTTATGTAAACAAAGCAACGTCACAATGTTCATAAGATCCAGATGATTCCGATGTACCAATGGTTCTGTAACTGACTCATACTGACTCATCTGAGCTCATCAGGCATGTGTAAAAGCGAAACTAAGTTGCTCAGATGAGTTTTGGTCTGACGAAAACTCAGCTAAGTGATCAGGTCGTGTAAATGGGGTTTAAGTCCCTTATAGTATTAGTAATTCAGTTGTAGGTTAGCGACCTTTCTAATTGTAAGAGTGTGATGCTTGGAAATAAATCCACATATGAGTTTTCTTCTTGACCTCGAGCCAGCAAGCATCAGACTTTTATTAGTAATTCTTGTTAATTATTTGTAAATAGATTAAGTTCTATGTACCAAGTATTCTCCTAGCTATCATTATCTTTTCTTTCTTTCTTTCTTTGGTCGGTTATATTTTTTTGCTCATAACTTGTGTATCGGTCATCCGATCTTTATCATTCCTTCAGCAAAAATCAAAAATAAATTATTTTGACAACTAGATATCTCTAGAAGGTACGAACAATCTATCTTCAAAACTGTGGGAGATATAACATTTTTTCCAAATTGTGGGGGCGTGGCAAAAATTGAAAATAAACTTGATCTGCCTGCAAGTATAAGAAGTATATGTCCTATACATGTCAAATCTCTATCTCTTATTAACTCTGAGATCTCTTCGTTCATACGGACGGACAGACGGACTCGGTTGTTGATGCTAATCAAGAATATATTTACTTTATAGGGTCGGAAATGATTCCTTCTGCTTGTTACATACTTTTGCACAAACTTAATATACTCTATGTACCTTTGGTACAGAGTATAAAAAGCACATTTAACAAATTCGAATTCGACAATCTTTGTAGAAAGTGAAAACCTGAACAGGCCTGTATGTCTCGCATTTGACGGAGTTTTGGGTTAGTAGGGAGCCATCCTAAGTGTTGGCATTTTTAGTTCTCTAATCTCTAATTGGTGGTTGTTGTTGTTTGACAAATTATTTACTTTATATGTATTGGTTCTGCACTTAGAAAACGCTAAATTAGTGTGTTTAAGTGGCACTTCTCTGGGTTGTAAGCAATTACAGTAGGCAATTACACTGTGCACACTATTGAACCAACTCATATTGAATGAATCATTTCATTTCATTTGATTCAAAGATTCATTGAGTCAGAATTTATTTGCTGTGTGATACTTGTGAAATGAAATTCCTAATGTGGTTGCGTGTGTTTTTAAATATAATGGGTCTGCCTCGATATTAATTCGACATAAATGCTATAGGATCGACAAAATAAAAGAGATTGGTAACCGGCATAGACCTACTATACAAGTAGATGCGGAAACGAAATCATTGGTCACAAGGACTGTGACAAAGTGGGTCGTTCAGTGACATAAGCGATTCTGATATTAAAGACCTCATATTACTTGCCCTTGAAATTGGAAGTCGTCTTGGACCTAATATTAACGTCATCCAACTGCTTTCTCATCCAACAGCGGTATCACGAAATATTATGAACTTCTATAAAAAGGAACTTGGTTCAAAATCAAAGGCCAAGTGTACCATAAAGTAGGCTCATTGCTGCCAATGCCAAACGAACCACATACATTTTTACAAATCTACTTAATGGGCGGTGAGGACGTCAATCGTGTGAATGCACGTTCTCCTTTTGAATGAGCACAATGAAATGTTGAAATTCTTTAAATCACACATGCACGAATAGCAAAGTGACAATCACACTATCTTTATCAATCCTGATAAAACACCAGCAGCTGGAGAGCACGTACGTAGAATTAATGCGCCTGCTGTTGACGACGTTGCTGGAATAATGGTTGGCGACCGCACAGCGACGCGAGAAATTGAGATTCGATGATGAATCCATAATCTGGAGTACATCGCCGACACACACCGTTCATACCACGACAAGACGGAACGAACAACATGATCCCGCCACAGGAAATTCATTCATTTACTAGAAACAATTTATATGACAGAACAACGGCATGGGATCCTTAAATTATGATAAAAGTTACCTCTGTAAGCGTCACCTCATACCCAGTTTTACGAATAAAACCTCGTTTCTCGTTTTATGGGTACTTATGTACCTGCAACACACAACGACAACAATTTTATCTAAGATTTTAAGGGCTTAAGATAAAAATTTGAAAAATTCAGCAAACGTGGGCAGGGTCATGGGGAACGCCATACAAAAAATTCACTTTAATCGTACAATTGGTTAAGGTACCTCCAGAAGAAGTTAAACCTTAAATCTTGAATATCTTTAAAAGTGCACGGTAGATTTTTATTAAAATCGATTTTTATGATGGTATAATGGTCTATTGCATGTCCCTAAGAGATGGTACTCGACAGCCAAGAAACCGCGACATGGAGTCCCACTTTTAGACTCACCCACAAACCAATTCATATAGGCCATAAACCAGACATAACTGCGTTTTCAGTTATATTAACGAAGCCTTGGTTCGCGGTTTATTGGCATTCTGTACCGAAGGTACATAGAGTATATTAAGTTTGTGCAAAAGTATGTAACAGGGAGAAGGAATCGTTTCCGACCCTATAAAGTATATATATTCTTGATCAGCATTAACAGCCGAGTCGATATAGCCATGTCCGTCTGTCCGTCTGTCTGTCTGTCCGTCCGTCCGTCCGTATGAACGAAGAGATCTCGGAGATGGTAAGAGATAGAGGTTTGACATGTATGGGACATATATTTCTTATTCTTGCAGGCAGATCAAGTTTATTTTCAATTTTTGCCACGCCCCCTCCAGCCCCCGCAATTTCGAAAAAACGTCATATCTCCTACAGTTTTGAAGATAGATCGTTCGTACCTTCTAGAGATACCTTGTACAAAATTATTTATCGATTTGCTGAAGGAATGATAAAGATCGGATGAACGATACTCAAGTTATGAGCAAAAAACGGCCAGTAAACACTCATAAGATAAATCACATAATTTTGGGGAAGCCTGTGATACCCAAATGGTCAATGTTGCTCAGAGGCAATTGCTGGTACAAAATTGCCTATAGTCCGCGAACCAAAAACACAATCTGAAAACATAGTTCGGCCTATTTTAACGTCTGGCTTATAGTCCATCCATGGAGTAGTTTGTGGGTGAATATAAAATTGGTAATCCAATTCCCGGTTTTTTGGCTGTCGAGTACCATCTCCCATGTACCATTATAAAAATGGATTTTAATAAAAATCTACCGTGCGCTTTTATAGATTTTTAAGAATTAGGTTTTAAAACCTTCTGGAGGTACCTTAACGAATTGCCCGATTCAAGTGATTTTTTTTGTATTCCGTTCCCAATGACCCAGATTTTTATCTTAAGCCCTTAAAATCTTAGATAAAATTGATGTCGTTGTGTGTTGCAAGTACTAAAGTACCCATAAAACGCGAACCGAGGCTTTATTTGAAAAACTGTGTATGAGGTGATGCTGACAAAGGTTCTTTTTATCATAATTTCAAGGTCTCATGTCGGGTTTTTAAAAAAGTTGGATTTTGTCGAACTGTGTAATATATATAATATATGGGTGATCCCAAGAAAAATCGGCCGCTCGAATTTTTTTTTGGTCGAAATAATTTTTTTCGTATTCTTTGTTGCAAAATAGTATAATATATACACACCTCATCATATTAATAGGTACACACCGGAATTTTTAATTTAATTTTTTTTTTTTTAGAAAAAATGGGTCGGAATTCTCATTGTACTAAAGAAGAAGCTCGATGGGTTCTTAGTCTGAGAAAAAAAAGGCAAATCTTTACGAGCCATCGCCAAATTAATGAACAGGTCTCATAATTTTGTTAAAAATGCATTAGAAAGAAAACCAAGACAGGAAACCCGTGGAAGGCCACAAAAAACAACGAAACCCTTGACCACTACATAGTAACTTTGAGCAAAAAGGATCCATTTAAGTCATCGAAGGCTATTGCAGCCGAAATTGGGAATTCAGCTAGTGCTCCAACTATCCGAAGACGACTACAAGATGCCAACCTACCAGGAAGAATTGCCAGAAAAGTCCCACTTATGCGCAAAAAAAATATCACTATGAGGTGCAAGGGACCACAAAGACTGGGTAGGATGCACCGGGGATTAATTAACCAAGATTAATTTGTTTGGGAATGACTGTGAAAGGAATGTTCGACGCCCTAATGGAAAGGAATTCCATCCACGGTTTACAAAAAAAACAGTCAGTCAACAGTGGCAATATAATGGTATGGGGTTGCTTCTCCTGGTACGGCGTAGGTCCAATTTATTAGACTACGAACAAAATGAATGCTGAAGAGTACAAATCCATATTGGAAACAGTTATTGTACCGTATGCTGAGGAAAATATGCCATTACGTTGGGTATTTCAGCAAGATAATGATCCTAAACACACATCAAGGCTGTTATCTAAATTTTTCGAGGACCAAAAAGTTGACGTTCTGAAGTTGCCAAGCCAATCCCCCGACCTTAACCCCATTGAAAACTTGTGGGAAGACTTAAAAAAGAAATTGGCAAAGCATTCATTTTCAAATAAACAAAAATTATGGGAAGGTGTCCCAAAAACTGTTGTATGAGACACCAGTAGAGACCTGCCAGGCTCTTATTAAAAGTATGCCAAAAAGAATAGCAGTAGTGGCCAAAAATAGAGGTGGATACACTGGATACTAAGTTAGGAAATACTAATTTACCTAAAAAAAAGAACACAAAATGGAAATTAAAATTTTTTTTCTTACCAACACATGAAGTGTACCTATTATTATGATCACACTGAAAACGTACACCCAGCGCCACAAAAAAAGCCGCACCTCGAAAATTTATGAATTTTTGCCATCACTATGCGGGGATTTCCCTAAATGCTCATATTTTTTTTTTTTGGTGTTCCCTTAAATATTCTTCACATAGATTCGTCATTTCAAGAGCTCAATTGTCAAAAAAGCTTTTTCTAGAATTTTATTTTTGAAGACAACTTTAAAAGTATGCCTAATGGAAAGCAGTTCAGTATTCGGGAGCAGGAGAGAATTATTTTATTATCTGAAACAAAATGTACCAAATCGTCAAATAGCAGCTCAGACAGGTTGTAATGAAAGTTCAGTGCGTCGATTTTTAAAAATATCGTGAGACAGGTGAAGTGGAAAGGTAGCAAGGATCGGGAATGAAAAAATGCATCACAGCAAGAGAAGATCGTATTATCATAAAAACGAGCCTGCAGGATCGCTCTTTAAAAATGCAGCTGAGATAGCATCTGAGGTACGGCAACAATTTGCAAAGGATGTTTCGACCCGAAAAATTCAACGTTGTTTAAATGAAGTGGGCTTAATGGCAAGGACACTGTGCAAAAAAGCCAATCCTAAATAAAATAATGAAGGAAAATCGGCTAAACTGGGCCAAGGAAAAAAAAATTGGAGTGATTCCGAATGGTCACGAGTCCTATATTCGGATGAGTCCAAATTCAATCTCATTGAACCCGATGGCTCTTGCAAGGTGCGCCGTAGAAAGGGCGAACGATATTTGGAAAATTGCTGTGTGGGAACCGTTAAGCATTCACCATACATTATGATATGGGGATGCATATCTAAATATAAAACTGAATCAATTTTAATGATTCAGGGTATGGTGAACGCGGAAAAATATAAAGATATAATTTTAAATGGAGTTGTGCCTAGCATTGAGGCAATAAGTGAGAAAGAAGAAGATCCTATTTTCCAAGATGATTCTGCACCTTGCCATTCGGGCTCGATCTGTAAGTAATTCAGTGAGCTTTTGTTATTAAAACAACTTAATCAATTAATTTTGACATTCTTCTTAACGAAGATAACAATTTTGAAGGAAGAATTGGGCATTAAGTCCCTAAATTGGCCCGGAAACAGCCCTGACCTCAACCCAATAGAGAATGTCTGGGCCCTTATGGCTGCGAAAATAAAAAAAAGGAAGCCTAAAACCATGGTAGAATTGAAGGATGTGATAGAAAAAGTATGGTTCGAGGATATCACTGAGGAATATTTAAGCGCTTTGTACAATTCGATGCCCAATAGGGTAAAATGTGTAATTAAAGCAAAAGGGGGTACTACAAAGTACTAATTTAAATTAAAAAAAAAAATTTACATTAATTTGATACATAATATATATTAGATTATAGCAAATTAAGTATACTTTTGGAAAAAAATCATTATTTGTTGAGTATATGCACTATTGTAATTATTATAATTTTTTTTCTTAAAGTTGTCATATAATGAAAAGTCACCAAAATTAATATGGGTCTGGAAAAAAACCTTTTTCTAAAAAACTAACATTCATAAAACAAAAATTGCTATGCACTTTTATTTAAAAATATTCCATTAATCAGTAAAAAAAATAATTGGGCAATTCGGAAAACATTTATAGAAACCCCAAGCAAGAAAACATAAAAGTATGTGAATGTTTAGACTGCGGCTTTTTTTGTGGCGCTGGGTGTATCTGAAACACAAAATGATCTCTTTTATGTTATGTTATTATTCCATGTTACAATTAAGTTTATTTTATTAAAAACAAATAGTTTAAGAACCAATGAGAACAAATTTTAAGTTTGAAACAATGAATAAAACTGTTTTCTGTTACCTTAAAGTCAGAGTTGATGTGTGTACCTATTAATATGATCAGGTGTATACGTATTTTCAGCATTTTGCCGAAATATGCTTAATTCGCGGGATATAATGATTTGAAAATTTAGATTTTTTAAAAATTTAATTATTTTTAATTGATTGCTATCCAAATCCATTGGGGAAAATAAATATTTAAAAAGTCTGTAAATTTGCATCCGATCCCAAACTTTCAAATTACAAACACTTAAAAATTATTTCAATTTTTTTGGTTAGCAAATTGCGGAAATAAGAAAACCAAAATTAATAGCCGCTAAAGGGACGTTTTTTTTCTCTTCATTTTTTTCTCAAAATTTGGTCTTGTATCCAGGAATTTACTGTATTAAGCTCTAAATGGGAAACGGAATAGTTCCAGAGTTCTGGCCTTTTTTCTCGATTATTTTTTTTTTTTTGGAAACTAACAATATTTTATGTCTCGGACAGTGAGTATGATTTGGTTTGCTTTTGTTATTCAAAATGCCATTACATGATTTCATTGGAACAACGACCAAGCCACTATTTTTCCGATAGTATTTTATTTTATTATTATAAAGATGGGCAGCACGTCAAACACCAAACAATAATAATAATATCTGATTGCAAGAAGCATGATGCAGAAGCCCTGAATGAATATTTTTCCGCAGAATTCCATCACATTCAAAAGTGCATTTATTTCTCGGACGGTGCTCCTCAACAATTTAAAAACGTTAAGAACTCTTCCAATGCCTATCATCATAAAAATGATGTTAACAGATCGGCGGAGTGGCAGCCCACGGAAAAGGACCATGCGATTAAGCAGGGGGAACACTAAAAAGAATGGCTAGACGGGCAAGCCTTCAAATGATTACCGATAAACAGATTACCACTGCGATAGAACTCTATGAATGGGCCAAACATCACAGTACGATACAGAAACACAAATCACTATAATACGGCTACAGAATTTTTAAAATCACGATATTAAAAATGCAAAACTACACATGGGACACAAACTCTTCACTCTATTCAACCACAAAAAAACTATCTTCTTAAAACCAAAACATACTTACATTCCGAGACATCTAATATTGTTAGTTCTAAAAACAAAAATAATAAAATAATTGAGAAAAAAGGCCATAACTCTGGAACTATTCAGTTTCCCATTTACAGCTTAATACAGTAAATTCCTGGATACAAGACCAAAAAAAAAACGTCCCTTTCGCGGCTATTAATTTTTGTTTTCTAATTTCCGCGATTTGGTACAAAAAAAATTGAAATAATTTTTAAGTGTTAGTAATTTGAAAGTTTGTGATCGGATGTAAATTTACCGATTTTTTAAATATTTTTTTTACCAATGGCTTTGGATAGCAATCAATTGAAAATAATTAAATTTTTTAAAAATCTAAATTTTCAAATCATGATATCTAAGCATTTTTCGGCAAAATGCTGGAAATACTTATATACAATTTTGCAACAAAGAATATGAAAAAAATTATTTCGACCAAAAAAAAATTCGAGTGGCCGATTTTTCATGGAATCACCCATATATAAGGCAATGGGGGGATGGAAAGGTTCTTGATAGTTGGGGGTCAGAGCGCTCGTGGTTAATACCCACAAGAGGACGGACAGGGTTAGGATGGGACGGAAAGGGGAGAAGGAAATGGCACCCGTATAATACCAGAGTGTCAGATGCAGGAGTCTCAGGAAGGTTAGGATTACGTCTTTTAGAGATAGCTTTCCTTTAGCAGGGAAATATTCAAACCGAGGTATGGTTCGCGCCTAAATGCGACTTGGGTTTGAGTACGAGATAAGCGGAACGGATATAACGAGCGGGATTGGGGCCTGCGAGACGCACGTGGTACACACGAGTTCGCAGCAGGGCCCAGAATTCCCTGAGAAACCTCGTATTTATAAGTTTTCTATACTTTTACATAATTCCACCAAAGTTTGATGAAAATCGGACAAATATATAGTAAAGCTGTCATACAAAAGATATGTCTGAAAAAAAGTCTTAGTAGGAAAAACTGTTTCTTTTGTTTTCAAGGTTATCGCTTCCAAACTTGGTGCTGAAGAGTATTATATACTTCCACACAATTCTGCCCAGTTTGATTCAAATCGGATGACTATAGCATATAGCTGTCATAGGAACTATCGGTCAAAAGACTAGTTTTAGTGAGAAAAACTTGTTTGTTTTCAATGCAAACGTCCCCAAAACTCGTATTTATAAGTTTTCTGTACTTCTACATAATTCCACCAAGTTTGATGAAAATCGGACAACTATATAGTATAGCTGGCATACAAAAGTTAGTTCAGAGAAAAAGTCTTAGTAGGGAAAACTTTTTTGTTTTCAATGTTATCGCTTCTGAAATGCTTACTGATGAATATTATATACTTCCACACAATTCTGCCCAGTTTGATTCAAATCGGATGACTATAGCATATAGCTGTCATAAGAACGTGAGAAAATTTTTTTTTGTTTTTAATGATAGCGTCTCTATACACTGTAGTTACGAATATGATTGGTTTTCACACAATTTTGGGGAGTTTGATCAAAATCGGAATAACATATCGTATAGTTAGCTTTCCTCCATTTTTTTTTTTTTTTTCAATTTGGAGTTTGAACCTCTGAAGTATGTTTGGTTCCAGTTTGGGAAGTGGGTTATGAATTCAAGATCGTAATTGTTTTTGTGTTTAGCTTTGGTTTTGCTAACAAAAACAATTGTGCTGTCCGGGCATAAGCCTTGAGCACACTCCTATTCTGGTTGAATGGTCTCAAATGGTTTTCGTTAATCGGAATTGTAAAGAGTTGTGTTTTTTTAAGAAACTTTTCGAATTCGAGATAGTCGAATGAAGATAAATGGTCAGCACAGTCGGTTTTTGGAAGCGAAAACATTTAACAATTCCAACATTTAACAATTGGCAACTTCTATTTAAATTTTCCAATTTTTATCGCCATTTTACAAATTCGTTGACATTATGAATTATAATTATTGATGACTATGAAATTGTCATTTCGTGTAAAAAGGAAATTACAAAGTCAGGAAATTGCCTTGCTGATATTTTGGGTCAATCGTTGTTTGTCTGTTTTTCTGAGTGAAATGGAAATGAATGTTTTCTATGTATTTTCATTATCAGTTTTGGTTTTGTATCTGTAAGTTTGTTGGCCAAATGGTCAGGAAATGCAATTTTATTAGAGAGTCTTTGTTTGTTGGGTGAAGCAAGTGTGGGAGAGAGAGAGAGAGATAGAGAGGACAAAGCAAAACCGTAAGAAATTAACAGTAAGTAAATAACAAAATGATTTTAATGGGAGCAATCTTTTTTTTCTATATAGACATTGACCATGATCAGGCGGAAAAAAATGAAAATTAATTAATAACAAAGAGTCGCTGCTCTTTCTCTCTCTCTCTCTCTATCTCTCGCGACGTGCCGTTTTTGCTGCACATTGCGCATACGTCACGTTGCACATTTAACACTCTCACGTATTTTTACGACTTTGTTTTGTTGTTGTTGTTGACTTATCTGTCTGTTCGTTGTTTGCCTAGTTTGTGCGAAGCAAACAAAAAAAAAATAGCGAAAAGAAAAAAAAACCATTGGATGGGATGCCCAAAGAAGCAGCAACCATTAGCCGCAAAAACAGAGAGAGAGGGATGGAGAGCGAGAGCGAGTCATAACAAACGTGCCAAAAACAAGCACAAGTCTCTCTCGCTCTCTCTGCATTTGTCGTGTGTGCGTGTGTGAGTGTGTTAATTACAAAGCGTCAACTTTGATTAAAAACAGCCAGTGGACACTAGAAGAGGAAGCAGAAAACACAGTTATAGGTCTTCATAACTTTCAATATGCGCTACCAGCAATAATTATATTTCTATACTAAACTTTATTTCTATAGAATCACAAATGCCAGGTCTAAGCTAAAAGCAGCGCAAACAAATTGTACACGTACACTTGACAGTTTGCTCTCTCTCTCTCTCTCTCTCTCGCTCTCATAAAAGCTTTCAAAAACACAAACAAAGCAAATGCAGTCATGTGAATGCATTTATGACCTACAATAATAAAAGAGACAAAGTAAAAGCAAAATTGCGCAAGCGAAAAGAAAGCCACGGGAAACAGAGTGAGAGAGAGAGAGAGAGACAAACAACAATAATAAGGTGGGATGTTTGGGGAGCAAGAATAAAACAGCCACCGCAAACTACATTGTATGTATATACATACATATGTACATATGTATGTATGTACATTTATGTCTAAAAAGTGGGAGAGAGGAAGTGCGTGTGAGTGTGTGAATGTATGTTTGGGGTGTTGTCATTGCAAATGCAAAATGCAGACTCTCCAAACTGGTTTCTCTCTCTCCGCTCTTGGCTTAAAGCTCACGTGTCAATTCCATTTGCCACGCAAACCGCCCCTCCCCCCCACCACACCGTAAAAAAAAAAGAAACAAAGTTACCAGCCGGCAACAGAAACATAAAATGTAAGCTGAGAGAGAGAGAGAGAGCAAAGGAGGCAGCACCATAATGTTGCATATGTATGTGCATTCTTGGATTTTCCTTCAGCTGTAAGTAAGAACAAATATACAGATAAGATACAATAAATTGAGAAATTGCTTTAGTTGCACTTTAAAAAGTTCTTCTTAACAAAGTTCCCGGATATTCATGGATCATGATCGATATTTCAGCATATTATCTCCTGATCAGCTGCTTGCAAACAAGTTAAACATCAATAAATTATCTCTAGATACATTATACATCGAGTGGCAACGCTGTCACATCGATATGATCAATACCAAGCTTTAAAAATAGAGGAAAGCTAACTTCGGCTCGACCGAAGTTTATATACCCTTAATAAGCTTGTATAATTTATATATTTTAAGGTTTTAAAAGTTTTTCGTAGATACTTTTAAAAGTATCAGCAATAGATGGCGCCACTAAAAAGTTGTTCCTACTCAGACTTACTTTCAGACATATCTTTTGTATGACAGCTATACTATATAGTTGTCCGACTTTCATCGAACTTTGGTGGAATTATGTAAAAGTATAGAAAACTTATAAATACGAGCTTTGGGGACGTTTGCATTGAAAACAAAAAAGTTTTTCTCAATAGAACTACTTTTTCGACCGATCGTTTCTATGGTAGCTATATGCTATAGTCATCCGATTTGGATCAAACTTAGCAGCTATATGTGGAAGCATATAATATTGACCATTAACAAGTTTGGGAGCGATAGCATTGA
Source organism: Lordiphosa magnipectinata (assembly GCA_037044535.1). Classification (NCBI taxonomy): domain Eukaryota; kingdom Metazoa; phylum Arthropoda; class Insecta; order Diptera; family Drosophilidae; genus Lordiphosa; species Lordiphosa magnipectinata. Next base: position 54,026 of record JBAMBO010000914.1, on the reverse strand, counting down.
AAACAAACAAGTTTTTCCTACTAAGCCTTTTTTTCAGAACTATCTTTTCTATGGCAGCTATACTATATAGTTCGATTTTCATCAAACTTTCTGGAATTATGTAAAAGCATAGAAAACTGATAAATACGTGGTTCGTGAACGTTCGCGTTGAAGACAAAAAAGAATTTCTCACTAAAACTACTTTTCCGACCGATTGGAACTATGGCAGCTATATGAAGTGTTTGGAAGTACCTATGTACAAATAGCTAGGTACATATTTTGTGTACCTTTTACCTTACCTTAACTGGACGTCCGGTAAACATTCCGTGTTCGAAAACTATACGATTCATGCTAGATAAGAGGAAAGCGGACTGTCAGCCGTGCTCACATTTTCACTTTCGCAAAACATTTGCGATTTCAAACCGGTTTTCGCACCGAATTTTGAGTCTAAATCGCCAAATTTTTACAAAATCGAAAATGGGGGCATGGCTGATCCACTTATAAACACCAAAATACCAAACAATTTCAACCAAGAACAAAAAAAATGGGCTGTTTCCCTTCAAGCCCACAATACATTAAATTCATTCAAAACTTTCAAAATTAAAAAAAAATCAATTAATTTAAACTTTACCGTAAAACTAAGCATTCAAGCCTTTCAAAGATAAACATTGAGTTAATTGCGAAAAATGTGCACAATCTCGGCATATTATTTTGTCAAAAATTGGATAGAAACGGAGGTGTGAAGACGATAAATAGTAGGTAGGTTGTCTAAGCGAATAATGAGTCAACTGCTTCATGAAAAAACACAGTTTTTTGATGACTGGATCACCATTTCAAAGAACTGAAAACTTAATTTTGAATGGGATAATGTGCGTTAGTCACAATCTGAAATCAAAAGAAGATTTTACAAAGATGAGCGTCAACTTTTAAAATATAAAAAAAGCCAGATAGATCAACTTGAACATGAAATATCATATTTAGTTAAGACTTCCTAGCTCATAAATATGCCAGTCTTTGTAACATTACATTTAGCTAGGGCTGCTGACAAAGGGTCTGCATGAATCGTATAAATACAGCGTTAGCTAAAATTAGAGTTAAGGGTTGAAATATTTAGAATAAAAGCAAGATCGCTCGCAAGAGTGAGAAATTTACTATCATTAAAAGTGTATAATTCTATAGAGCTTGTGTTAATCAAACTTTTGCCAAGATAGCCCAGGAGCAGACCACATAAGCAATATTTTCAAGGCAAGGTGTGACTTTAAGTTACACAGAACAGACTTTAATGAAATCGGCAGCTTCTGTAATATGCGTGAGAAGAAAGAAATAAAGGAAAATGCATTTTTCCAAGAGGCATAGAAGAAAAAGAGAAGTAAGAAAACATTCAAAGTTGTTTTCGCCATATACTTTGGCTTGTGCTATGCGTGAGTTTTTATACGCGCTGCCATAGCTATGCGTAAAACAACAACGAATGCGCGATGTGCGCATATGCTGTGGTCACCGCTGCTATAGAGCTGTCCTTCAGTACAACACTTAGAAGTGAATTTGGCAGTGACGAATTAGGGCATAAACATTAAAAATAGCTCCAGTTCATGAGTGATTTTTCAGAGGGAAAAAATCTGTTCAGAATTGGCGCCAGCTGTGAAGTAACTAGCCTTGAAAAAGCAAAGTTCTCAGACTAAGCCGATGGGATTCGGCGTTAAGATTATGTCCCTATCTCTTGTGCGAAAAATTATAAGCACACACGCCAAGAGATTGAGAGAAGCTTGGCCTGGCCCTCTATATTTGCAGTTGAGCCAATTTTACATTACATTTTGCCTAGATCTGCCCCTATTGAAATAATTTTTCCGTACTAGTGTTCTGCCAGTATCATAAGGTTATTTACTTAAATTTCATTTATTCGATCTTTACAAGGTAGTCACAGAGACTACTATTATTTACTATTTTTTTTATCAACCTTAAAAGTTAAATAGTTTTAAACGAGAAAGTAAAACTAACTTCGCTTGTGGCAGAGATTTAATACACTTGAAAAATATAGCTTTAACGCACACTGGCCCAGCGGTCCGACATTTTGCCCAAAAGACCCAAATTTTATACCCGTTACTCTTAAAGGAATCATTTCCAACCATATAAAGTAAACAGACGAGTAGTGTAGGGTTGTTCATGAGTAAGTGAAAAAAATTGAGTTGTTCTTTAAACTGAACAAGTGAACATGTTTTTCAATTGTTCATTCTATCTTTTTCAATCTGTCCTGTTCAGTCTGTCTTGCTCTGAGTTGTTCTAAGAGCTGTTTCTTTTGCTCAGAGATTTGTTCTGTATATCTTGCTTTGTGAATTGTTCTGACTGCCCTGCTCTGTGAGCTGTTCCGTCTGTCTGTGTTTTGTTCGGTGGGCTGTACCATGATACAACTATAACAGGTACGGCGCTCAGCCAAATTTTGAATTAAGCGCTTTTGCTAAGAGCGCGAGAGAGAGAGCGGGAGAGTGAGCGCGAGAGTAAACGAGGCACATTCACACAAATTGGGTATATACATGTGAGTGGAACAGGATTGGTCAACGAGAGCGAAGACAAAAAGTGAGAGGTTATAGGTATAAAGTTGCATTATCAGGCCAAGAAGGAGTTTTCCGAGCCCTTTTGGAGTTTTCTATGGAAGCAGGTGATGAAAATTTGAGAACAGCACCCAAAAACTGCACCATGATCTGTAAAACAGTTCAAGGTCTAAAATCATCCAGCTAATTAAAAAATCCAAATTTTTCGCAATTATCTGTGACGAGACCGGTAAAGCGAGTAAAATGGTGCAGCTGACGCTATGTGTTTGATATGTCGATGTAGACGATAAAGTTATCCGTGAAGACTTTCTTGGATTTATACGACTAAACTTTTCTGGCAACCAAAATGGAGTCCAAGCATTGATATGCGAAAAATAACCCTTAGCATTCTATCCGCATTGTTTCAGCCATTCGTTAAATTTATGTGTTTCAAAAGACTGCGAAGTTCAGGATATCCGAAACATGCTAGGAACAGTTTCTGCAGTGACAAATTTTTATACACAGTCTGCTAAAAGAACGGAACTTTTGCAAGATGAAATACAATCTGAAGCTCCGGAATCCAAAAAATGGTTCGAAAACCATGAATGAGTGTACACATTCGCCTAAATTGCTGCTTTACATTTTTGGAGCATTCGAAAAGCTTAAGAATGTTAGAGACAGCGAGACATCATCAAAGACGGCACAACTCATGAGTGCGATTGAAAAAACTGAGTTTCTTATTTCTCTGCAAGTTTTTACTGCCGTCAATGCTGCAATCCTGACACTCAGTATAACTCTTCAGACTCCAGAACTTCAGATATCATCAGCCTGTGCTCACGTCGCCAATGTGATTGAATTGTTAATTGAAACAAGAAAAATTGAAACATCTTTCGATGTAAATTGTGAAAAAAACCAAGAAACTTGCTGACAAAATGGGATATGAGTTGAAAATTACTCGTTTATATGGTAGCCAAAAAAACCGCAACAACATACGCACGGAGGATATGACGCTTTTGGGATACTTTCGGTAATTTTTCTCACATTGTACACTTTTGATGTACGATGGTACAGACACTTAATGACATGTTGAACTTTTTTAAAGTGCCACCATTTACCACCTTTTTGTGGCTTTAACGATTTCTTTTTTGGGTTTGAGATTCAAAGGAAAATTTCTTGACATTCTGGCTCTTGAGCAGCGATGGTTACCAGTACCCCTGGGGGGCGAAGATATTTCGGGGCCGTGGCAAAAATTGAAAATAAACTTGATCTGCATGCAAGTATAAGAAATATATGTCCCATACATGTCAAACCTCTATCTCTTACCTTCTCTGAGATCTGTGCGTTCATACAAACGGACAGACGGACATGGCTATATCGACTCGGCTGTTGATGCTGATCAGGAATATATATACTTTATAGGGTCGAAAATGATTCCTTCTCCCTTTTACATACTTTTGCACAAACTTAATATACTCTGTGTACCTTTGGTACAGAGTATAAAAATGTTGAATTACTTCCAACATTTTTCACAATGTGACATTTAAATTTCTTTTTAAGATATCAAACTTACATTTATATTCGCAATATCTATAATTCCTGAAATTTTCATAAAGATCGGATGATAAATAGCCGAGTTAAGAAATGTTGCATACTTTTCGGCTGTCCCCCTCAGGAGCACAGGAAGGCTATTAAAACATTTCTTTCCATAAGTAACAGGTATATCGAAGTCGGCTAAAGCCGACTTTAACTTACTCTTTCGTGTCGGTAATCATTTTGAATACATATAGCTATTTTATGCCAAAGTTTGAAACCTTTATAATTGGAAAATTTAATAGATTAGTTTAAAACAGGGCTGCAAATCTACAAAAATTTTCGGAACCTCCGGTTTGCAGGTTCGAACCAAAATTTACCAACGGTTATGGTTCGGAAATTTGAGGTTCGAGGGATTTGAGCTTTGGTTTTGGTTTGAACCTTGGTTCGTTGCACGTTTTACCCAATATATTCAAAATAACAATACAATAGGTATTCACCTGTCGCATAAACACATTGTAAGACTGTAAGACGTAGATTATAATTGACGTGAGATTGGCGCTCGTTTGCTGGATATGGACTTCCTTCATTGCTAGTCTATAGATCTTCAGTCCGATTGACACTGATTGCACTTTAATCAGTCTTTCACTTATAAAATTGAGCATCGATTGGTGTTTATTCGCCACACTTGGAACGTTTTTTCGCAATGGGAAAAATAGCTAAATTGGCAACGCTGCGTGTGGCACACACTTCTGTTTGTATTCGGCTGACATGTTTCTGCAGTAGCATGCACCGGGTTGGTTAGATTGGCGCATATGTATATGTATGAGATGAAAAATAAGAGATTCTCGAACTACCGTTACATCCACAAAAATGCACTGTTTGGTGTGGTTTATGGGCTGCTGGAATCGTCGGTCCGTATTTCCTTAAAATGGCGAACGCTATCGCACCTGAAATTGAAGCCCTTGATGTCGGCGACATTTGGTTTCAGCCAGAATGGTTTTATTGAGAAATCATTTCAGTGAGCAGCTTCTTTCGCGTTCTGAACCTGCCAACTGGACGCCTAGATCATGTGATATCACACCACTGGACTTTTTCCTATGGGGTTGCGTGAAGTCAAAAGTCTTCGTCGATAAGCCAGCTACGATTTAAGACTTGGAAGCCAACATTACTCGCGTAATTTACGAGACACCCGAAGCAATGCTGGAAAGAGTGATCCAAAATTGGACCATCCATCATCGCGGTCAACATTTGAATGAAATTATCTTTAAAAAGTAAATGACAGAGATATGTAGTTCTTTCAGCCCCTTATAAAGATTCCACCATTTATAAGTCATAAGTTTATTGTCATAAGTTTAGTTTATTTGCTCTTCCTAATGCTACAAGAATTTCTTATAATTTAGTGCATTAGTCACATGACACCGACACCGATCTCACCATATATTCAATTCCATTTGTTGTGTTTTATTTATAATTTAAAACAAAAACTTCTTAATGGATCACCATTTATAATGCGCTCAGACACACTGTCAGGTTGCCATATTTTGTGGTGCCAGTTGCTGCCATTCACGTGTGAACACCTGCCAGAGGCTGTGCTAGTTAACTGTTGCCATATGTATATGTTTAGAGAAATCTGTCAATATTTCCATATATTTTACCTAATCTGGCAGTCTGTCAGCTAACTGGCATACAAAAATCTGTCAACCTGCCAGTGTGTGTGTGAACGCATCCTAAAACTTGGACATTTGTATGTCATCTCCATTTGGCAAGTTTGGATAGTGCTCTCTGCTTAGCTAACCATTATTGCGCTCCCACACACTCTCTCAGCATAAACTTGCCTCACCGTGTCAGTTACACCATGTGCCAGCCGGTTTCTTTGTGTTTGAAGAGCGAGAGAATTTTGTGGTTTTATTTTATTATTTTTTGTTTTTTTGCCTGACGTGTTTACTGGTTTGGCTTTTGTTTTTGCGCGCACGTTGCTTTGTTATTGTTGTCGCTGATGTCAGATACACACACACACACACACACACGCACAGACAGAGAAAGAGAGACGGCCATGTGCGAGTTGTTGTTGTTCATGATTGGGGCATGTGCAATGTGTGAAATGAAATTGAAAAACAAAAACAAAAGCATGTCTCTCTCCCTCGCTCGCTCACTCTCTCTCTAGCTCAGTCACCAAGCAAAGCAGCATTGTATAATAAATTTAACCACAACAACTACACTCCCGACTGACGCAAATAAAACAATAACAAAATAAATAAATTGAAAAAGTCAAAAAGAAAATTGTCAAAAACTGTGAAACATTTTATGAGAAAACCATTTGACATTGAAAATCTGCCACTTAAATTATTTTCCTCTCTTATTTTTTTTTTTTGCAAAATTGATTAATATTTAACAGACGTGTGGAAATTAGGAAAAGTGCACAAAATTATATAATTACATTTTTGTAGAAATTGAATTTTCTTTTTGGCAAAAATAATTAAATTTCTTCTTTCTATTTTCTGACCAGCTGCTTTCCCTTTGTTATTTCTCTTGGTTTGAGGCTTGCTTTTTTTTTTGTCTTTCCTTTACTTCGGTTTTCTTTTCAACAGTTGATTTAAGTCTAGACTCTAGAGCAAAAGCACCCAATTGTTACGTAGAAAAGCGTCTGGCATCCAACCCACACACACACACACACACACACATAACTACAGTTGGGTCAAATGTCTCTTATACAAGAAAGATCCAGGCTGATGCGAATCCACTTGAATAGAACAATCCCGCTGGGTTCAACAAACAAAATGTTCTGAGTAAGATTGTGCTAATTAATGTCAAGCTTTTTAATAAAACTGACCAATTATAAATTGTGTTTTGTTGACATTTTGTTGCCAGCTGGGAAGAACCTTCTATTCTATTTTAGAAAATTGTACCTAGCTCCACAATTTTTGGAAAATTGGCATTTTTGAAGTATAATTCAGGTTAAAACTAGTCCTATATGAATTTAGATATTTGGAGGTGGCGTAGAAGGGAACATAATTTAATGGAAAAGTAAAAAACTTCCCAAGAAAAAGCAGAAGCTTTGGGTCCAGTTTCTCATCTTCTAGTAAGAGCTATGTGCTACATAAACTAACAGATAACAGAGTAAATTGTAATTTTGTGTAGGAGATGAGAAATCGGAACTTAATGTTTTATTCAATGCAATTCTGCACTCAGACTTATTGGTCACTGTGTTAGCAATGGCGAGGAAATCTCTCTCACAAATGCCACAGACAGCGTATCGCGTGCTCGTTGTGCCTGTTTTTGCTGTTGAGTCGCATTGGAGTTCCCAAGCGATTATGGCATTGCAGGCATGAGGAGGGAGTTGTTTTTTGATAGTGGACCAGGCAAAGACCGCTGATGATTTGGTGGAGATACCAAAGAAACAGCTGTTCGGTCAACTAGCCTCCTTTGTGATGCGTTCCTGTAATACATAACATAACGAGACCTCGAGCCAGCCAGACACAGCCAGACACGGTTGTCACCAGGAAAAAATATTAGGAAACAAAAGATCCAAAATATATTTGAAAAAAGCTCCATTTCATTTAAAAAATATCCTGATCTATTTTGTCAAAAAAGTACCGGAAATTTTTGATATTTAATCATTTTATTTTAATTAAAATAACAAAATTTTTATAATTAAAACAATCCAAATATAGCCCAATTCTTTTTTTAAACTAATTTTTGGAATGCTTAGGCATAAAGTACATTTTGTATTTTCGACACTTCATTCCAAAATAAGCCTAGTCCAATTTCCCTTTTTATTTGTTCACTTAGTTTTAGCCTGCTCCATTGTAAAGTAGCTGTTTCTGGATCCGACTCATAAAGGTGATCAAAAATGGTTAAGCATTTACATAGTATCATTTTGTTCACTTGAACATAATTTTTCTGCCGTTATCATTAAAAGGGATTGTATGTCTTCTCGTGAGAAGTCGAGTATTATTTGTTCGATATTGAGGTCATTTATAGTTTATAGCCTAAAACATAGCCTAACATAGCTTAAAAATAAAAAATATAGCCATTAATTTGGCTACCTCATTTGGTTTAATGTTGTTAACCTCTAAGCACTCAGCCAAAAGGAATAACTGGAGTGCATCCCATTGTTTCAGAATGCGTAAAATTATTTTTCCCAATGATTGCAATCTTGTCGAGGATTTTTTTTGGGCTCCAGGCAAAGTATGAGTAGATGTTTCAACAAAGTTTTTCGATATAAGTTGGAAGTTTTTGAGCATAAATGAAAAGAATGGCAAGTGTATTTGCGATAAAAAAGATTGGTATCTATACTTAATGTAGCTATAATGACATTTTTTTCATCGGTTGCAAGGCCGATTCAATTTTGTAAGGAAAATTTATTTCTTTAGCGATTTTAGAATCTGGACAGCAAACTCGTAACAAATTGGGCCGGAATGACAGATTGTGTATTACAAGAAACATAATGAGTGCTCAAAAAGTTTTGTCTTTTCTGTATTAAAACTTTCCAGTTTCGCTTGATTTTGGAGTAGTTCTAGTGAGAAGAACTTTTGTTGTTTTCAATGGTAGCGTCTTTAAGTTTTCCAGTTATGAATATTAGCGGTTTCCACACAATTTTGAAGAGTTTGATCCAAATCTGATGAATATATCGTATAGCTGCCATATAACAAACTGGCAAGCAAATTGTTAAAGTAGTAACGCCATCTATTGCTGAGTTTGGAAAATAACTCAGCTAAGAAAAACATTTAAAACCTTGATTTATATAAATTATACAAGCTACAAGGGTATATAAACTTCGGTCGAGCCGAAGTTAGCTTTCCTCTATTTTTCACAATTCAAATCAAATTTTTGTTTGTTTGGTTAACCGGCTCGAAGGACCAGGACTAACATTTAAGTGTGACCTGCTCAAGTTTTTTTTGAGTATTTTTAATTCCAGTTTAAATGGAAAAAACTAAAGTATTATTAATCTTTTAGTTTTACTTACTACTAAATTTTCCCAGAAAATTGCAGTTAATCAACTTTATTTTTTATATCTCTCAACTTTGGCTCAAGAATATGTCTGACATACAGTGCCGCTCAATTGAATAGGTTAGACTTTTTTTTTTAGGTTTGAAACGTTGTATCTCTGTAACAAGCAGTCCGATTTAAGCGAAATAAATTTTGTTGTATAAAGAAATCAATCATTTGTGAAATAGCTAAGTTTCTGTTCTGCCTGTTTTGTTTTTATATAATTTTTATTATTTTTTCAATAACATAGCAAAAAATCTAAATTTTTTGGCTCAACTGAATAGGTATGACACTTTTGACTTCACTTTTTGATTGACTGCGTGATTGAAAAGAGCTAAATTCTATTGTATTCCAAAATTAAATGCAACATTTATCAGTTTTTTGTAAAGTAGGCCGCGGAAAACCTTTGACCGATTTAGAAAAAGGGCAAAGAAAAGGCTATTTCGAATCTGTCAATTTCAATGATGGTCACTTTCTCCAAATGCTCGTTGTCCCTAAGAATCAATTCGCTTTGATTGTCGAATTGATGCATGCTTTGTGTCGACTGTATTTCGACCCCAAATGAAACTTGAGTTATTGGTAGTACTTTCGTCAGATGACAGGTCTGATGATAGGTCTTGTTAGAGAGTTTTTGGAGCTATTTTGAGAAAAATGTGTCAATTTATTTACTGACCATATGCAGCTAACGGACATTTGATTTGAGTTTTTTTGAAGACAAAAATCTCCAAATGGCTCGATATATTATATATGAACATTTCCACAGAAATGTCAACCGCAGCCAAAAATTTCAAAGTCTATAAAAGTATGTTGTTTTATCATATTTTCATAGAGAATGAATAAAATTGAACTAATGTAATCCAATCTTACATTTATTCATAACCCATTTCGAAATATTCGGATTAACTGCCGCGCTGGCGCCATTTTTCTAGTTCGGACATTAATAATGCACTTAGATTTCTTTTACTTTTGCTATCTAAAATCTTTCTAACTTTCTAATGGTCAAAAAAGAATGCACAAGAAACCATAAGAAACTATGTGATTGCAAAAATTTGTAAGTTTTTGCTTCGCGTTATAATGGAAACCACCTAAAAAGTACGATGGAACAAAAAGTAGCATGTGACATGTAGCGTGCGACAGTGATTAAAATTAAATAAAAAACGAGAAGGCCAAGCTAACTTCGTCAGTGCCGAAGTTTTTATACCCTTGCAAAAGCTGTTTTTGAAATGACAGAGTTTAAGAACTCTTAGATAAAAATCAAAAACTTTTGTAACTAAAATCCATTTTCAGTCAGATGAACATCTAATTTCGACCAAATTTCCCGAATCTTTTTGAAAACATATCAACAAACAACAACACATATTAACAATCGCCAAGTTTAAGAACGATAAAATTGAAATCAAAACAAGTTTTTCTCACTAAGACTCATTTTCCGACCGACAAGTCCAATGGCAGCTATAAGATATAGTCATCTGATTTCGACCAAATTTTTCAAATTAGTTTGAAAGCGTTTAATATTAATAATCACCAACCTTAAGAACGATTTACTTGAAAGCAAAAAAAATTTTTTCACTAAGACCCATTTTCCGACCGATCGGTCATATGGCACCTATAAGATATAGTCATCCGATTTTGACCAAAGTTTGCAAATCTGTTTGAAAGCATATAATATGAATAATGACCGTGTTTGGGAAAGCTAACAATAAGAACAAAAAAGTTTTTCTCACTAAGACCCATTTTTCGACCTATGGTTCCTATGGCAGCTATAAGATATAGTCATCCGATTTCGACCAAAATTTGCAAATCTGCTTGAAAGCATATAATATTATTAATGACCCAGCTTAATCACGTTAACATTGAAAACAAAAAAGTTTTTCTCACTAAAACCCATTTTTCGACCTATGGTTTCTATGGCAGCTATAAGATATAGTCATCCGATCCGGTCGGTTCCGACATATTAGCAGCGTGCAGTAAAAAGAAGACTCTGTGCAAAATTTCAGCTCGATAGCTTTAAAGCTGAGAGACTAGTTTGCGTAGAAACAGACGGACAGACAGACGGACAGACAGACAGACGGACGGACAAAGCTCAATCGACTCAGCTCGTCGCCCTGATCAAGAATATATATAGTTTATGGGGTCGGAAATGAATATTTCTATGCGTTGCAAACTTCTGGGCAAAATTATAATACCCTTTGCAAGGGTATAATAAACTACTTAATATTTTTGAATCAAATAAATCACATTTTTAAGATACATCTATGCATAATATTTTAAAATTAGTCGCATTAAAATATACCTTCAGGTTCCGCTGAAATCGGTGTTTGAACTGTTCGCCTTGAAAGTGACTTCTGTTTTTATCTCGTGCGAATGCAATGGTTTTTTGTAATTATCTTGAAATCGAACAATTGCCCAAATTAAACTTTGGCACCAATTATAGAGCCAATCAAGAGCTATAAGTTTCGCATTTTGTCAAAATAAAATAATGTTTTGTCATATGTTTTTCTTCACTTTGAATGCGAACGAATGTCACATTCGACATTGGAGAAATGCCCATATATTATTTGAATAATTTTACAGCACTTGATCTTTTACACTTTTACGCCCGATTTTTTAAACATAAAAGCATAAAGTTGGTTATTTTTTTCTTATGCATTTTTGTTGTTGTGTCGTTAACTTTTGGAGTTTTTCATTTTTTTTGAAGACTGGTGAATACCCTATATTTTTATAACCTTGTAGAGGGTACATTAAAATTGTCCAGATGTTTGTAACGCATAGAAGGAAGCATCTCCGACCACATAAAGTATATATATTCTTGATCAGCATGACGAGCTGAGTTGATATAGCCATGTCCGTCTGCTATCTTAAACAAACTTTGCACGAAGCCTTTTGGTACAAATACGCTGCACATTTGTCGGAACCGGCCGGATCGGATGACTATAGCATATAGCTGCCATAGGAACTATCGGTCGGAAAAGTAGTTTTAGATAGAAAAACGTTTTTGTTTTCAAAGCAAACGTCCGAAAGCTCGTATTTATAAGTTCTCTATGCTTTTACATAATTCCACCAAGTTTGATGAAAATCGGACAACTATATAGTACAGCTGCCATACAAAAGTTAGTTCAGAGAAAAAGTCTTAGTAGGAAAAACTTTTTTGTTTTCAATGCTATCGCTCTCAAACTTGGTACTGAGCAATATTTTACGCTACCACACAATTCTGCCAAGCTTACTTCAAATCAGATGACTATAGCATATAGCTGCCATAGGAACGATCGGTTCAAAAAGTAGTTCTAGTGAGAAAAACTTTTTTGTTTTCAATGGTAGCGTCTTTATGCTTTCCAGTTATGAATATTATCGGTTTTCACACAATTTTGACGTGTTTGATCCAAATCTGATGAATATATCGTATAGCTGCCATATAAAAACTGGCAAGCAAATGGTCAAAGTAGTGGCGCCATCTATTGCTGAGTTGCTAAGAATGTTAATGTTATAAATTAAAGAAGTAAGGGTATATAAACTTCGGTCGAGCCGAAGTTAGCTTTCCCCTATTTTTTTTGTTGTAAAATATCTCAAAAATAACTCATAAATATCACATTTTTAATGTTGGTACTACGGTTGTCGACCTGTTTTTGATTTTAGTCAAAGTTTACATCTGGCTGGCTCAAGGTCTATGGTTGAGTATAATTCTGTATAAACAACACAAATCAACAGAAATTAAATTACAACATTTTGGAATAGCAATTGGGTATGTCCGTACTAATGAGAGAATTTGGTTATTTTCGGAACAGCGATCATTGTACGGACATACCCAATTGCTATTCCAAAATGTTGTAATTTAATGTTGTATGTGATATAGAATTATACTCAACCATAGAACTTGAGCCAGCCAGATGTAAACTATGTCAATAATATCAAAAATGAAAATGTTCAATATCGATATTTGATATATCGCATATTTATCGTTGTTTTCTAAAGCTTAAGAAAGCTGAGCAGATTCTAAGGAACGTCTCTTCACCATAAGACTACTAATGAGCATTTTAAGTGGCCGTTATATCTTATCGTGGTTGGAAAAGTAGTTCTAGTGAGAAAACCTTTTATTTGTTTTCAAGGTGTAGCGTCTTTTTACATTCCAGTTATTAATATTCTTTGTTTCAACAAAATTTTGGGGAGTTTGATCAAAATCGGATGAATGTATCAAATAGCTGACATTTCAGGCTTGCTCACTTACGGCTTTTCAAACAGAGGTCTTCGTTTTTCAACGTCAGTAGAGGCTTACGGAGCCTACAAGTGGTACAACTTTCTCAGTTTAAAAGTTAGATTGTGCTAATTGGCCAATTGAATCTGGTCATCAATCAAAGGCGGGATCACAATTTGTAATATTTACAGTTTCTCCATAGAAAAACAATCAAATGTTATCTAGAATTTGCATAGTTTTTACAAAATTACAATAGTTCTCAGATTTCTTTGCTCCCCTCCAGTTCAGTTCCCAGTTGCAATTTCATCACGCGCCTCAATAATTGAGTGTCGACACAGGTCGTTGGTTCGGTACATACATACATATGTACAATATATGTACAATGTAGAAATATGCTAGCAAATCATACGAGCCGAGTCGAGTCGGGGGGCATTAGTCATTTTGCAACCCAAAACCAGTCACAGACTAAATGGCACTTGTCGTCGGTCGTCGTTGTGCCTTGTCTTGTTGCCTAAACTAGAGGCTGATAAGCCGCCTCGTCGCATGAGTAATACCTCAAGTACGAATAAATGAACGATAATAAGCAATTGTATTTCGAAGTTGCCATTCAGGGAGTACCTGCCCATGTTTGTTTGTATGCATGCACCAGACAACAACAGGCACACTCAAGGTGTAATTTGCATTAAGGCAAAACCTAGGCTCATGTAAAGGTCGTACAATGACTTTGCCAGAGATTGAGAGAGATAGAGAGAGAGAGAGAGAGAGAGTAAACTACAAATTGCATCAGCAGCAAACAAAAACACTTTACTTCGCTCTCAGTATCTTTCAGGCAAATGATGAGAAGAGGGAGCAGGGAGAAGGTGTGTGCAGTAGCTTCCCCTAGAAACAATAGACTGAGAAATCGATTAATTTTTTAAAATTCTGTGTCCAAATTTGCCAATTGTGTGTATTACAAAGCATTAAATGAGGTTTTTGTTTTTACAGAAAAACATAAAGCAGAACCTTGAGCTGTTTCGAAAGAACATTGAAATAACGAGAGCGTAAGTTAAAGTCGGGTTATGTTAGTTAACAGAGCATCAACATTAATGTTAACATTATGTTAGCAGACAGCGCATGCTGACCACAAATATATGGCAAAAGTTCTATTACTTAAGAAAAAGCTGAAGCTTATTTCTCTGCTGTTTATTATCTGATTTTAAGGAAAATTTCAGAGATTGTAAATATAAAAATTATAAAACAAGTTATTTTTTAAAATAAACATATTGAATCATTGAAAAAGCAATTCAAACAAATTGGCGTCTGTGTTAACTAAGAAACGAGAATTCCCCCCACTAACAACAGAAGGCGCACACACACACACACAAAGCATCAGCGACGAAAAGTTGGTTGTTGATGTCGGATTTCGTTATAAATCTAAACTTTTTCGAATTCCGATAGATCGCACTCAGGTACGAGAACAAACTAGACAATTTTTTGCCGCGAATTTCACAATTCCTATGTATGTAGCATGTTTTGTGTATTATTACACGAACAAAGCGAGACATTTTTTTGCATGCTTACCGCAAATTCATTATTACACAGAGCTAAAATATAAACTAAAATATAAACATTTATTATGTTCTAAAGAGGAAAAGGCTTTTATGAGGTGCATTCGAAAAGTCAGCAAGCCCAGGCAGCGAAATGAGAGCTCGTAAATTAATTCTGCCATCGTTTCTGCTACTGCTGCCGAAACCTAGAATGTATGCATGTACATTGATGGACACTTTCCTTAGCGATGAGAGTTTGGCTTGATGGATAGTCAGGATTAGTATAAACGAATTTTCCTGACATTCTCAGACGAGAACTGCAGAATCCGAACCCACCACAACAACTGACGGCTATGAAAGAAGAATACCGCGCCAAGAACCGCGAAATCAAAAGAAGCTTGCGCCGGGACAAAAACAGCCCCCTCAACAATCTCGCAAAAAAAGCGTTAAATGCAGCAGCAAACGGCGATCTGAAAACGGTGTATATGGCGACCAAAAAAATAGCAGATAACAAGAAAGAAAGTCGGTCAAGCCCGACTATAACATACTCTGTACCCTTAACGTCGCATCTCGCATTTGCTCACGAGTTATACGCGCTCATCTCTAAGTTTCTCTCTCACTAAGATTGCCGTTCAATAGAATGCTGTGGTGATGGGTGGGGGGTGTTAACTGACCATTTTTTGCTCACAACTTGAGTATCGTTCATCCGATCTTTATCATTCCTTCAGCAAGTCGATAAAGAATTTTGAGTACTAGATATCTCTGGAAAGTACGAACCATCTATCATCAAAACTGTAGGAGATATGATGTTTTTTCCAAATTGTGGGGGCGCGAGAGGGCGTGGCAAAAATTGAAAATAAACTTGATCTGCCTGCAAGTATAATAAATATATGTCCCATATATGTCAAACCTCTATCTCTTACTATCTCTGAGATCTCTTCGTTCACACGGACGGACGGACAGACAGACGGACATGGATATATCGACTCGACTGTTGATGCTGATCAAGAATATATATACTTTATAGGGTCGGAGATGATTCCTTCTGGCTGTTACATACTTTTGCCCAAACTTAATTTACTCTGTGTACCTTTGGTACAGAGTATAAAAATGGGGACGAACATACTCGCCAATTCACACCGAATGCTTGCCGAAGTCATGCGTCACTGTGTGTTTGAGAGAGACACAGTCTCTTTTTCACGCTCTCTGATTGGGGAACCGTGGTTTAGATTTTCATGAAGACGGCTTAATAGGAGATGTTTATTAAACGGACTAAAGAACTGCGAAATTTGCTAAATTTTATAAAGAAGGGTTAATAGACGGTATAAAAAATCGCAAAATTTGCAAAATGATATGAGTTTCGATAATTATAAAGATTTGATAGATGGTAATTGTCAAGTAAGCTTCATTTCTTCGTTTTGTGCTTAAAATACTTAAGAGGGCGTAGCAACACACGCTGGATACCTGCTAGAGTTAAATACATTATGAATCAAATCAAGTGCAATTTTCATTTATGTTCATACACTGAATATAGCCCAAATATACATTGCTGATTTACTTCTTTGAAGTGTTTTGATTTATCATACATGTTTTTGTTTTTTTTTTGGGTTTGTTTGAGTGTTAACATGAGTCACATATCCATTCGCACATCATTTATTAACAATATTTACCGTTTGATTTTAACACTCAAAGATAAATAGTTTTGTGTGTGTTCCACGCCCACATCAAAAGCAAAACAAAAATCCAACCAAAGTGACAACAACGCCAACAATTTGCAAATGAAAACAAAAAGAGAAATCGCTTTGCATTTTGCACGTTTTCAAAATAAAACCCAAACAACAAAGCACATAAACATGCTTATATATGAATAATATTTAAAAGAAAACAACAACAACGATGGCAAGTCAAGAAGGCCTTAACCCCAATAAATTTGTAAAAACAATTAAAAATACTTGCGGGGGGGGGGCAATCGACGTACCGAACGAAAAGGAAAACAAAATCACTTTTTGCATGTGGGGAGAAGTTCAAATATTTAGCGAAAGTGTTGTAATGCGACAGATGGTGACACCTGTAAAAGCATACAACCGCCAGATCCAACCAAGATTGAGCTAACCTTTCAAATACAATTATTTTCACATTAAAAACTAAACACACACACACTTAATTTGATTTTAATGTGTGCATAGTCAACACAAAGCCCCTACCGATCTGCTTCCCCCATTCTGTGAAAACGGTAATGTGGTATCCAACAACGAAGACCCCAGGAAGTAGATGATAACCAACCAGTATCAAGGTTCCCAAAAACTAGAAAGGTAACAACATGGACTTAGCATTCAAGTTTGTATTTACCTGCAGATACACTATAATCCAACGGTATTTACACAATGAAACAAACTTTATGAAGTTTTTGAAACAGAGTTGTAGTTGTATTGCTTGCCGCTTTAGATCTCTTTTCTACTCAAGCTTTTTCAAAAACTTGCTAAAGTTTACTTCATCCGAACTAAGGGCGCGTGCACGCATGCGTCTGAAAGATGAACTAACGGCAGAACTTAAGGCTGATCTTGACAAATAACCAGCCAGTGTGGACAAAAAGCACTGGTTTGATCTCCAGAATTTAGTTGTAAGCTCAGCTTTGCGGAATCAATCAAGCATGTTTGTTTGTTTCGGCTTGCTGACGTATTAATAACGTAAAATAGTAGCCGTCAGTTCATCTTTTAGCTGCATGTGTGCGTGCAGCCGAACTGAAGCTGAGCTTCTCTCAGAGCTTTTCAAGTGTCTAAATTTGTAAGATGAACAATATTGCTAGCCACCCCAAACTCCTTAATATTAACCGAAGCCTTTTAATTGAGAATCTGAAAAATGGATGCATTTAATCCAAGGCACCAAACCGGTTCGGTTCGGGTTTTCCGGATTCATCGAACCCTTCAAATACTTAAGCCCCCGAACCTGAACCCGAACCGAACCCGCTGTGTACAAAAAAAGGTTTGGTTCCAACAATTATTTAAGTCAATTTCTTAAGATCTTTTCTAGTTTTCTCAATATTATGACCGAAAAAAAACTATTTGATAGTATAGTACAGAATCGCTTCAGTTGATAATTAAAAATGCTCTTCAGAAATCCCATCCATATTGCGATTTCGAGAAGAAAGAAAAACATAAGTAGAGTCGGAAAAGGGGAAAGCAAATGCATTTGGAAGATCATTTTAACAAGAATCGCCCTGATGAGTCCTTTTTAAGCTCTTTTGAAGATTAAAGAGATTAAATTCATGTCGCAATTAAACAAGACTCGGAAATGACTCATGGAAATGCTCAAAAGTACATACACATTTAGAGACTTTAGATCCATTAATGAGTTGTGAGACATAGAAGTTGCACAACAGCACTCATAAGCATCACTGATGACATTCGACAACAAATGGACGAAAACAATATTACACTACTGACGCTTCTAGATTTTAGCAAAGCCTTTGACACAGTAGATCATAACATACTTTGTGCCAAGCTGGAACATGTATGCAACCAATCTCATAAAATAGTACTTGTCGAATAGAATGCAAGCAGTAGTCTCCGGGAAGAGAAAGTCGAACATGCTATCTATAGCTCACGGTGTCCCACAAGGCTCAGTACTTGGACCATTTCTGTTCTCTGTATATATTAATGACCTGCCTGATTGTTTGTTAAACTGTAATGTCCATATGTATGCTGATGACGTCCAACTGTATGTTAGTCGACCGTTATGTGAAATTGATTTGTGTGTTAGGCAGTGTAATGGAAAACTTTCGATAGTCAGCAGATGGGCGCAAGCGAATGGTCTGTGTTTGAATGCCTCTAAATCAAAATGTTTGACTATATATAAAAAATCCATATGCACCAGACAGATGACTGAGCTTACGCAGCAGCGCTACCAACCTTGGTGTTACCATTAATAATTCTCTTACATTCTCTTACTGGAAAAACATATGGTATGCTCAGGCAGCTGTCATTAACGCAGAAGGATATACCCCAAGAACTCAGACTACTAATTGCAAAGACGTGCCTGATCCCTACTTTATTCTATGGTTTGGAGCTATTTGCGCACAGCTACGCAAGCAGCTTTAATAGTTTACGAGTGGCCTTTAGTTCCATAGCCAGATATATATTTGAACGCCGCCGTACTGAACACATAACAAGCCCGGCCAACCAAGTGTTCGGCATTAATCTAAAATCCTGGATGAGCCACGGAGTTCTAATATATCTACAAAACATAATAATAAAAAGACAGCCACCATATCTGTTTGACAAACTGCAGTTTGCAACTTCCTCACGGACCAAAAATCTAATATGTCCAAGAACAAGATTTTCGAACTCGGAGAAGCAATTTTTCGTGTTCGCTGCTCGCTGCTGGAATAAACTACCTCATGACATCAAGAAAATAAGAAACGCAACGCAATTTAAAATATAACTATTTAACCACTTTCAAAGACAAAATATTATACTTAATAATAAAAATATAAAAATCTTTAATATTTAAGTAAATTATTGTTAGCTTGTAAGATAGGTTTTATGTATGTATTATTTATTTAATGGAATCACATATGACTAATGCACTAAACTATAAGAATTTCTTGCAGCATTAGGAAGAGCAAATAAACTAAACTAAAACTAAAACGTTATTTAGTGAGATACGACAAGAAAAAGACTTGCAAATGATTAGAAAGATGACTCGAATTGATGAGAAAAACGGGTTATAAACGACTCTTTAAGAAGATTCTCGGCTTGGGCACCATATCTCCCGACAAATTTATTTTATATATATTTTATATTTTATTATGACTATTTTAATCAGACAGAGGACTCAAAAAAGACTCAAATGTAATCCGAAGGAAATTTCATAAAATGCTGGCTGGGTATGTACGTAGAAGGTGAGTCTTCCAAAATTCAAAGACCAGGCACTTTTGAAAGACTTTTTAGAACACCAATGAATGATAACAATAAGGAATGTGGTCCAGTCGACTTGACGACTCGTATACATAGCTTGGTAATCTGGACGCGTTCTACTGATCAAATATATGTCAACATTTTGACCGAATGTTGGAGCAAAAAACCTTCTATGAACCCAGACTTGAACCAAAACCTTGGGTTCGATACAGGAACTGGTCCGCGAACCGAACCTTAGACTTTACCAAGGGTTCAAACTCCCGGACCGAAGCTTCACCAAAATTTTACAGGTTTGCAGCCTTAATTTAAACTACATTTTTCAGTGCTCAGACCAATAAGGTAAACTATAACCTCAATTTTTTCGCCAACAGCAGCCAGAGGCAGTTCAAGATTTGCCAATGCACCCTGAATAATGCACAGTTTGGTGCGGTTTGTGGGACGGCGGCATCATTGGACCGTAGTTTCTCAAAAATAATAAAAATCTGAACGTTACAGTCAATGGAGCAAAGTACCATGCTATTATTACCCACTTTTTTCGCTCAAAATGGAAGTATTGAACTTGGTTGACATGTGGTTTCAACAAAACGGTGCCATATGCTACACGGCACGCAAACCATGGACCAATTGAGAGGAGAGTTTGATAAGCTACACTATTTTCTGTAAGGCTACGTAAAGGCCAGCCACAATTGCAGCCCTGGAAGACAACATTACAGCTGCCATTGGTGAGATACCGGTCGAAATGCTGGAAAAAGTATAGCAAAAAGGTAAATTTCAGGCCTTGAACGAACTAGTCCTCGGTTGTTTCAGTGTATCGAGTCATCGATATGTGATGACATGTTCTTAACCTATTTCTCTAATTCTGGTCTTACACGTGCAAATATGAATTCAAATTGTTAACTGAATTGATTGTCGGACTCCTTGGTATAAGCTTGGCTGTGTATCCCGTGCTTCTTCTGTCTCTGCTCCGCGCTGTCCAACCGGAGGGTGATTTGGCCCACATCACTTAACAAAAACTAGTAATACCGCTCGGCTAACCATCACAAGGCGACCTTCTAAGTGGACACAAATTCGCTACAATAATACACTGAGAAAAAAATCAATCTAAAACCAAGATTATAATCTTGAAACGAGACGAAACGGTGTCAGAATTCGACAGAGACGAGATAATCTTAACCCAAGATTTAAATCTTAATCCAACAATATTGAATTAAGATCGTTTATACTCGACTTTAAGATGAAACAATCTCATTTTTAATATGAAAAAAAGACAAAAATAAATTAAGCATTTTTTATTTCTAGGTCGTAATGGGTGGGGGAAAGGGGTGGGTGTGATTTTGGTTGGTTAAGTTAGTTGTTTTAGTTATTAACATTTTCTTCTTTCTGAAAAACTTATCAGGCCTGTTCCGGTTTTCACATATTTTTTCGATTTCAAATGCAACCAAAATCGAACGATTTGATTTAAGTTATTCTGGTACTCGAACGATTTGCAATTCGAACGTTTCATTTCCAAAATGTTCCCTTTGACTACTTTTTCACCTTAATATGCTGCAAACATATAAAAAACACACAGAAAAGTCAAAGAAGTTAATAGTATTTTAATAAAGCTGTTTAAGATGTTGTTTTTATTTTTAATGGAAGCTTATTCGAATGTTTCAAGCGTTCCATAAAAAAGTGAAAACCGAAACAGGTTGAACAAAAAATGTGAATTCGATTTGGCTGGCACAGAACATACAAATTATTTATTTTTATTTAACAAATTTTTTTTAAAAGAATGTGAGATTGCAGAAAGTATCTAAATACACTAAACATTGCTACAAAAATAATTTTATGCCATTATTTTGACACCATTAAGTAAAAAAACGAATTCATCGACTCCGAGCAATGTGAATTCAAATCGAGTAAATTTATCGAGTTGTGAAAACCGGAACAGGTAACCAATTCGAATTCGAGGAAATTCAGTGAAAGTGAAAACTGGAACAGGCCTGTATATAAATTGTAAGTTATTAATCCGCCGATACTGGGACTTGAGCTCATTACTTTCTGCGCACTGAAACATCGACCACCACTCTACCACCGAGCGTCAACTGTTAGTCTCAACCAGCTGCAGCATAGGAGCAGAGATTTTTGAAGCCTGAGCTCTTATACCGCAACTGGCCGCGCCCAGCAATTGATCCCCGACGATCAAATCCGGTAATCGGCCGTGCCAATGCTTCAACTATGCGTTTATTGAACGAAGAGGTCGTGGTTCGAGTCTCCGGAGGGGTGTGTGTGTTGCATTGCAACCGAAAATTGTTTGTTTTTGTTTTTTTTTTAGCAAAAAAAAATCTATGTATATCAAAAAAGATTTCAACTGAAGCTTTACAGGCAACTGATAAGTTGCGACATGAAAAATCTTCTTTTTAAGATTTCTAAGCTCAATTCAAGGTTTTTCAATTTTGTTTTTATAAGCTTGCAAGGTGAAAACGAGATTTTCAATCTAGATTTTAGATTCATTTTTTTTTTGCAGTGTATAAAACAGCACTGTTTACGGCTCAAGATAAAGCGGGATTACTCTACTTCTGTCTGCGAATGTGCTGGACTTCGGTAAATTTCTTAGAGTGTACATCTTATTGTTTAGGCCGTTCAGTCAGCTGATTAGTGAATCAAAACAAACTTGTCTAGGCGAAACGGCTAAGAAAAGAGAGCTTAAATGTTAACCTGACCTTCGCTTAAGGTTGTAGACGCGCAATAAAAAAGGATTTTGCAAACTATTGTATGAGCCCCAAACTCGGGAAGTG
Source organism: Lordiphosa magnipectinata (assembly GCA_037044535.1). Classification (NCBI taxonomy): domain Eukaryota; kingdom Metazoa; phylum Arthropoda; class Insecta; order Diptera; family Drosophilidae; genus Lordiphosa; species Lordiphosa magnipectinata. The sequence continues at coordinate 31,592 of JBAMBO010000914.1, read as the reverse complement.
TATGAAAAAGTTTGCACTGAAAATAAATTTTGTGTAATTTCTTTTTATTTTATTTCTAAATTTAACAAATGCGTTTGTTTATTTAAGGGCTGTAATGCAAGGATCGAGCATTAAGACTCCGTCATCATTGCTTCACTTCTATTGTAATAGTTGCCATCTATATTTTTGCCCCACGTAAGTTTACCACTTACCAATACTGCAACAATGTTTTATTTGATTTCAAAGAGTCATTTCAGATGTGTAAAGCTTACCTGCAAGAAAGAAAAAAAAACAGAATAAGAATATTATTTTTAATAAAATTTTAAATTTTAAAGTGTTGCACAATTATTTCAAGTACTAGACTAAAAATACTTGGTATCGTGCTACTCGAATATAGAAATTAAGCAACATGTTTTACGGAATAATCGGCAATACGCCTTATACTAAGCCGCAGTCAGAAAGGATATTTAAAGCAAAGTCTCTTCTTACGCACAAATGAAAAATAAACAAGTAAGAAAGTCGGTCAAGCCCGACTATAATATACTCTGAAGCAGTTCAGCCCGCCGCTCGCATTTGCTCCCGATTATAATATTATAATACATGAAATCGGTATTCAGGAGACACCAAACGAGGGCGGTTTATTGTTTGGAAACAGGTCATTGCAAACACCGCCGATGGCAAATTTTTATGGCCCTCAGGTACTCGGCACACCGGCAGCCTTTCTGCGGAGCGTCGCGACACGCCAAAAAATTGTTAGTAACACGAAAACACAAATTTTTATAATTAATGTCTATTATCAAGGCAGAGAAATATCTTTTGAGGATATAACGAAACCTGATATTACCCATAAAACAAGTCTTATCCAAGGAGTCACGCGGTTGTGTATACACTCATCTCCAAGTTTTTCTCTCTCTCTCTCTAGGATTGTATTTGTTGAATGGAATGCTGAATATTGAATGGAAACAAATAAGTTTTTCTCACTTAGACCCATTATTCGACCGATGGGTCCTATGGCAGCTATAAGATATAGTAATCCGATTTTGACCAAAGTTGGCAAATCTGTTTGAAAGCATTTTTAATTAATAATGACCGAGTTTGGGGACGCCTACATTGAAAGCAAAAAAGTTTTTCTCACTAAGACCCATTTTACGACCGATGGTTCCTATGGCAGCTATAAGATATAGTCATCCGATTTGAACAAAATTTAGCAAATCTGTTTGAAAGCATATAATATGAGTAATGCCTGAGTTTGGGGATGCTAACATTGAAAACAAATAAGTTTTTCTCACTTAGACCCATTTTTCGACCGATGGTTCGTATGGCAGCTATAAGATATAGTCATCCGATTTTGACCAAATTAAGCAAATCTGTTTAAAAGCATTTAATATTAATAATGCCCGAGTTTGGGGACGCTAACATTGAAAATAAAAAAGTTTTTCCCACAGCTATAAGATACAGCCATCCGATCTGATCGGTTCCGACATTTAAGCATCGTGCAGTAAAAATGAGGCTCTGTGCAAATTTTCAGCTCGATAGCTTTAAAACTGAGAGACTAGTTTGCGTAGAAACAGATAGACAGACGGACGAACTAAAGCTAAATCGACTTAGTTTGTCGCCCTAATCAAATATATATATATATTATATTATATATTACATTATATATATATAATGGGGTCAGAAATGAATATTATAATTAAATTATAATAACCTTTGCAAGGGTACAAAAACAGGAAAATAGAAAATAGTTAGTCAGCTCCAGGGGTCGAACTGCATTCAGCCGAAACTCGTCGCTAATATTAAGCTTTGACTCTCAAGTAACAGCTAAAAACCCAGTCTGTCAAAACTTTGCTGGTTAACTATAGCAATTACTACGATGAATCGGAAAGGGTTGTTCAGTAGCTAGTTTGTGGCATATATTTAGCATTTACCATTTAACGAGAACTAGCGAATACCCTCAATGTGATTCGTTTGAATGCAATTGGTGGGAGTTCGTTTGAAATTGTAACCATCAGTCGTGCTCATATTTTCACTTTCCATAATATTTTTCGGTATTGAGACGAATTTTATTTATATAAATTTCAAAATTTTTGAAAACGTGCAAATGGAAGCACTGCTGTATATGGGCACGTTACGTTACGTTCGTACGAAAAGATCTTTTTAAAAAACATGAATATCTTGGATTTTTAAAAAGATTGTTCTATATTTGGGTGGCAATTAAGTAACACTATAATCAGCAAAAACAATGACATAAGTCGATCATAAGGAGTTAAAGATATAAGCAATCATATATGCTGGCGTGACGTTACATAAAACGGAAGTGTGTTTTGACTTGTTTTAGAAAAATGCAAAATTCTGGGAATTGGGCAAAACTTTGTGTATAAAATTTTTTTTAGTATGATTTGAAATAACACAAGTTTATTTTCCAGGTTATCTTATTCAAAAATGGTTGCCCAATTTTTTTTTTATTTGCATAAGTATCTGACGTGACGTTACCTGACGTTACGTTACTCAAATTTCCTCATTATATTTATGTTGTTTTTGTTATGGTATAAAGCAGAAACTTAATTGCAATCATATAGTTTCTTATGGTGTCTTCTGCATTATTTTTGAACTCTTTGTACCCTTAGAAATAGTTTAGAGACCAAAAATCAATGCATTCTAAAGGCATTTTTATGAGAACAAAACGTATCCAAATGAGAAAAATGAAGATTGCGCGACTTTGCATTCGAAAATCTCGAAATGGGTTATGAATATATTTAAAATTGGCTCATATTAGTTCATTTTGATTATATCCCCATGAAAAAATGATAAAAAATAGTGTTTTTAAGTACATTTCATTTTTTGGTCTCGGTGGACTTTTCTGTGAAAATGCCCATAGTTCTTTTCCCTTTTTCTTTGGCTCGATTGCAATTTAAAAGTGTTCTTAATAAGGGCTTTTGGGCACTAGAATGCCTCCAAACTCATCGAAAAGAGTTCCGAAAACAAAGGTTTGTTTTTTTTTGGATTACCATTATATAGAGAATCTCTAATTGAAACAGCTATACAGACAACCTGCTCATATTTTGTCGGTTATAACTTTGCTTGGAACCACCCTAACCTAAAGCAAAAGATTTGGTAAAAAAAACAAATATGTGAAAAATTCTAGGAGAAACATTGCACTTTGCTGATCAGTAAAATATATGTATATACATACATATGTATGTGTGTACGTTTATCTACACACCCAAACAAAAGAAAGAAAAATGTTGATTTTTTTTTGTTTTTTTTTGGCAACAATTTGCGTCGTCGATGTCTTCTGCGAGCATTTTCAAGGTCGTCGTCGTGAGCAAAATATTGTTTTCTGTGCTTGAGAAGACAAAGCAGCGCCTAAGGTAACAAACAAACAGGCAAAATCGAAAAGCTGGCTACACGTGGTCCCAGTCACGCCCGCTTTGCTCTGACTGTATATTGCAGTTTGTTTTTTTTTTTTTTTTGCGATTTTTTAGCTATTCTTAGAACAATCTTCGTCTCTCTCTCTCTGGCACGGGTGCGTATGTGAGAGTTGCAATGGCCTTTCACAATCTCCACCCACTCTCCCACTGCTGCCGGGCAGTTTAAGTGCGTCACCTTCTTCTTTGTGTTTCGTGGCCTGACAACGTGAGCCAAGTCGCGTTGCCAACAGCAGCAGCAACAAAACCGTGAAACAATTGCAAAAATTGGTTAACTTTTAAACAAAACGATGAGAAATTCAGACAAATGGCATATACTAAAGCGGGCAGGGGAAGTGAAGAGAAATATATAGCTATATAGAAAATAGTCCCCGAGAGCAATTTTTGAGAGCAATTAAAAGGCAAACAAAATGCAATTACCCAGAGAAGCAGCCAACGGCAGGCATATACAGCGTGGCACTGACACACCTTAAGCCATAAAACCCATTAAATATGGGTAATCGTAGTGATCATTAGGTATATTTTGGGATTTTTTTTTTTTACCGGAAAGGCAATTTCATTTAAAAACTAGAAATGGGTCGACCAGCTTCAACAGGAGATCTTATAGCGGAAATTCACTCAGAAGCCTAGTAAACCAAATGATTTATACTGCAAAAAGTAACCACTACTCTTACAAATTCCAAAATGCAATATCTACCAATCAAAAATGGGGGGAGCTTAAAAAATTTGGAAATCGGAAAGACAGTTACCTCAAAGAAAATCGCAGCTGATGTACATGGGCTTAATTTATAGTTTGTGCAATCGAATGTATCTGAAGCTACACCCAGAAAAATGATTTTCCTTAAATTTTAGGAAAATTGATTTTATTACCTAAAATGTGATTTTCAGGCAATAATTTCCTAAAATATAGGGCATTTTACATAAACAATCTTGTTTTAGGACTACATTTTTTAGGAATCCTTTGCCTTAAAATTATGCCATTTTCCTAAACTTAAGCTGCCTTCACACTTGTCATACTCTTATCATCTCTTAAGAGACTCTCTGACGATAGTGTAATAATAGCAAAGCAAATAACTCTAAATATTTGGAAAATGTTGGCTTTTTTGATGTAATTTGACAAGTTCAATTCGATAAGAGATTCTCTTTAGAGAAGTTTGACAACCTACTATTTAGAGATATATGAAAAGTGTAAAGGAAGCTTTAGTATTAATATTTCATATATAGGTAATTATTACTGAAGTAGGCAACTATTTTTTTTTAAATTTTTTTAAATTTATTTATTTATTCGCCAATTGAACAAAGATCTTAACTGGCTACTCTATTTTTAAACTTAAATTATATAACTAAAATTTGATTCTAAAAGACGAAAATTATTCAGCTAACAAAATTTTGATTGCCGATTCATTGGAGTCGAATTCAAATCGCATGCCAACGGGTAAAGAGTTAAAGTTTTTAAGAGCCCTAGACATACACACCTGATTATATTAATAGGTACACACCGGAATTTTTTTAATAATAGATGGTTTTTTTGTACTTTGAGTGTTGACAACTTTTTAATTTTTGGTTTTTTGTTGTTGTCAATGTCAGGCCACACTGTGACAAAGAGTTGAAAGAGGGGCTGCCCCGTATATCAAAGCTTTTCTATAAATTGCGAGTCCACCACACATTTCGCCTGATCATAATAATAGGTACAGTCTCCGTTTCTCACAAGTATCAAGTGAATAATTTTGTAATCAGTGATCTTTTGGTAACTAAAGGTAAATTAAGTATAGCTCCTGTCAATACAGAGAATTAAATAATTATTTTTTTTTTAGAAAAATTGGGTCGAAATTCTCATTGTACTAAAGAAGAAGCTCGATTGGTTCTTAGTCTGAGAAAAGATGGCAAATCTCTACGAGCCATCGCCAAATTAATCAACAGTTCTCATAATTTTGTTAAAAATGCATTAGAAAGAAAACCAAGACAGGAAACCCGTGGAAGGTCACAAAAAACAACAGAAACCATTGACCACTACATAGTAACTTTGAGCAAAAAGGACCCTTTTAAGTCATCGAAGGCTATTGCAGCCGAAATTGGGAATTCAGTTAGTGCTCCAACTATCCGAAGACGACTACAAGATGCCAACCTACCAGGAAGAATTGCCAGAAAAGTCCCACTTATGCGCAAAAAAAATATCACCATGAGGCAAGCTTTTGCAAGGGACCACAAAGACTGGGTAGGATGCACCGGGGAGAAAAATTGGAGAAACATATTATGGAGCGATGAAACCAAGATTAATTTATTTGGGAATGACTGTGAAAGGAATGTTCGACGCCCTAATGGAAAGGAATTCCATCCACGGCTTACAAAAACGAGAAGGCCAAGCTAACTTCGTCTGTGCCGAAGTTTTTATACCCTTGCAAAAGCTGTTTTTGAATTGACAGAGTTTAGAACGCTTAGATAAAAATCAAGAACTTTTGTAACTAAAATCCATTTTCCGTCAGATGAACGTCTGATTTCGACCAAATTTCGCGAATCTTTTTGAAAACATATCAAATTAACAATCGCCAAGTTTAAGAACGATAAAATTTAAAAATAAAAAAGTTTTTCTCACTAAGACTCATTTTCCGACCGATAAGTCCTATGGCAGCCTGAAGATATAGTCATCTGATTTCGACCAAATTTTTCAAATTAGTTTGAAAGCGTTTAATATTAATAATCACCGACCTTAAGAACGATTTACTTGAAAAAAAATATTTTTTTTTCACTAAGACCCATTTTCCGACCGATCGGTCCTATGGCAGCTATAAGATATAGTCATCCGATCCGGTCGGTTCCGACATATTAGCAGCGTGCAGTAAAAAGAAGACTCTGTGCAAAATTTCAGCTCGATAGCTTTAAAACTGAGAGACTAGTTTGCGTAGAAACAGACGGACAGACAGACGGACAGACAGACAGACAGACAGACAGAGAAACAGACAGACAGACGGACGGACAAAGCTCAATCGACTCAGCTCGTCGCAATGATCAAGAATATATATAGTTTATGGGGTCGGAAATGAATATTTCTATGCGTTGCAAACTTCTGGGCAAAATTATAATACCCTTTGCAAGGGTATAAAAACAGTCAAACATGGAGGTGGCAATATAATGGTATGGGGTTGCTTCTCCTGGTACGGCGTAGGTCCAACTTATCAGACTACGAACAAAATGAATGCTGAAGAGTACAAATCCATATTGGAAACAGTTATGGTACCGTATGCTGAGGAAAATATGCCATTACGTTGGGTATTTCAGCAAGATAATGATCCTAAACACACATCAAGGCTGTCTAAATTTTTCGAGGACCAAAAAGTTGACGTTCTGAAGTGGCCAAGCCAACCCCTTACTTAAAAAAGAAATTGGCAAAGCATTAATTTTCAAATAAACAAAAATTATGGGAAGGTGTCCAAAGACTGTGGTATGAGACACCAGTAGAGACCTGCCAGGCTCTTATTAAAAGTATGCCAAAAAGAATAGCAGTAGTGGCCAAAAATAGAGGTGGATACACTGGATACTAAGGATTTCCTAAGGAAATACTAATTTACCTAAAAAAATAACACAAAATGGAAATTAAAACTTTTTTTCTTACAAACACATGAAGTGTACCTATTATTATGATCACACTGAAAACGTATCTGAAACACAAAATGATCTCTTTTATGTTATATTATTATTCTATGTTACAATTAAGTTTATTTTATTAAAAACAAATAGATTAAGAACCAATGAGAACAAATTTTAAGTTTGAAACAATGAATAAAACTGTTTTCTGTTACCTTAAAGTCAGAATTGATGTGTGAACCTATTAATATGATCAGGTGGGAAAATTGGTTGGAAAAGGGTTGGAAGGTTCTAAGATTTCTGCCTGGGTTCCCTAACAAGGTAGGACAATCAATGCAACCAAAAACAAGGTCGTTCAAAAACAATAAAGACGCAATAGTTCTTCTATCTTCTAGGGTGAAAAGATGCACCAAGGCACATCTACTACAATAAGGCGGCAAAGGATCAGAAAAATTGAGCGGAAGAATCGCGAATTTTAGAAATTTTTTCTGCACCCTTTGAAGCCTCTTTGTATGAACTGCATTAGAGGGATTTCAAATAAATGATGCATACTCCAACTTGGAACGCACAAATGCAGAGTAAAGGCTCAACCTAGTATAAGGATCCTTAAATTGGTTGGCATTGCGGTTGACAAAGCCAAACATGGAGTAGGCCTTTAGCAAAATATAATTTATGTGCTCATTAAAGTTAAATTTTTTGTCGAATTTGACTCCCAAATCAATGGCCTCAACCCGGCTCGATGAAGTTTGATTAGAAATCGAGTAAGTGGCCGTGATATTGTAGAAACATTTGCTATATCTAACAATAAAACATTTGTTGAGATAAAGAGGGAGTAAGTTGAGAGCACACCATGCACTGACCCTATCTAGATCAGACTATCACTTAAGGATTTAATTGATCGGTAAATTTTAAGATCATCAGCATACAGCAGAAACTCTGTGTTACGAAAATGCATACAAATGTCATTAATAACGAGAGCGTAAGTTAAAGTCGGCTCTAACCGACTTCGATATACCCGTTACTCATGGAAACAAATGTTTAATAGCCTTCCTGTATGCCTGAGGTGGGTCAGCCGAAAAGTATGCAACATTTTTTAACTCGGCTATTTATTATCCGCACAACACAGTGCGCTCTCTAAGTCTCTCTCTCTCTCTCTCTCTCTCTCTCTCTCTCTCTCTCTCTCTCTCTCTCTCTCTCTCTCTCTCTCTCTCTCTCTCTCTCTCTCTCACTAAGATTGCTGCTGAACGCATTGCTTAGGTTATGGGTGGGGTGGGTGGTGGGTGTTAACTGACCGTTTTTTGCTCATAACTTGAGTATCGTTCATCCGATCTTTATCATTCCTTCAGCAAATCGATAAATAATTTTGAGTACTAGATATCTCTAGAAAGTACGAACCATCTATCATCAAAACTGTAGGAGATATGACGTTTTTTCCAAATTGCGGGGGCGTGAGGGGGCGTGGCAAAAATTGAAAATAAACTTGATCTGCGTGCAGACAATAGGAGTCTACATTTCAAATTTGGTTGCTCTAGCTCTTCTAGTCTCTGAGATCTAGGTGTTCATACAGACGGACGGACAGACGGACAGACGGACATGGCTATATCGAATCGGCTGTTGATGCTGATCAAGAATATATATGGTTTATATGGTCGGAAATGAATCCTTCTGGCTGTTACATACATTTGCACGACTTTAGTATACCCTTTTACTCTACGAGTAACGGGTATAAAAATAATGAAAAGTAAAGGACCAAGGGCACTCCCCTGTGGAAGTCCTGAAGTAGCCACATATGGAGTAGAAAGCAAGTTGTTTATTTTGACTTTGTAAGTCCGGCGGTCCAAGTAAGATTGAATCTAGCACAATAAAGAGGAATGAAACCCTAGCTTAAAAAGCTTGGCGAGTAGCGAGAGCGTTATGACAAACTTTATCAAATGCCTTAGAAAAATCGGTATAAATAACATCAACTTGACAGCGTTTGTCAAAGGAACTGATGCAATAATTACTGAAGACCGCTAAATTAGATGTGGTCGAGCGACCTGGCATAAAACAATGTTGATTTGGGTTAATGTACATCTTTACAAAAAAAGAAATCTGTTTGGCTACAATCCGCTCAAAGAGCTTAGATATATTGCTAAGCTTAGCAATTGGTCGGTAGTTGGGCACCTCCCTCTTGACACCAGACTTGAACACAGGTGTGACCGTAGCGATCTTCCACTTGTCAATTCCATTACAATCTGGGTAATTAGAGTCATCGCAACTCACTTCAGCTTGGAAGATGTCATCCTCAGAAATGGATAAAGTGCCAATGTTCAGCAGGTGGGGAATTGCACTCAGACTAAAATTATTATTCAATGAAGCACAGGGTTCAGAGTTGAAACTGAAAAATGTAGCGAACAAATTTGAAATGCCAGTGTCTGAAGTTGCTACTAAGTCATCCAGTGTCATAGATGAGGGTATTGGAGAATTCGCATTTTTATACCCATGCAAAGGGTATTATAATTTTGCCCAAAAGTTTGCAACGCATTGAAATATTCATTTCCGACCCCATAAACAATACATATTCTTGATCAGGGCGACGAGCTGAGTCGATTGAGATTAGTCCGTCCGTCTGTCTGTCTGTCCGCCTGTCTGTCTGTCTGTTCGTCCGTCTGTTTCTACGCAAGCTAGACTCTAAGTCTTAAAGCTATCGAGCTGAAATTTTCCACAGAGTCTTCTAATAATTGCACGCTGCTAATATGTCGGAACCGACCGGATCCGATGACTGTATCTTATAGCTGCCATAGGAACCATCGGTCGGAAAATGGGTCTTAGTAAGAAAAACTTTTTTGTTTTCAATGTTAGCGGCCTTAAACTCGGCCATTATTAATATTATATGCTTTGAAACAGATTTGCAAATTTTGGTCAAGATCGGATGACCATATCTTATAGCTACCATAGGACCGATCGGTCGGAAAATGGGTCTCAGTGAAAAAAACTTTTTTGTTTTCAAGTAAATCGTTTTTAAAGTCAGTAATTCTTAATATTTAACGCTTTCAAACTAATTTGAAAAAGTTGATCGACATCGGGTGACTATATCTTATGGTTGCCATAGGACCGATCGGTCGGAAAATGAGTCTCAGTGAGAAAAACTTTTCTTTTTTAAATTGTATCTTTCTTAAACTCGGCGATTGTTAATTTGATATGTTTTCAAAAAGATTCGCGAAATTTGGTCGAAATCAGATGTTTATCTGTCGGAAAATGGGTTTTAGTTAAATTTTGTTTAGATTTTTATGTAAGGATTTGCAAGGGTATAAAAACTTCGGCACAAACGAAGTTAGCTTGGCCTTCTCGTTAGAATTAACGAGTCGCCAAAACAATCTAGGATTTAATTTCAAGCCATTCTCAACATCTGCAATAAAGTGATGATAAAGAAATTTGTTCAGAAATTCAAACTCACGCTTGTGCTGATTATATTATATCTCTCCCAATCGGCAGAATCCTGCGTCTTTATAAAACGTTTAGAGAATTTGTTGCGCAAATTCTTATACTTTTTTAAACCTTTAGTGTACCAAGGCAATCTATAAGAACCATGAACCCTCATAGGATCATTCTTTTTGATAATGCAAGACAAAACGTTAATAAAGTTATCATAGCAGACACCACGCTGCTATGCGATAAGACTGAACTCCAATCTACAACAGAAATATCAAAACGAATTGCATTAAGGGCAATCTCATTAAAGTTAAATTTAAAAAATTCTCGCTCTGAGGGAACAAAAGTATAAAAGTTAATGTTTAACAGCAAAGGCATATGATGAGAATCACAGTTTGAGATAGGAATTTTACAAATATCAAGATTGCAGCTGACATCAGAACTAATAAAAACTTTAATTTGTTAAAGATATTATTAATTTGTAATAAGCCCATGCAAAACAGCTCATCTACTACTAAGATTTCATGCGACTGATGGACATTGCTCGGTATCATTGATGAAGTCTCCGAATCGTGCGACCACACAAGCGATCCCAAGTTAAAGTCACCAACTACACAAAGGTGCTGAGAGTCCAAAAGGGAGTCATGCACGTGGGATATATTCAAAATATGCTAATAAATTCCTCATATATGCAAAATATGCAAAAAAAATATCCAAAATATCCAAAAAATGTGCAAAATATGCAAGAAATATGCAAAATATGTAATTGTATAAAAAAATGTATAAAAATGGCGAAATTTACCAAAATTATCATTCTTGAGCTTAGATTATTTTAAAGAATATATAGATGGCATATTAAGACGTTTAACTGGAACTTGTAGACCGAGCAAATGAAAGGTGTACATTGAAAGTTCTAAAATATTGGGAAATTTCCAAATTGTTCATTAATTTCAAATTTTTATGAAGATTTTATGGATTGCTAGAGTACACGGGTAAATAAAGAAAATGTGGAACAAATGGTCAAAAAAATCGCTTAATTTCAAAAATTCTCATTTGAGTTTAGATTATCATAAAGATGGTTAAACCGGCGGATAAATAGGAGGAGTAGATCAAGTGGTCAAGAAAATCGCGAAATTTGCTAAATTTTCAAAGGACCTAAGATAACTATGAAGGTTGGAAAGATGGCAGTTGAAGACGCGTATATAAGAGGCTTAGAACAAAATCCGCGAAATTTGTTAAATTTTCATTTGAGTAGTTACGAAATAAGAGGCGTGGATTGAACAGTTCAAAATTTGCCAATTTGTCGTATGACCTAATATTATTATGAAGGTTTTATGGATGGCAATGTAGACGGGTGTAGGGGTAGGAGGTATTGCCAATTTTTCATATGATTTAAGATTATTATGAAGACTTAATAGACGTCAATAGTAGACGGGTAAATATAGGAAGTTTAGACCAAACTGTCAAAAAAAACGCGATATTTTCAAAATTAATATTTGAGTTCAGATTTTTTGCGAAATTTCCAAAATTTTACTTAAATAATAATGACATTAAAAGGGCGATCAGCAAGCGTGACAAGGCGTACCTAAGGTGGAAACGCCATAGGACGGACTACTTACTTCATGAATACCAAAACTTTAGAAGAATGGTAACGAGTCTATGTTATGCATCAAAGCGTAGATACTATACTTCAAAGTTTACTATTGCACTATCTGAGCAATCTTCTCAAAATGTATGGAGAAACATAAAACAGTTAGGAATTGGCAGTCAGAGATCTGGAGTGACTGAGAGTATTGATTTGAATGAACTTAATAATAAATTCTTACAGCCACTAGTACCTGATAATATAGATACATCGTAACTGAACCCCCTGATAAATAACAGCTGTGATAGTAGTTTCTCAAAATAAAATCAAATGCAACAGGGCTAGATACCATTGACCCAAAATTTGTAAAAATCGTTCTCCCACAAATCTTACTACTTGTTACGCATATATTCATTACGGCTTTGACAACTTCTTGTTTTCCAAGGGCTTGGAAGATGGCTAAAGTCCTACCAATTCCGTAAGGAAATAACGAATACAGACCTATCTCTATACTGCCCTTCCTTTCCAAAGCGTTAGAGCAAATTATGGCATCCCAAATTAATGGTTTTATGGAAAAGAAACGATAGACAGTCCGGGTTTAGAAGAAAACTAAAACTAAAATTGCAAAGGACATACGGGACAAACTTGACAGTGACCACATTACTTTTTAAACTCTCCTTGACTATAGCAAAGCATTTGACACAGTAAACCACGAAGAACTATGTAAAAAACTTAAAATCTTATACAATTTTTCAAATACTGCAGTTAAATTAATAAAGTCGTACCTTAACGATAGAAGCCAAGCTGTTGTTACCCAATTGGAATCTTCAACTTTTCTCGAAGTAAAATCGGGGGTTCCACAAGGCTCTGTCCTTGGACCATTATTGTTTAGTCTTTTTATCAATGACCTCCCCAGTGTTTTGTCTAAAAGTAAAGTCCAAATGTATGCCGATGATGTGTAGGTAAATGTATGTTAGTCGTCCGTTAGCCCAAATTTCTGAGTGTATTGGCAGTTGTAATAGCGAACTAAGAAAAATGGATTAAAGATTAATCCAAAAAATCAAAGTGCTTAGTTATATATAAGAAAGGTTATAAAACAGACACATTGCAAAAGCTTGAAATTGATAGTACTTATATTGAATATGTGGAAAAGACTGCTAGTTTAGGATTTACATTTAACAATACATTAACATGGGATGACCATATTAACCAAGCACTTGGAAAAACATATGGAGTTTTAAGGCAATTAAATTTAACAAAGCACTTTATACCCACGACAACAAGAAAAATTATCGCTATGGCTTACCTTCTACCTAAGCTATTTTATAGCATAGAGGTTGCTGGCAACTGCAACTCAAGCTACAAACATAAATTAAATGTTGCATTTAATGATATAGCCAGGTATATATTTCATAAAAAAAAGGACCGATCACATACTACACACATCAACTTTTGCTAAACAGATATATAACATCAACCTTGACTCCTGGATATGTCTACGGGTCTTAATATTTCTGCACAAAATTATTAACTCTGAACATCCCTCCTGTCTATTTGATAAGTTAAGGTTTGCTTCATCGCTAAGGTCCAAAAACATAATTAGCACGAAATATAAGCTTTCCACTTCTGATCGACAATTCTTTCTGCATGCTATTCGACTTCGGAATTATCTTCCACACGATCTTAAGACAATTAGGAACGCACAGACATTTAGGGAAAAACTCACAAGCCACTTACAACAACAAGAACAAAATTCAAACATTTAAAGAACAAGAAATTAATTCAATTGTACTTTTACTTAAACTTAACTATATTAAATTAAATTAATAGTACTTAACTTAATATAAACGTATATGAATAACTTAATGTTTCTGTTTCAGTCGTGATCATATGTAACTGAACTGATTATAATTTCTTTGTTTGCTTGTTAGTAACTAAACTAAATGATAAGAAATTGTGAATCGTTGTGATTAGTGTTATAAAAATAAGTAATAAACCAAATTAATTAATTATGAGTTTTGGGAATTATTAAGATGTGATAGATGGCAATTGTGGACGCGTAAATGGTTAAATCCAAAAGGTCCAAAAAGTTGCGAAATTTACAAAACTTTTGCATGAGTTAGATTATAATGTAGACGTAAATTGACGGGTCAAGATCAAGCGGTCCAAAAATCTGGATATATACAAAATTTTATGATTAGTTCAGATTATCATGAAGATTTAATTGTTGGCAATTAAAGACGGGTAAATGGGAAGGGTCAATCGGTTTAAAGAAATTTTAACATTTGCGAAATTGTTATATGACTTTAGATCAGTGGTGTCCAAACTCGCACAAGCAAGCATTGCATATGTGTGCGTAGCTGCGAAACACGAAGTAAGCATGTTGACATTTCCACATGAGCAACAAACAAACGAACAAATGTCTTGTGAGAGAACACAAAGCCGAACACGCGCATCGTAAGAGAGCCAGCCGCCGAGCGTGCTATTTATAGAATATACATATTCTCTCTCTCTATATATGTGTCGGCTGCGACGCCGGCAGAATTTGGCTTGCCAACCACGCGTGGCTGCCTTTTCAAATTTTGGACATCGCTGCTTTAGATTGACACGAAGACGGTTATATCGACGGGTAAATATGAGGTGAAAATCATAAGGACCAAAAACTCGTGAATTTTGAAAAACAAATTTAATGAGCTTAAATTATTATGAAGATTTGATACATGGCAATTGTCTATTAAGCTTCACTTCTGCGTTATGTGTTTAAAATTCTAAAGGGTCACGTAGTCCTGGAGTCCTTAGTTCCCATGCCTGTTTTATCAGACTTTCTTCTAAATCTTTTCCGCAATCGTTCATTTTGAGTAACAGATTTTTCAGACAGATTCGGTGTTCTATCTGGTAGGTAAAAGTGACAACGAGAAAGCCAAGCTAACTTCAACTGTGCCGAAGTTTTTATACCCTTGCAAATGTAAACGTCACAGTTTATGAACGCTTAAATAAAAATCAAACATTTTTGTAACTGAAACCCATTTTTCGACAGATAAACATCTGATGTTGACCAAATTTCGCGAATCTTTTTGAAAACATATCAAATTAACAATCGAAGAGAAAGATAAAATTGAAAACAACAAAATTTTTCCCACTAAGACTCATTTTCCGACCGATCGGTCCTATGGCAGCCTTAAGATATAGTCATCCGATTTTGACCAAATTTTGCGAATATATTTGAAAGCATATACAACTAGTAATCAGTGAGTTTAACGACGCTAACATAAAAAACAAAACAAAATTCTTACTAAGACTCATTTTCGACGGATCGGTCCTATGGCAACCATAAGATATAGTCAACCGATGTCGATCAACTTTTTCAAATTAGTTTGAAAGCATATAATATTAATAATAGTCGAGCTTGAGGAAGCTAACAGTGAAACCAAAAAAGTTTTTCTCACTAAGACCCATTTTCCGACCGATGGTTCCTATGACAGCTATAAGATACAGTCATCCGATCTTGGCCAAAATTTGCAAATCTGTTTGAAAGCA
Organism: Lordiphosa magnipectinata; assembly: GCA_037044535.1. Lineage (NCBI taxonomy): Eukaryota > Metazoa > Arthropoda > Insecta > Diptera > Drosophilidae > Lordiphosa > Lordiphosa magnipectinata. The sequence continues at coordinate 16,070 of JBAMBO010000914.1, read as the reverse complement.
TATAATATTAATAATGACCGAATTTAAGGACGCTAACATTGAAAACAAAAAAGTTTTTCTCACTAAGACCCATTTTTCGACCGATGGTTCCTATGGCAGCTATAAGAAATAGTCATCCGATCCGGTCCGTTCCGACATATTAGCAAAAAAAAGACTCTGTGCAAAATTTCAGCTCGATTGCTTTAAAACTGAGAGACTAGTTTGAGTAGAAACAGGCGGACAGACAGACGGACGGACAAAGCTCAATCGACTCAGCTCGTCGCCTTGATCAAGAATATATATAGTTTATGGGGTCGGAAATGAATAATTCTATGCGTTGCAAACTTCTGGGCAAAATTATAATACCCTTTGCAAGGGTATAAAAACGGGTCATATATTCTCAGTAAAAGAGATCAAATGAAAAACAAATGATTGATTCTAGACAAGTTCGTCACGCTAAACCTGAATCTGGTTCTAGAAACTCTCTAATATCTCTAATGGATTAGCTGTAAATTTGACCTTTAAATACAGAAAATGGCTAATTTTACGCCTTTTTGGTTCATTCTAATCTCGTAGAAATCAGATTATTAAATCATTTAGTCAGTGCACATTGGGCGGAAATGCATTTAGTGCTACTATAAAGGTGAGACTTAAGAAAATGGTGAGACCTTCAAAAAATTGTGTTTCGATACCGGTCCTGATCCATTAAAATTTTCAACTATAAGGAACAAACATACTTTTACTTTTATATATATGTATGCATGATGCAAAAAATAGAAGGTAGTGCAATGCGTCGTTTGTTAAACAAAAAAGTTTCAATGTGACTTCACAGACTCACAATTTTGTTTGTGCTTCGGTAACCAAAATTAAAATGAAATGAAATTATATCAACAAATAAACTAAATCAAGTTCAAACTATAAAAATCGAATTCCCAACCTAAGACTAATCTGTCAAATGACGTCACAGACTTACAAAGTTATGCGCATCCGAAATGGAGCATGTGTTTGCACTACCTTGTATTCATTGTAACATAATGTATATGTGTAGATGTATAAATTTTATAGATTAAAAAAAAATCTCATATCTTTTAAAATGTTATAGGTAAATTGTTTAGATATTCAATATTGAGCATTATTTATAGAGACACCAAGGTTAGGAACAATCAGGGCTTAAGTTAGGTAAATCATCATAACCCTCATCACCTGATCGATCCATAATAAACATTTTCAAACATTTTGCTCACAAAAAAAAAAAACCAAAATAAAAAACAATCAAACAAAAACCAAAATACACAGAAAATGCAGTCGTCGGCGCTGTTTGCGGAGCGCTGCGCTGCGGTTGATTAGTATTAGTTCATACTTGGGATGACCTTGAAAAAGTTTACTAACATTTCGCTCGTTTCGCTGTCGCCTTTTTGCCTGTCGCTGCCTTCTTTTCTATTTTAAATGTTGTTTGTTTGCCAGCTGATTAGGGGGATGCCCTCCCCCCCCCCCCCCTCCCGACGTAAATTAGAAGCCTTTTTGAACGGACGCTCACACACACACACACATGGATAGAGAGAGTATTTCTAGGTTATGGTCAAGGCAACGGACTACGTCGCAGATTTGAAGGCTAAACACACACACAAACACACACGGACGCACATGCATGCATTCCCCAAGCATAGGGAGAGATAGAGAGAAAGAGAGAAATTTAATTTGTTCTTCGCTTTGCTGCTTTCATTTGTTTACGCCTCTGGGCCATGTGACGCCTCCCGCACGCAGTCCAAAAAAGCCCCAAAGAAAAGCACAGAAAAAAAGAATGAGACACACAAAAAAAAAAAAAACAAAATTGGCGCTTGTTGATTAGAAACCCTCGAACCAAAGCAGCAACAGCAGCCGAAGGCGAAGCCGCTGCACAGTAGTTCGTTTTGTGTAAACTTGAGGCAAAAATCATAACTTTAAAAATCTCTTTCGGTTGGGTCTCACATCTTTCTTGTTCATTTTGATAGGCAATTGCAATTTTGCAAATTTAAGCAATATAATTTTTCTGGAGAGATTGGTTTTAATGATGACCGGCCAGCGGTCGATAAAGCAAGTCAGAGCTGCTTTACGTTGCTTTATTTTCGCACCTCACTTTTGCTATCGCTTTTGTTGACAAAACCTACTTGAGAACTGTGGTTTGCTCTCTTGGCACAAGCCTCGGCAAGCCTTTTGCTCATGTCGGTGTGAATAGCGAATTGTGTTCGGCCCGTTCTAGGGTCCTTTTTGCAAGGGTATACCTATAAAAACGTTGGACTGCATGAATCGCCCTCAAAGAGTGAATAAAATACTTTTTTTAATAATATTTCCTTTACTTTTTGAAAAAAAATTACCAGAAAAACAAATTTTATTATCTACTTATTTGCAAATTCAACTTATAAAATTCTTTTGAATAGGTTCACGGGTTTCATTTATTTATTTGTACATCTTTACCAATCCAGGGGAAATATATCGATCTTGTAAACCACCGACTCTTCTGGGTTTTCCGGTCTTTATTTACACAATTACTATTAACATTATCAATACAGTTTCTGTCCATTTATATACACACGACCGTCTCGGTCAGTCCACTAACGCCTCCTTCTATGCTCGCATCATCCATCCAGTGTGACCATCCTCTCAACGATTAGCACTAGTTCGGTATTGTTATTAGAGTGCTTCAGACTAGTTCATCCAGAGGCCCAAAGCCAGTTCATTACATTAATATGTTTACAATCTCTTCATTTTTTTTTTTTTGTGTTTAAGAATGTTTTAATGTGCATTTAATTTGGGAGAATAGACTAACTTTACTCACTTGAATAGGTTCAAGCGTTACAGTTTTAGTTATCGCCAGACAGAATCGATCGGTATAGCTTAGACTAAGGTCCTACAGGCAAATTATTTGACCAAATTTTTATGAAAAATTGGCTAAATAGAAATAATTGCATATTTTAAAAAACTTCAAACTAGAACTATGGCTCCAAACTCAAATAATTTGATCAAATATGACCGAAAACTTCCCTAATATGGGCTATTTATACAAATTTTTATAAAAATTTGGTCAAATTATTTGTTATATTGAGACAATAATTTGCGAAATGGGAAGGGGCAAGTGCCTGACAGAGATGGAAAAGGGCCTGGTAAGTGCGTGTAATGCAAAGAGAAATAGCGACCAGAATTGGAAGAAGTCAAAATGAAATGGTCAATGTCTTATGTAACGTATACCAGTGTGGTCAAGCCATGACCCCAATACCCGGTACCACTATTCACGGCTTAAAGAGTCATTCGAAATACTAAATACGATCTCTCTGTTATTATCAAACAGTGACCTATTGATTGTTCTTGGAGACTTTAACTTGCCTGAAGTTATGTGGTCCACGAACAATGAATCTAATGCGCATTTACCTTCGAAGTCCCATGATTTTATCGATGGCCTATTTGAGTTGTCTTTGTCACAAGTTAATCCTATTCGCAACTCGATAAACAGATCTCTTGATTTAATATTTTTGTTGGATCCCCCCCGCAATGTTGCATCTAGAATTGACCCGTTGGTTCTTCCTGAGGACCCCTTTCATTCTACATTGGAACTTACCATTGAATTGCCCTCTCGGCTGTGCTCTGCTTCTGGAAACTCGACGGCTAAAACCCGTTGTTTTCAAAAAACAGATTTTTTAAAACTTAACGATTTAATTTTTGAAACCGATTGGTCTCAATTGTACACTTGTACAGATATTGATGTTGTTGTTGTTTTATGATACCTTGTACTCGCTTTTTGATGTTTGTGTTCCACTTGAGCTCCCTCGCTGTCCTAAAAGGCAGCCTTGGTTCACAAGAGAACTAATAAATTTGAAAAACAAGAAGTCAAGGTATTTCAAAAAGTATAAGAATTCGAATAAATCATCTGATTTCTCCCGTAATGTGGATGCTCGTTCTAGATTTAAACGCACAATGTTATAAAGACTATCTTAACCGTTGCAGACTTCAATTCTCGCACAATCCTAAGCAGTTTTATACGTTTGTTAACTCTAAACGCAAATCTTCCACTATGCCCTCTTCTGTGCGGTATGGTAATGCGAAAGCAAACACTGATCAGGCCATATCCGATTTGTTTGCGGAGTTTTTTATGTCAACCTACTCGTCTTCTAGCCTCTTTGCGAATCAACCATACCCCTATCAGTTGAATGGGTCTAATTGTATTTTAGCCCTGTAATCACTGAAAACTCTCTCCTTTGCGATCTTAACTCTGTTAAACCTGTGTATGCACCGGGTCCCGATGTAGTACCTGCTTGTGTACTTAGGTTTTGTGCTGATGCACTTTGTAAGCCTATTCATAAATTATTTGAATTGTCTCTTGAGTCATCCTCTTTCCCTGTGTTGTGGAAGGAATCTTATATCATTCCTCTCCATAAAAAAGGTAATAAGTCGGATGTTGAGAATTATAGAGGTATTTCCAAGTTGTCTGCAATTCCTTTGAGAGCTTTTTTTTCCAAAGCTTTTGAGAGAATTATGACATCTCAACTGCAACATTTATGTAGTTCCATTATTTCACCCTATCAACATGGATTTGTGAAGCGTCTACCACTAACTTATTAGAGCTTACATCATTAGTGATCAAACGGTTCTTATGTATGATGCAAACTGACGTCGTTTATACTGATTTTAGTAAGGCTTTTGATTCTGTTAATCACTCCTTGTTGCTTCATAAACTGAGTTTAATTGGTTTCCCAACTAACCTTCTTAGTTGGATCTCTGATTACCTAAGTTCTAGAACACAAAAAGTTATATTTTGTAATTCATATTCGAAACTAATCCAGGTTACCTCTGGGGTACCCCAAGGAAGTCAGTTAGGTCCATTGCTTTTTACTCTCTTCATAAATGATCTTCCGTCTGTCTTGAATCACTCTCGTGTGCTTATGTGCGCCGATGATGTGAAACTATGTTTAACATATAACGATTTGGTTTCCCGCTATAATTTGCAAGCTGGCTTGGATGCATTTCAGTCTTGGTGTAAAGATAATCTATTAAACCTTAACAGTTCCAAGTGTAAGGTTATGACATTTTACAGGAGCTTGCCACAATTTTCCACTTATATGCTTGATAATGTCCCACTTGAGTGCTTAAATGATTCAGCCAATCAAGTAAATGATCTTGGGGTTATTCTTGATCACCGACTTAAATTTGACTCTCATGTTACTGCTACTGTTTGTAGGGCCAGAAGTGTTCTTGGGTTTATTAAGCGCTGGTCGAAGGAATTTGATCATCCCTATACTACGAAGATTTTGTACACTTCTCTTGTCCGTCCGATTCTCGAGTACGGATCATGTGTGTGGTCTCCGCAATATTCGACCCATCAAGATAGAATTGAATCTGTGCAAAAACAGTTTTTATTGTTTGCTCTTCGTGGTTTGGGCTGGAATCCTAAGGTCCGTTTACCATCGTACTCTAGTAGACTTCTTTTGATTAACCTTCCCTCCCTTATTAACCGTAGAGTTATGCTTGGACTAATCTTTATACATAGACTAATTAATGGTGAAATTGACTCAACTGAGTTGGTTGGCCAAATTAACCCCAACGTTCCTATTAGACCGACTCTTAATTTTATCCCCCTATCACTACATCGTTGTAATACTAACTATGCCTTGCATGAACCGTTTCGTGTCCTCTGTGCTGATTACAATAAACTCTACCGAATAATTAACTCTGAAGCTTCTTTTCCTGCTATAAAAATTTCTATTTTAACTTATTTAGCCCGTAGCTAACATTACTTTATGTTCTTCCTTCGCGATTTCGTGTCACACGTTAGTGGCTGCGCCTCTCGGTCGGTTGGGCGGGAGATGGGCTGCTATTTTGCTTGGGGTTCGCGCGTAACAAGCTTAGGCTTGGTGTCGCATGGGCCACTTGAACGTACTGCGCATTGTACGTCAACGTCCATATAAAAACCACTTTTATTCCAGTCCTTGAATCGGCCTTCTTGGTCCTATCAACAAGAAAATGGCTATAATACATACCGCAAGATCAGCCAATAAATGGATTCATATTCTCCTGACTTAAATTACACATTATATATTCGGCATAGCTGAATAAGAATGGGAAAAGTGCCCCAGAAGAATTTGGAATATTTTTAATCAGGAATGTTAGCTATTACCAAGTTTCAAGTTAATAGGTCTGTTGGTGGACTGCAGATTACTCTGCAGTAATGCTAAAACATAAATATCGAGATACATATCTGGTCTCATATCACGTTTAACCAAGCACTGCTGACCGTTACAAGGTCGAAAAAAGCTGGTCAAAGTTTTAAAGTTTATAATAACCACTTCCCAGATTTGACAATACCACGGAATTTTAACAGCTGATATCTTTGAACCAAAAGAATAATAAAAAAAAAACTCAGTTTTCAGTCAAATAAATAAAAAGCAAGAATATAAATATTTTTTAAAAACTTAATAAAACTATAGGTCTTTACTGGGAGCAGTTAAACCAACTGATGATATCTTTGCCTTCAATGAGAAATTCGACTGATCCTACAAAGGAAGAGGCTTTCTAGTTTAGAAATTTTTTTTTCGATTTTATTTATTAACTTAAACGTTCTATTAGGGTCTTAAAAACATCCTGCAAGACTTTCAAGCAAATCCGACAATATGTTTTACAACAATAAAAAGAAAAAACAATTCTTTTTTCCGACCCTCGTATTTTTCAAAATTCCATGTTCTTTCTTTTTTTTATCAAAAGACTTCAATTAAAAGCTATAAAATGTTCCTAATTTTTCAAAAAGTTGCTTTTGAATAAAAAATTTTACTTGGAAATTTTAATAGGGGCTTTTTTTTTAGACCGAAATTTCTCGATAACTTTTGAACCGATTTTGAAAATTTTGTTTTTCGGTGAACCCTAACACCCGAATGTATCAAATCCATGTTTGAAAGCTATTAAAAACGAGAAGGCCAAGCTAACTTCGTCTGTGTCGAAGTTTTTATACCCTTGCAAATGCTGTTTCTGAAATGTCAGAGTTTTAAAACGCTTACATAAAAATCTAAAATTTTTTTAACTAAAACTCATTTTCCGATAGATAAACATCTGATTTCGACCAAATTTCGCGAATCTTTTTGAAAACACATCAAATTAACAAGCGCCGCAAATTCACTAAGACTCATTTTCCGACCGATCGGACCTATGGCAGCCTTAAGATATAGTCATCCGATTTCGATCAAATTTTGCGAATATATTTGAAAGCATATAGAATAAGTAATCAGTGAGTTTAAGGACGCTTGCGTTAAAAACTAAAAAAATATCTTACTAAGAACCATTTTCGACCGATTGGTTCTATGGCAACCCTAAGATATAGTCACCCGATATCGATCAACTTTTCCAAATTAGTTTGAAAGCGTTAAATATTAGGAATCACCGACCTTAAGAACGATTTACTTGAAAACAAAAAAGTTTTTTTCACCAAGACCCATTTTCCGACCGATCGGTCCTTTGGCAGCTATAGGATATAGCCATCCGATTTTGACCAAAATTTCCAAATCTTCAAAGCAAATAATATTAATAATGGCCGAGCTTGAAGACGCTAACAGTGAAAACCAAAAAGTTTTTCTCACTAAGACCCATTTTTCGACCGAGCCAGTGTGTCGTCTAGAACAATATAGAAAATGAAAACAACTTTATGTTTTTTTATTTATAATATAAGGTCGAACTATAAAAAAAATTGTTCCAGAGGGGGAGGTCGGATATGCACCGTTCGTTAGTTAGGGGCACTTAAAAATTAGAGATGGATTTTCCATGTAATATTTTATTTATGAAAGTATTTTTTCGGGTGTGTTCCAGAAATCTCTAGAGATTTTCGTACAAACGATTTGATTTTGAACTAAAATTCTTCTTCTTCTTCTTTATTGGCCCGATGTTGCATCACAACCGCTTGACGGTCTTGGCCTCTGCAGTGAATGCCCTCCACTCGCTTCTGCATTGTGCGAGCTGGCACCAGTTGTTCACACCAAGGTTGGAAATGTCTTTCCGCACTTGATCATTCCATCTTAGTGGTGGGCGACCCCTCCTGCCTTGTCCTCCAAAGTCAGCCGCCTTCGCTTTGTACGTCTTTTTTACTGGAGCTTCTTCATCCATCCGGATTACATGTCCTAACCAGCGCAGCCGCTGTTGCTTTATGCGCTTGACTAGACTGATGTCCTTATAGAGCTTATACAGTTCGTGATTCATTTGAATGCGGAATCCATCGCCAACTTTTAAAGGTCCATATATCCTCCGAAGGAGTTTTCGCTCGAAAACGCCAATCGCCTCCTCATCCGCTGCTGTCATTGTCCATGCTTCTGCGCCGTATTGCAGGACTGGGATGATGAGCGACTTGTATAGCGCTATTTTTGTTCTTCGAGAAAAGGCTCTGCTCTTGAACTCCCTACTGAGCCCGTAGTAGCATCGGTTTCCAAGAGTAATTCTTCTTCGGATCTCCAGGCTGATGTTGTTGTCGCTGGTAATCATCGTCCCGAGGTAGACCAAATCCTCTACAACCTTAAAGTTCTACTCCCCCATAGTAACAAATTGTCCAAGATGCGTAGACTTCTTGTCCGTGGATACTAGGTACTTTGTCTTGTCCTCGTTTACCGCTAAGCCCATCAGTTTAGACTGCTTCTCAATCTCTGAAAACGCCCAGCTTACCGCCCGTTCGTTTTTGCCGATAATGTCAATATCATCGGCGTATGCGAGTAGCATTAGATCTTTATAAAGATCTTTATAGATCTGTATTTGAAATAAACTAGGAGAACTTTATATGTGAAATGATAAGAATAAGGTCGGCTACTAGATCTCAGGTCGGTAAAACCGTACGCACTAAATCTACTTGGCCTTGAGCAGTCGGTTTTAAATCGCCCAACTTTTGTCATCTAATCCAGTAGCTGGGCATATTTGTGGCACTTCACAAGCAGTTTTAATTCAATATGCGAGCGTTTATACCAAAATCTCTAGAGATTTCTGGAACACATCCGAATATTTTTATACCCTTGTAGAGGGTATATTAAAATTGTCGAGATGTTTGTAACGCATAGAAGGAAGCATCTCCGACCACATAAAGTATATATATTCTTGATCAGCATGACGAACTGAGTTGATATAGCCATATCCGTCTGTCCGTCTGTTTCTATGCTATCTCCTCCGTCAGTTTTAAAGCTATAGTAACCAAACTTTGCACGAAGTCTTTTGGTACAAATACGCTGCACATTTGTTGGAACCGGCCAGATTGGATGACTATAGCATATAGCTGCCATAGGAACCATCGGCCGAAAATGTTGTTTTAGTGATAAAAACATTTTTGTCTTCAACGCAAACGTCCACAAACCTCTTATTTATAAGTTTTCTATGCTTTCACATAATTCCACCAAGTTTGATATAGAAATTGGGTGTAGAAAATGTATATATGAGGCCTTGTCAAAAATGTGTACATTTGGCCGAATGTACATATTTGTGTCTACTAATTTATATAAATCATACAAGCTACAAGGGTATAAAAACTTCAGTAGAGCCGAAGTTACCTTTCCTCCATTTTTTTAATTTAAAATTATTCAGTTTTAACGTTGAACGTTCTGAGTTCGATATTCTTGGTTTTTTTTTTTTGCATTTTCGTAATAGTGGGACATTTTGGTATAACATACATATGTGAAAATATATTTTTTCTGAGAACTTTTTTTTTTTTCCTTTTTCATCGTCTAGATTGCTAAAACAACACACTGTGCGATGGTTCCTATGACAGCTATAAGATATAGTCATCCGATCTTGACCAAAATTTGCAAATCTGTTTGAAAGCATATAATATTAATGTAAACCGAATTTAAGGACGCTAACAGTGAAAACAAAAAAGTTTTTCTCACTAAGACCCATTTTTCGACCGATCGTTCCTATGGCAGCTATATGCTATAGTCATCCGATTTGGATCAATCTTCGCAGAATTGTGTAGTAGCATATAATATTGATCAGTAACCAGTTTGGGAGCAATAGCATTGAAAACAAAAAAGGTTTTTCTGCTAAGACTTTTTTTCAGACATATCTTTTGTATGGCAGCTATATTATATAGATGTCCGATTTTCATCAAACTTGGTGGAATTATGTAAAATCATAGAAAACTGATAAATACGAGGTTTTATTTTCTAGTTTTAGTCCCCCAGTCGAACGTCCGTAAAAGAGAATTCTCCTAGGATAGGTTAGGTTAGGTTGAGACCCAGTTGTCCATTGCAGAGGAGATGTATATAAACTATAGCTATATAAATATATGTAAATGGGTGGTATGGGCGTATGACCACGCCCAATTTTTTCAAAATAGTTTTATCCTATTGTTAGTTAAAGGCTTACAGTTAAATTATAAACCTGGAGGACACGTATAACTATTTTTGTCGCATACTTCCATACAAGTCCGACCACTGTGCATAGTGCTGATTTAAGCCACTTTAATTATTCAATGTAAAACACAGATTAGGTTTTGTTTCGGCTTATTGCAGTTGGCGTCTGGCCGGGTGTGTCTGGTTTGCGTGTAATAATTAGTATCATTAAAGACCCAAGAATACATAGATGCGTAACGGCCATACGAGTGAATGTCGGGCAAAATGTTTAGCGTGGATTGCTCCTAATTTTTTGGGGTGGTTTACTGTGTGCATTGCTTTGTGGCGACGGAGAGCAGCATTACTAAGAGCAAGAACGCTATGCGCTCTCAGTTTTGTAAGTGAGAGAGCGAGTGTGTGCAAGCGAAAAGAATAAGAATGCTATTGAAATACTCTTGCAATCATTATTCAAGAATTGTAATTTAAATGTTGTATATACAATTTTACTATATTATTATTACAAATATTATTATATGTACTAAAAGACTTTGTGCAAAGTTTGGTTACTATAGCTTTAAAACTAACGAAGGAGATGGCATAGAAACAGACGGATATAGCTATATCAACTCAGCCCTTCATGCTGATCAAGAAAATATATATACACCGAGATGCTTCCTTTTATGCGATGGTATACAAATTTAGTCGGTTTTGCAAATTACCCTAAACCTAGAGTAATGAAATTTTGTATTTCAATTAATTTCCAATTTAAATTTATCAACTCAAAAATGGGATTTTTGCCACCAGTTTTCGGAAAACGTGACCACTGTGCACCGTCGTCAGCCTCAGCAGCAGAGGCAACACCAACAGCAGCAGCAGCAGCAAACGCAGCGATAAAAGTCTGTTGAACTTTTCAGCGAAAAGTGGATTCTACAAAATTGTATTTATTATACTCTCTCTCTCTCAAAGGGTACACAGAGTATATTGGGTTTGTGCAAACATACATTTGCATGAAGCATCTCAGCCGAGTATAGCCAATATAGCCATGTCCGTAATTTTAAATATATATTTTTTTTTCAATCAGCCATAAGTTTATTAAAGATCGAATGAACTTTAGTCCAGTAGTTATGAGCAGTGCTGCTTTCTGCTTGCTGTACTTTCACGGGTACAGAGTATATTACAGTCGGGTTTGACCGACTTTTTTTTACTTGTTTTTATTTGGGGTTAGCAAAACAAACTTGAAATTTCTGTTTCAAATTCAAAACAAACAAAAACAGTTACTAATCTCTCGCTCTCTCTATTTTACTTCTATTGTCTCTCTGACAGCACACGTCAGCGGCCGCCGCGCCAGAAACTTGCACGTGTAAGTTACGCGCCCATTGCAGGGTTAATACAAAAGCCGCTTACGCTTTTGCTTACAGATGTGGCAAGGTTTTGTAGCCAAAATTAGGCAATTATCTTCCGTCTTTGATTTACCTTTTTCTGTAGTGTTGTTGTTGTTGTCTTTATTTGGTATAGTTGGTCGTATTTTGGGTTTATGAACTCGAAAAAAAATATGTTTCTTTTTGTACGAAAAAGATGTTATAGTTGCCACAATAAACACAACGCGCGCTTTTAATATTACTAAACTTTTTGTTGTTGTTGTTTTTTGTTTTTGCGCCAATGTTGTTGTTGCTGCTTTTGCTTTGCTTTGATAGCTTTGTCAGTGTGTACACCCAAAAAAAAGTATATCACATTAGAGATGAGTCAATATTAAACTGTGACTGCAAAGTCACTGGAAGTTTTAAGGCACAAACTTTAAACAAAAAATTGCCAATCCCTAATTAAATATAAATATTATAATGTGGTTAAGCAAGATTTCCAAATGGAAATGAATGAATTCGTGAGCCTAGTCAAGTTTTTCATACTCAAATTTTAGATATTCCATATATCTAATGCATTAACTGTAAATTAAACCTTAAAATTTAGAAATTGCCTCATTTTGCCATTTTACAACAATATTGTTTCCTTATTTCCAACATTCTTCTTGATGAAACACTTTAGTATATTTATGTGCTAAGTCTATATTTTCATACATTTGTAGGTGTTATACCGATTTTCACCTCTACGCGTCCCGTCATCGATTGCACGATTTATCGATAATATTCCAAATTGCGTCCAGCGTCCACTTCCACTCTCACAACATCTGATCCTCTATTGTTTCTGTTTGTTGACCTTTGCGCATCAATCAAAATGAATTTAGATGACATTATATCAATAATAGCAATTGAATAGCAAAAACTGCACTTCAGGGGGGGATTCTCCACTTCGAGGCTGTTTTTTGGAACTTTAAAAAAAAAAAACTTATTTGAAAACGCAAAAAGTTTTTCCAATACTGTTTATTTTATTGTGTTACAAACAGATTAAAGTAAACAAAAAAGTTTTTTTGCTTCGATATGAGGGCTGTTCGAAAAGTTCTTGGGCGTCAAAGTGGGGGGTCTAAAAAAAAGTTATAGTGCTGGCGGCCACGATTTCTCGTCTCCAGGTTGTCTGAAATGAAAAGTAAAAACGGGGTTATAATCAGTATAGATCGGGGAATCAAACCGAATCGTATTTTGGTTCTGGTACGTAAATGGTTCTGTTTTGGTTCTAATATTATTTAGGTATTCAGTTCTGTACCGGTACATAGGTTTTTATTTCGGTATACCGGTACGTACCGGAATGTACCATTAAGATATAAAGAAAGATCGGTCACTGGTTTTGCGTCCACCCAACTTTTTAGCGAAGACATAAAAAATATACTCGGAAAAAACAAACGTTTTACGCTCACTTGCCCTTCTCAAAGGCAAATGTGGAAACTTTGTCGAGTTTTTATCTTCTTTATTTTGAGAACGTTTCTCAGTAAAAATTATGATGTTTGATGCCATTAAACTGTTTGGGGAAAATACTGATCTATTTGAACCGGTCAGGAACCGAACTTGACCTTTTAAATTTTTGACCTCCTGAATCTGGACCCAAACCAGACCTCTTCTGATGAAAAAGGTTCGGTTCAAAGAATATCTTTAGTCAGGTTTTTTCAGAGTATCTAAAATTATCATAATATTTTGACCGTGTAAAAAATCTTTATAGCGCTGAATCGGAGCATTACCATTTCAAAATTATATCCAAACTGCAATATACTGACAAATCAAATCCGTTTATTGATTTACATAGAAGGTGCGGCGCTGGTAGAGAACTAAAATGATTACTATAATGTATGAGGTCCATTCGGGTATTGATAAACGTTTTTAATAACTTTGTTTATAAAAAAACATGCTTTATTTTTTACCAAAAAATATCTCAACGATATCAGAATTCATGAAGCAAGCTTCGATCCAAAACCTTAGGTTCGATAAGTAAAGGAACCGATTTGAGAAGCGAACTTAACACTTTCCAAGGGGTTTGAACCCTCGGCCTAAACCTTCTTTAGAATTTCAAAGGTTTGCAGCCTTGGTCAGAGCTGCTTTCCTCATTAAGTTTCATTTGAAGAGAAATGGATAATACCAAGCAATTTTTTGTTGTAAGGTTATCATGAGATCCAAGGAGGATCTAAAAATATAGAATGCAACAATTTCAAAGAGACTGGTTTCTCGTTTTTCTATATCACACTACAAAGGATTTGCTGAGATAGACTCTTTTTTGAAAGCATGCGATTTAACCAAATTACGTAAAGGTCCCCGAAAACTAAGTGCCACGGTTGCTCAGAACCGAAACTGTACCGGTACAACGTTTAGGTTCTTTTCGTTCTTTTCGGTTCCAAAAATATCGGTTCTCGGATACTGGTATACAAAAAATTTCAAATAATCGGTTCCGGCTCCGGTTCTGGTTCTGAGTTTTAATCGGTTCTTTTCGGTTCTGGTTCCGGTTTGATTCCCTGGTATAGATGTCATTCTGGTCTGACCCTCGAAAAAATTTGTGATTTTTTTTGACAAAATGGCGGCCATTGAAAAAAGAAAATTCGATTTTGGACCCTTTTTTGTAGTTTTGTAAAAACAAATAGTAAAATTTTTTTTAATATTACGATTGAGGGTCAGACCAGAATGGTGACAATTCTGCGTCGATTTCACTTAGTTTCATCAAAATCGGTTCAGTGTAACTGGAGATATCGTGGCCACCATTTCGAAAAATGTGGTCGAGAATGGTGATTCTCAATTCTGCGTCGATTGCATTTTGTTTCATCAAATACGGCTTAGTAGAACTGGAGAAAAGTGGCTTGGTAGTCCGAAAAAGTTGTTTTAAAGTAACCAAAAATATTACAGATATTATATACTTACAAATATTAGTCGGCGATGCCAGCTGCATTAAGTGGACCTTCCTCATCTAAAAAAAAAACTGTTTTCAGCAGCAGCTCTCTCTGCTCTGCGTGCCATTCTGCCTTCTTTAGATGCGGCCGCAGCTCTAGTTTCTGAGCGGTTTAGTCGGTTATCGTTTTGCGATAATGCGTAACTGTACGCTTGGTTGCCAATCGAAATGCCCATCAAAGTCATTATTTTTAGGATAGGTTGAAAACCTTCGTTAAAAATACAGGTAGCGATGAAATTTGCAATGTCGATAGACATACTCAAAAATGACTCGTTTTATCGAAGACATTGTTCGACAAAAAAGGATATATCTTCTAAAGTATTTCGAATTTCCAAAAATCCTTTTAGGGCGATATTCTCAAATATCCAAGCTATAAAAACAGTAAAAAAAACATTTTGCACATGGAGAATCCCCCCCCTTAAGCGGGAAAGTAGCACTCTGGCTAGAATTTTCATCATGACATTAAGGCAAGATATCCCCCTGTAGTTCCTGACATTAGATGGGTCTCCCTTTTTATACTCTGTACCGAAGGTACATAGAGTATATTAAGTTTGTGCAAAAGTATGTAACAGGGAGAAGGAATCGTTTCCGACCCTATAAAGTATATATATTCTTGATCAGCATCAACGGCCGATTCGATATAGCCATGTCCGTCTGTCCGTCTGTCTGTCTGTCCGTCCGTCTGTCTGTCCGTCTGTATGAACGCACAGATCTCGGAGATGGTAAGAGATAGAGGTTTGACATGTATGGGGCATATATTTCTTATACTTGCAGGCAGGTCAAGTTTATTTTTAATTTTTGCCACGCCCTCTTCCGCCCCCGCAATTTGGAAAAAACGTCATATCTCCTACAGTTTTGAAGATAGATCGTACCTTCTAGAGATACCTTGCAAACAAAATTATTTATCGATTTGCTGAAGGAATGATAAAGATCGGATGAACGTTACTCAAGTTATGAGCAAAAAGCGGCCAGTAAACACCCCTCACCCGCCCCACCCACCACCACAGCATTCTATTGAACGGCAATCTTAGTGAGAGAGAGAGAGAGAGAGTGAAACTTAGAGATGAGCGCGTATAACTCGTGAGCAAATGCGAGCTGCGACGTTAAGGGTACAGAGTATGTTACAGTCGGGTTTGACCGTCTTTCTTTCTTGTTATAGATTGGGAAAATAATGATACGCTTAAGTGAGTCTGGGAAGGTCCTTTAATTGTACATGTGATTGTAGGCGTGTTTTAGCAGTTCTATGTTACTTTTTAAGTTGCCAATGGCCTCATTAACTTCCGATATTGAGATGCATCTGTCTAGGTCTGTTGAAACAGTGCTGGCAAAGTATGTTGTATTTGTATTTCCGAGTTTGAATTCCACAAAAGCTACTTAAAATGCTGAGCTAAGGAGTGTTGCGTCAACTTAAATTTTCTCAAAGATTGGGTTTCTATTTATAGATTTTAGAATTGACCAGTT
>JBAMBO010000913.1:0-392915 GCA_037044535.1 Lordiphosa magnipectinata | reverse complement strand
TTGTTCTTGTTCAGTTGTTCTTGTTCACCTGTTCTAGGTCTATAGCGGAAGGTTGTGCGAGCGCACGTATTTTTGTTTTGTTTTTGTTTTGCCGACGGCATTTCTAAGGGGTTGATTTCGGTTGCTCTGACCGCTCTGTTGTTTTTGTTGTTTCAGCATTGCTTTTTTGTTGTGCGCACATGCGAAATTTGTGTGTATGTGCGTCTTTTACTCTCGCGCTAACTCTCGCGCTTTTTCTCGCGCGCTTAGTTCAAAATGTTGGCGCCATACTTGTTATAGTTATACGTACAGGCAAAGACACTACATATAGTAGATACCGCAACTCATAAAAACTTTTTTATTTTTGGTTTTTGGGATCCAATGTCAGCTCCCAAGGACAATCGTTTTTTGCGTCACATACGTCATCTATAATATCTTTAAATCTTTGGTACAGCCCACAGAAAAACACTTAGAGCAAGAAAGAGCAAGCTCACAAAGCGAGACACACAAAACAACGCACACAGCAAGAGAGACTGAGCAGCTCAAAGAACACAGAACAACACTTAGAGCAAGACAGAGCAAGCTCGCAAAGCAAGACACACAAAACAACGCACACAGCAAGAAAGACTGAGCAGCTCAAAGAACACAGAACAGCACTTAGAGCAAGACAGAGCAAGCTCGCAAAGCGAGACAGACATAACAAATCTCTGAGCAAAAGAGACCGAACAGCTCTTCGAACAACTCAAGAACAACTCAGAGCAAGAACAACTCAGAACAAGATGGATTGAACAAGATAGACTGAACAAGACTCGCTGAACAAAAATGAACAATTGAAGAAGAACATGTTCAGATGTTCAGTTTACAGAACTAATATATTCGACTTTTTCTCACTTGTTATGTTTAGCAGTTCAGATCAAATTCAAATCTTATAAATTAAATAATTTCATAAATTTCTTATTCACATATTTACCTAATTTTTTCTCAGTGTTTAAATGACATTTACTCTTCAGCCTACACGCACTCAAATTAATCTCTGTAGCAAAAGGGGCCAATCGTCAACATGGCGAGTGCGAGAACAGACGAACAGCATGGCAATTGCCCTGCCTACTTTCAGGGTAATTGAAGCTGCATCCTGCCGGCTTCTCTATTCCGTTTTGACAGTAATTAAAAAAACAAACTATGCAAATTTACTTGGGCGAAAGTTTTCTTGTGTCCCTGACAGCAGTCGGGCGCTGGCACCTACCTCTCCCTCCGAACGGTGCCTTTTGTGTGTGGCATAGTTTTGGGCGTTACACAATTGTTGACTCTTGCATAAATTATAATTATTAAGTGGAGCTGCAAGAAAACACAATTTATATATATATTTTTTTTGTTTTTAGTTTTGTTTTTGGTTGTCGTCAGGTGGCTCCCAGAGGTATGCAACATTTTTAATGCAGTTGCCAACGATGCGTACGCACATAAACACAAGCACACAGAAGCAAACACAAACACAAACACTCTAAGGCAATGAAAAAGTCACTGCAATGCGTGTGTTCCCGTTTTTGTGGGGATTGCTGAGGTTTTCTTTTCTGTATAATCGATGTTGCCAGGAGCACTTTTAACCTTTGTTTTCGAAAAATACAATTTCGTAAAGTTTTCAGTGCTTTTAAATGGGATCATTAAGTTGAATTTGCTTAAAAAAGTTAAACAAGTTTCGCTAAAGAAACAGGCAAATAGAAACTAATATACTTTTTTTGCATACACAAAGGTAATATTTACTCAAGACTCGACACTCAAACGTTTTGCTGCTTTCTGTACAAATTAAACGATTAAGTTTGTCCTTAAGCACAATTTACTTTTTCTTACATTTTTATTTAACTCAACTCAAGTGAAGCCGCATCATACACAGCAAACGAACATAAATTAAAATGTCATTAAGTTCTGTTCTTGCCACAATTTTTGCTTATTTCTCTTCTGGGTGGTTGTTTTCCTTCTTCTTTGTGTATTTGTGGCTGCCATTTTCAAGATTGTACAACAATTTAGCGACTCATTTTTATAATTGAGCCCATACAAACAGTTTACTCAAGTTTTCTCTAGAGAAACACTTTGGCGATTTGCAAAACAAATATTCTTGCATTATTCAATTTACAATTGAATTTCTGGACAAATTAATGGCAAACCGCAAAATGAAATGTCTGTCAATGCTATGATTTTGGTTAAGCATAATTTTCCATTTCAATTTCGCCTCAATCCTCGAGGGCACAATTTCTCGTCTCCTTTTTCCCCCCCGCTCCGGTTTGAAGGTCATTTTTCATGCTTTGTGTCAATTGCACTTGACATGCATTTGAGCTGTTCAAATTTAATTTGCCAATTGTGTGGAATTTCCTCAGCATTCAAGTGGCATTATGGTAGATTATTCGGAACTAATTGGCCAGCTTATTAAAGCTTTAGCTGAACTCGAGCGAAGGCAGTCGCTTGTTCAATAAACTTTCGAGGCAGCTGCAGGGCAGGAAAAAGTTTTTCCTCACTTAAGGGCAACTTTTTCACTCTCACAAATTTCCATATCCCAGAGAAAAGTAAAAGAGAAAACTGATGGACAACATGGTTGATCCCATTAACTAACTAAGTAACACATAACTTTAAGCTTGAATCCTTATTCAATTAAATGGGTTGCACTCGCACCCAATTGTCCTGTGGCTGGTGCCAAAGGCAAAGTGAGAGAGAGCGAAAAAAAATACAAGTCGATTGTCCCGCTTTTGACGACGCAATTTGTATTCATTGCCACTTTAATATTTAGCGATGCGTAAGCCACTGTCCTGTCGCTTCATGTGAAGTGATTTTTTCTCCCTTGTTGGTCAGCGGAGTTTTTTTTTATATGTTTTGTTTTCCCCCGTTGTTCACAATGTGTTTTTTAAGTGCTATAATTTGCATGGCACATGACATTACACACTGTATATCATTTGGAAAAGCAAAGTGTGTGGCTCTCAAAGTGAGTTGTGTAAACAAAAATAAATGCAAAATTGTTGCACATGCTTTTTAAAAATTAACACTTGCAGCTGAAATTAAGGCATGAAATATGTAATGTTGCCATGTTAGGTATGCAATATAAATTAGGATTGCAGTTTATATGAAAAAAAAAAAACAAATACAATGGGGAAGCAATTGAAAGAATTATTTGATTAATTTGTTAATAAAGCTTTTTTTTATTGTACACTAAGAGAAAAAACGAGAAGGCCAAGCTAACTTTGTCTGTGACGAAGTTGCAAATGCTGTTTTTGAAATGTCAGAGTTTAAGAACGCTTACATAAAAATCAAAAAATTTTCTAACAAATCCATCTTCCGACAAATAAACATCTGATTCCAACCAAATTTCGCAAAATTTTTTTGAAAACATATCAAACTAACAATCGCCGAGTTTAAGAACGATAAAATTGTAAACAAATAAGTTTTTCTCACTAATAGCCTTTTCCACCAAAGAAATGAAGCTTCATTTCTTGAAATGACAAGAAATGAAGAAAATGATATCATTTCTTCCATACAAATTGTTGTTGCTTTTTGCCCTTCATTTCCTTCATTTCTCAAAAATGATGGCATTCCCCACGAAGGAATTTGGTATTTTTTTAAAAAGTACTCGCTACTCTCTGGCACTACTCGTTACTCTCTGGAAATAGAAAGTGTCATCACCAATAAACTGTTGATTTAAATTCAAAAAGTAGGCGCAGTTTTGTTTAAAATATAAATTAGTCAAAAAAAGATGTGTAATTAGCTTTCTGCTGATAGTTCTGGGCGAGAACAGTGCGTTCGCCCAGTGTAATTGCTTTCCTGACGGGTATGTCTTTTTTTGGGTAAATATTGCAAAAAGTCCCCGTGAGTTTGAAAGTGGCGCCTGTTGTTTAAATCAAACCATTCAGCTGTTTTTGTCAACGTGGCATTGCGAATATCAAAATGATGAAGATTTGTCAATGGAAACAGCATCATTTTTAGAAATGAAAATGATAAGAAATGAAGCCAGTGGAAATAGGCTATAAGACTCATTTCGGTCCTATGGCAACCATAAGATAT
Organism: Lordiphosa magnipectinata; assembly: GCA_037044535.1. NCBI lineage: Eukaryota > Metazoa > Arthropoda > Insecta > Diptera > Drosophilidae > Lordiphosa > Lordiphosa magnipectinata. Next base: position 388,895 of record JBAMBO010000913.1, on the reverse strand, counting down.
AGTCACCCGATGTCCATCAACTTTTTCAGATTTGTTTGAAAGCGTTTAATATTAATATTCACCGACCTTAAGAACTATTTACTTCAAAATAAAAAAGTTTTTTTCACTAAGACCCATTTTCCGACCGATCGGTCCTATGGCAGCTATATGTTGTAGTCATCCGATTTTGACCAAAATTTTCAAATCTGTTTGAAAGCATATAATATTAATAATGGCCGAGTTTGAGGACGCTTACATTGAAAACAAAAAAGTTTTTCTCATTAAGACCCATTTTTCGACCGATGGTTTCTATGACAGCTATAAGATATAGGAATCCGATCTCGACCAAAATTTGCAAATCTGCTTAAAAGCATATAATATTACTCATGGCTGAGTTTAAGGACGCTAACATTGAAAACAAAAAGTTTTTCTCACTAAGACCCATAGTTTACGTAGAAACAGACAGACGGACAGACGGACAGACGGACAGACAGACAGACAAACGGACAGACAGACAGACGGACAGACAAAGCTCAATCGACTCATCTCGTCGCCCAGATCAAGAATATATATAGTTTATGGGGTCGGATATAAATATTTCTATGCGTTGCAAACTTCTGGGCAAAATTATAAAACCCTTTACAAGGGTATTAAAACGTAGTTTTGGAATCTAGTTTCTAAGCATAGTTTCGAAGCATACAAAGCCTCATGCAAACTTTCAGTTAGCAAAAGGAGAACCAGACCCCCCTGGTGGACCCCAGAGCTCAAAAAGCAGAGGCGGACGTGCAAGAATGCTTTAAACCAGGGCAAGCTCTTGCTCCCATTGCTCCGAGATTTTTTTTCGGCAAATGTTGCCAAATTGTGAACAACAACAGAGTCAATGAGAATCGGAGCACGGCGCCTACAAGACGAGCACACTGACGGCGCAACAGATGCATTTTGAGCGATCGAGACTCGCTGATAACGGTTGTTTTTTCTGTTGTTGTTGTTGGGCAGCTCCCAAACTAAAATTTCATGGCTACCGTTGCTTTAAACTCGCCAAACAAGCGAATGAGCAGATAATCTGAGAGGAATATAACATAAGACTTTGCTTCTTCAAAAAAGAAGTACGAAAAGCAAAACAAAACTCATGGAGAACCTCTGCTCCAGCATAGAGAAGGTCTCGAAAACAGCTAGACTCAGGAAGCTGCTGTCAAAGCAGCCGCCCATGCAGAGCCAGCTGAAAACGGACGATGGTCACTGGATGGAAAGCAGCAGGGAAGCAACATGCGCTCTCCTTGATGCGCATTTCCCAGGCTGTACTGTTTTCACTAAGCCAGCACTCGCAACAAACCACTCCAGAAAAAAACCGATGGGCGATCGACTGCTTTGCGAGCTACAAATCTCCAGAACTGGATGGAATATTTCAAACCATGCTTAAGACGACCAAACGAGCAATCGTCCCATGGCTTCAATCCATTTATGAAGCATGCTTCAGATAGAGCTATGTACCTGTAGCCTGGAGGACGGCGCGCGTTGTATTCCTGCTCAAAGCGGGGAAGTGCAGTCATGTGCAACCAAAGGACCACAGACCCATTAACCTCACAATGAAAAAACTACTAGACCTTCATATAAGAGAAGGCATGAACCTGACCTTGGAGTATGATCAGCACGCCTACACAAAAGGGGAATCTGTGATCTGTGATCTGTGATCGAGAAGGCACTGTACCATCAGGAATTTGGGCTGGAAGCATATCTCGACATATCTGGTGCATTAAACAACGTCACCACAGAAGCTATAATGCTAAGCTTAAGAGCACTAGCAATACACAATGCATTGGACTTCAGCATATACAACCTGCTAAGTTGCAGAAGAGTACAAGCCGAGGCCATGACGAAAGAGGCACATGGCGGAACGCCTCAGGGCGGAGTCCTGTCACCTCTTCTAAGGAACCTTGCGGTTAACAAACTACTATTCAAATTCCACAGGAAAGCACCCAAGATAACATACGACATAAGCATAACTATCATGGGAAAATGTCCAACGACTCTCGGCTCAATCATGGACTCTACTCTCAAAGAGATTCAAAGGTGGGCCACAGAAGCCGGACTTAGTATCAATGCGGAGAAGACGCACCTCATTCTCTTCACCAAGAGATACAAGATACCGCAATGGACTCCACCTACGATAAATTGAACACCGCTAAGGCCAAATAGTAGCTATCGGTAGTAAACTGTCATGAAGACTCAATGTGGAGGAAAGGGTGAAAATGGCAACCAATGCGCTCTACGAAACACAGAAGATGCTAAGCAGTACTTGGGAAGCAATAGATTCCCTCCGCTTTTCTAGGAAGGTGCAATCTATTGGATTCCCAGCCACCGGGGCATTGATGGATACGAAATGGCGGAAATTCGGGTTCAAAAAGAATGACCAATATAGATCTAAAGGCACATTTTATATTATTTACTTAAATATATATTATATTAATAAACATTTGGGACGATGACATCAACTGGGCTGTATGAAATATTTCCAGCTGTTCCACAAATAACCAAGAAGATCATTACATTAAGGCTACAAAGAGGAAACTCTGATTAAAATGTTTCCTTTTTACATCTGTAAAGAAGCTTAATAGGATTTTTAAAGCCCTAACTTTATCTTTGAACATCTTTTACTTTAGTGGCTTGTGTGCTTCTTAATTTTTGCATAAATGAATGAAACCCACTGTGTAAATCCGAACCCGATCGATTTCACATTTATTTAATAATATTTTAAATCAAACTTCAACAGAAATATTTGCTCTTACACAAGTCGAAATAATCTCAGAAACCTCAAAAACACTTTTATGTAGTAGATGTCATGTTGTGTAGCCAAAGTTTTCCAAAACAAGGCGTAGACACACCACAAAGTCCCTAAATAAAGCCCTCTAATCTCTGCTTAAAAACTTCCACAGACACAAAACAAGTCAGAATTTAAGCCAACAAATGGGTAAACAGGCCTGCTCCAAAATATTAAAGTCCTAGACTCCCCAGGGAGGGGTGAAGGCAAATGCCAGGAGTCGTAAATTAGCATCACTTAAGTGGTGGTTGCAAAGTGGGAGGGGCTTGTAATCCTTTCAGCAATTAAATGTAACCTACACACACACACACCGACTGGGGAAAAAGAGACATTGAATGTGAATATAAATGGCTAATCAGACACAAAATCCGCATGTAAGGCGAACTAATGATATGTCTCTGACCATTCAGTGGCCGCAATTAGTTGACTACCAAAGAGCAGAGTCAGGTTAAAGTTCGATTGGGATTGCGGAGGCCTTTTAATGCTCACGCACTTGATGCCATAAATCGTTTTTATGGCTTTCCATTACGCGAGGGCAGGCCTTGCACTGGTAACCCAATTTTATACAAGTTTTCTTTTTTTTTTGCTGTCACCAATACTCATGACTTATGGCCTTTCTTTGGCTTACGCCCACGCATGAAGAAAAAGCGGGGACAAATGCATTCATCTTATGCCTTGCTGTAAGCCAGGATGTGCATTGCACTGCATGCTCCCCACTTTTACCTTGACTTCTTCAAGGGTTTCGTTTGTTTTTGTTTTATTCTCTTTTTTTTTTTTTGGTTTGTCCCTTTGGCATTTTTTTAATGAGTTTCAGTGCCAAAGATGACAGATTGTGCAGGGGAGTGCGAAAATGGGGGGGGATGTAGAAGGAATATCAAGTTGTGTCAAAGGGGTCAAAGTGAAGGAGTTAAGAGTAGAGTTGAACTGAGGCTTAAAGCAAAAAGCCTTTGAGCTGCTTTGTGAGGGTAATTGTTTACTTTTCGGCTTTTGATGCAATATTAATGTACGCTTACTGGGAGGGGAAAAGGGACATAGTAACTTTGTTAAACCCACTTTGGAGCCGCTGAAATAATGATAAGGCGAACACAAATACTGATTACAACTTTAGCGAACTCGAAACCTGCAAGCCTGTAAAATTTAGATCAAGGCTCGGCCCGAAGCTTCAATCCAGTTGTAAGATATAAGCTTCGTTTCGCGGACCGGTCCCTTTATTTATCGAACCTAAGGTTTTGGTTCGAGTCTGGGTTCATAGTTGACAGAAGTTTTCCTCTACTTTCGGTAAAAATTTAGAAAAGATCAGATTACCAAGGTACGTAAATCATTAAGTAAAATGAATCACATTCTTTCAAAAGTGTCTGGAAATTTTAGAATGTAGCCTCATCGTCTTCTTTTCCCTTTTCCAACTTATCTTATGTTTTTTTTCTTTGTTGAAATCACAATATGAATTGGATTGGGTCTTAACCCATCTTAAATTACAAAGTTATGCAATACGAAGCTAACTTTTGCAACAGAGAATTCCGCTAAATTTCAATCAATTGTCCTTTTTCGCCCAGCACGTCAGGTTAACGAGTTATTTGCATAAACGTATGTTAATCGAGGTTTGTTTACATTTGTAGGTCCTGTGACCACATTAATTAACCTTTTCCAACGTAAGCTGCATTGAATGACAATAATGAAAAACTAAGCAAAAAGTTTAGATTTGGCTCATAAGACACAAATTGTTGTATTTTAACATTGAAAATTTTGTTATTTTTTTATAAAATCGATTTTTTTCCCACACCGAGAAAAAAATTGAAATTTTTCATATAAATTTTACTCCGATATGAAAATATATTAAATTGATATGTTGAAAATTTCAAATCGATACTTTTTAACATATTATTATTGCATTTTTAATATCATTCTGAAACTATTCAATATCAATTTGAGTAAATGATATTATTTTGGATCAGAATGACATTAGTTTCTTTCCAAATGATATGAAAAAATTGATATTTTTAAAAAGTTAATTTGAATAAGGGTCATACCAACATAAAATTGATCTTTTTTTTTCTCTGTGCAGTTTAAAAAATTCTTTAAAAAATGTCTGAAGACAGGCAATATTTTAGGAAATACTAATGTATAGTCCTCTGTCTCCTCTTATTTACCACATTATTCGACATCATTGCGCTTTTTAAAGTTATGGGCTAATAACTATAAGAATTTACTGCACTTTTTTATTTTGTTTTTTGGTATTTTGTACCTCTAAAATGTTTTCAAATTAACTAAAATCAATTTGAACCAACTTAGTCAAAAGTATTCTGCTTTAGAAGCCTCTTTAAAACCTGGTACAGCGTGTTCCAGCTGGGTCTATTTAGGAATGAGATCAATTGCTGAGAGTTTAGCTGTCCTAGGCGCCAATGGGCAGCCCTGATTTCCTGCAGTATTGGGCAGATTGCGATAAAAGGAAACGTGTCTTCATCTTGAGTGTTTTTCCATTTGATCTGTGGTTGAGTTGGAGCAGTTCGCAGCGTGCATGGAAAACGAAGGAAATAAGAGAGACGCTGTACTTGTCTTTAAAGTAATTATTTATCCCCAGCGAGAGATTTTGGTGTTTATATAACATCCTGCTGGAACTGTCGTAGGCTTGTTCAATAAAGTTTAGCATGATTTCTACAGTCAATACTCTCTAGTAATTTACTGTGAGATTTTGTCCAGGATGGTTTATCGTTTAAGTTTACTCAGCATATTGTGTTCCTCAGCCAAAGAGAGCCAAACCGCAAAGCAGTAAAATCGGCGGCAAAAATTTTGCCATGGTGTATACCAGTCGACTTTCAGGAAGTTCAAACTTCTTTCTAATGTTTTCAAAGTGTGGGCTCAGAGTATAAGAAAATAGCGAAGGGCGACCAGTTTCTACGTGATTGCATAGTTCGGCAAATTACGTGGTAAACGAAAGACTTTTTTGATTAAATATCTTTGAAGTCTTTCTATTTCTTCGTATGTCCTGAATTCTCACATCTGAGAAGCATAACACTTAATCAAACGGCCTGTGGCTTCAAACATTCGGTATTTTACACTGTGTGGCACGTGCTGCTTGTCGAAAAGCGTACTCCACTTACTATTAAGAGCTCTGATGGAGTCTCTAATTTGGATTTTCACTGGTGACTATCAGCCCAAACCACAAAAAAAAGAAAGCTGAATTTTTCATAGTAGTTTTATCTTATGCTGAAAGTGAGTATGTTCTAAGTTCCGGTTTTGGGAAATTTTGTTTAGAAATGTGGACAATTCGCGGAAAACTGTTTGAACCATATTTGTTTCTCATCCGATCAGACTTAAACTCATTTTCAAAGAGCGATATGAAAATTCAACAATAATTGCAAACCAATCTTTCGGAAATTCACCCCCTAGGTAGAAAGTGGGTGGGCAATTTGGTATGGGCGAAAGTCTAGTTTAAAACAAGAAAGAAAGTCGGTCAAGCCCGACTTTAACATACTCTGTACTCCCCAAAGTTCTGATCAATTTTACAAAGCGGAAAAAACAGCCATAAAGTGTGTGAAGTGCTGCCCATCGCCGTTGCGGCCTGTGCTACCCATCATAATTGTTTGTTTTCCTTATAACTCGACTGTCGTTCATCCGATCTTTATCATTAATTTGGCAAGTCGATAAATAATCTTGATTACTAAATATCGTACGAACGATCTAGCTACAAAACTGTGGGAGATATGACGTTTTTCCAATTTGCTGAGCTTGAAGGTGTGTCAAAAATTGAAAATATACTTTATCTGCCTGCAGGTACAAAAAGTTTATATCCCATAAATGTTAAACCTCTATCTCTTACCATCTCTGAGATCTGTGCGTTCATACAGACAGGCGGACAGACGGACATGGCTATATCGACTCAGCTGTTGATGCTGATCAAGAATGTATATACTTTATAGCGTCGGAAATGATTCCTCCTCTCTGTTACATACTTTTGTACAAACTTAATATATTCTATGTACCTTCGGTACAGAGTATAAAAAGGTGACTTTCAAATGTTTGGAAAATCTACCCCCAAATACGGAAAATAGCCGGAATATTGTTGTATGAAACACTTTTGGTTTTTATCCGATCAGGCTCAAACTCATTTTAAAAGATTGTACTAAACTCTGTTTTTTTCACTCGATCATCTCCAAACCTCTTTTCACAATTCATAATAATCAAAATATTACCATCGCCGCACGCTCAATCTATGCTGCCAAACCTACTACACCTGGCTTCCCGGGTCGTCCCCAGATACGAGATCGTTCGGTTAAGCATCATTGGCGTTGCGTAGTGGCTTTACAGGTTATGCTTTTCCTTTTTTAAAACGAACCATTTTAAATTCTGATTCTGTAGAGTAGGGCTGGACTTAAGTAGTTTACTAAATGTATACAAGCTTCGCCATTGAGCATACCTAAGACCTCATGAGTCCATAAATATTCCTTGTCTATGCACTATTCTATGTTTCCGTAGTATTGCGCCTTTTACGATGAAGTGAATAACGTTTTCTTTTTCCTGCCAATTGCATAGAGTGCAGTTTGTATCAGTTCGAGGTATATTCGACATGCAGTTTAGTCCCAAATGCTCGCCTCGTTAAAATAGATTCTCTCTCCAAGATCGTAGTTAAGTACTTTATAAATTCGTCTTTCTGCGCTTCTATGTGATTCTTGGATAAAGCGTGCCCTACACGATGCATCCATTTTAATTAAGATTTTTCTCGTCCAGAGTCTCCATGACGAACAGTACTCGAGATTCAGCAATTCATCATGGGTAGCTGCTAAGTTTTCCCACTCTTGAAGGCACTGTTTTCTTTCGTTGCAAATAAGTATTTGCCAAAATCTTTGGCAGTCATGCCAAATCAATCAGAGATTGATTCCTGCATGCTCATTACCTTTTGCATGTAGCTGAAGTGCTGGTCTGCTGTAAATAGATGCAGCGGCGCTAATCCCGTCTCTAAGTATTGGGGCAGATGGAAAAGTTTCTTTAAAAAATACATGAGCAGATTTTAAACTTCCTCATATGGAGTTAAGCTCCTCTCTTTGGCTCCGTAGCACATGATCGATCTTACCGCACCGCAAAAAAGCTTGATTTTTACACTATTTGAATCCCCAAGTGTTTATTCGCCAATATAAGTTGTATAAAAACGAAGTTTGCGGGTTGTTGTAGAGTGAAAAGCAACAAGTCTGTTGCCGATATAAAATAGGCAACCCTCGCAGTTATTAATGATTTGCCTAGTGAACTCAAGCTGCCCACTTGCCTTTACCCACTTTGCACCACAAATTGTCATAATAATTTTACTTTTGTCCAACAGTTTATTCATTTTTATCATCATCATTCTCATCCACATCATGAGCGTTCTTGTGCAATGGATTGCAAATAATTTTGAATGCCTGGTGGTCCTTGACTGAGCCTTTTTGAAACCGTAATGCGTGATGATGTTCCGGTTGGATTTTGGTCAGCGAGTGAATTGACATGAAACTGGAAACGCAGGCCATAAATGCAAAACATTGCTTGGCAATTTGACTCAATGCCATCGATTCGTTTGGGGGGAATTGGGAATAGACAGGCAGTCAGGCAGGCAGCATATGCAAATGCTGTCAAAACCGTTCCAATTGCTGACATATTTCCGACACATTTCGTTTTTGGAAACTTTTGCAATTGTGAGTAGCAGAGAAAAAATTTAAAAAAAAAACTAAACAAGTTGAAAGTTGCAAGTCAAAATCAATTTGGTATTTTTTAAAAATAGAATAATGGAATCACATACAATAGAGCCTCTCATCATCTATCCGGCAATCTTGAAGTTCTATGCTCCGTATAGTCGCCAGCAGTTTCGTTTGGTGACTATATTGAATATTACGTCACACAAGATACTGTTCAAATTAAAATCGAACGCCCGGGATTATTATAGTGTCAAACCCAACAGCGGCGAGATTGAGCCATACGACCAAAGAGAGATTAGCATAAGCCTCAACTATTTTGATTTCCGCTGCAGTAAGGAATATAATCATCACTTTTGCATCAAAAGCATTTATGCACCACCCGAGTATAAGGATGTTAAGGACCCATTAATCATATTTCAAAAGGTCAAAAAATCAGACATATTTACTCGACTGATTCAGGTCGAGTTGGGGAATATGACTATACCTCAAGTGCCTGATAAGGAGTTGGATACGTTATTTGGTAAAGTCAATGACAAAGTAGCAACACCACAAATTCGTGCGCTCTGTTGCAATTGTACGAAAAAAATGAAAATTGAAATGCCTCCGAAGAAAGAACGTTGTGGATTTGTAAAAAAACTAGTGGGAATAATTGTACTTGTTGGGTCCATAGTGGGAGGTAAGTTAAACGATTCAAGTGAAATTATTGAGTTATTAATATCAATTTATCTGTAGCCTATGTGGAACGTCAGCAGATTCAGGAGTTAATTCAAATGCACATCAAAACGGATGAGGTGGAGTTCTAGTCAAAGGATATTCCTAAAATTGTTAACAATTATTTTTTCTTTAATTTCTAGAATCTTATTTTCTTAAATTTTATTTTGTTATTTATCTTTCTTTTAACATTTTTTAATAGTACAAAGAAAAACTTACAATAAAACACAACCAAACACGATCGCAACTAGAATTATAGAATATAGCGTAAGACAACCAACTGCAGACTGAGGGCAGACATATTAAGAGGACTTTGAACAATCGTCATATGCTTTCTACCTTAAGCTAAGGTCCCACAGGCAAATAATTTGCCCAAATTTTTCTAAGTAGGTCAAATTAGGGAACTTTTCAGACATATTTGATCAAATTATTTGCATATGGAAACATAGATTTTGTTTTACGTCTTCAAAAATCAGCAATCAAGGCTATTTGAACAAATTTTCATCAAAATTTGTGCAAACTATTTGCCTAAAAGGTTTGCCAAAAATATTTTAAACTGGCATAATCTTCAGCTTACTTCACTTATATAAGTTTGATTTATAATCGGATTGCAGCTTTATAATGGAGTAATTTGATTAGGTTCAAATTTTGTTAAATTTAGATTTTTAAAATAAGTTGACCAACAATCAAATACATGAACGCCTGTTTGAGGCATTAGCCGTAAACCAAATAAATTATTTGTAATCAAGCCACAATAATCAAAGTGCATGCCATTTCAATGCATTGTTATTGTTGTTTGTGGTTTGTTTGTTGTGTTTGTGCGGGCGCGACACTGAATACAAACCGCATTCAAATTTGCTCACCTCGTGTTTGGCCTAATGAAGTACGGCCTGCAATTAGGCAATGGCCACGCCCTCTGAGGGTGCACCTCTTTGATTAGAGTTGACCTTACCACTTTCACCTTGTTGAATGGTTTGTGTTTACATTGTACAACTCATACAGTCAACAACAACTGTCACCAGTTAGAAATAAATTAGTTTGCGAGTTGATTTAACTGATTAAATCAATATGGATGATAGTCTTCAGTAGTAAGGTAAACAGGCCCTAAATATAAACGAGAGTTCTACCATATACCTCTAAACTTAAAGTTAAAAGCTGAACTCGTCTTAAAAAAATGGTAATATTTTGAAATTATTCCCAAATTTTAAATTAATTGTTGTTTATGGTTTTGCTGTTTCGTACTGGTAGCCAACTCTTCGTTAGTTGATATTCATATACATGTAGATAAAGAAAGAGGGAGGATAAAAGAGTGTACTTCTCTTTCAGAACACATCCCTTAGCTCCTCGGGCGTATCATTTTTGGGATGTTTGTTCTTAAAGTGTTGTTTGTGAGTCTTCGGATCGGGCATTTGCGACTTGCAGACAGCGCAAACATGAATCAGAGCCTTTTGGGACGCCTTTTTTTTGGTGACCCTGTTGTTGCTTCATTTTGGCCTGCTTCTCTTATCTCTTCTGTTGACCGAGTGCCATGGCTTAACTTAGATTTCTATTTGAATGCAAATTTAGGTGCCGCCTTATGAGGATTTTTGTATTTCAAACGAAATGTATGCTTGTGTTTGTTGTGATACCCGCAATTCTTAAGTTTTGTATTATTATCGGGTGTGTCCCAGAAATCTCTAGAGGTTTTCGTATAAACGTTAGCATTTCATATTATAGCTGTTTGACTTTATATGTAAAGGGGCACAAATATGCCGGGCTACTAGATTAGATGACGAAAGTTGAGAGATTTGAAACCGCCTGCTCAAAGCCAAGGAGATTTAATGCGTACGGTTTCCCTTCCATATGATGTTGTAGCCGGTCTTATTCTTTTCACTTCACAAATAAAGTAATCCAAGTTAAGTTGGAAGTGCAATCGTTTATACAAAAATCTCTAAAGATTTCCAGGACACCCCTGATTATATGAAATTGTGTTGATTTCGTTTTATACCCTTGTTCCACTGGCGAACATTCAATCACATTCTCAAAAAGTGAATTTTCCTTGTTCCACTGACGAATGTTGATCACGGCCACACTACCGTCAACAAAGAACAGCTGATTGAATTGCTATGATTCTAATTGTAAATCAAAGTTCGCCATCCACATGTCAAGCAGCATGCCCTCCTGGTAGTCCCAGTACGATAAAGGTAGGTTGCGGGATTCATACATAGGAAATATTACTGCATTTTAACATTCTAAAACAAAGAATGGAACAATTGCCGTTTGCCTTGGCCGTGGACAACTCATGGGCATAGTCGGATTTCAACAAAGAGGGTCCATACAGTTCTGCCACTGAACTAAACTCCCACCCACTGAGCTAATACCCTCTCCGACCATGGCAACGCCATTGACAGAGCAGCTGTTGCTCTTGGGCAGTTCGATAGCATATTGATAGAAAATCTAGCCTTTTAGCGGAAAATAGCTATATGTCGTTACAGTAGCAAGATCATCCTTGACAGTGACTGGATCATCCGTAGCGGATGATCTACCGAATGGACACTACACAGAACGAATGAGTTCATTTAGATCATCCAGCGGATGACCTCTAGAATGTGCCAGTAAAACAAGTTTATTAGACTTAAAAAATAGAGATGAAATCGACTCATTGACTCATGAATTAATCGGAAATCAACTTTCAATATGCGGATCAACTTAATCATTACATTGACAAACCGTGAAAGTACAATTGAATTATTGTTTAGCAAACTTTGTCAGGTTATGTGTGCAAAGTAAAAAGACAATGATCGGGAATAAGGACTTGATGGATTTAGTGGTTCATGGAGTTTTTATCCACTGATTCGGTATATAGCAAGTACAAAATTATATTAAGTCGTGCATGCCAACGCCGTTTCAGATTCACCTTGGAGAGCGGGAGTGCTGTAGATATCGTAAACAGCTTGAATACGGAGCGTGTGCAAAGTAGTTTGACCCCTAATTAATAAAAATTTTTACAAACGATTAATATCTAATGAAAATATATATCCTTTGTTTAAGTTATATTAAGGTGCATAGAGGGAAACATTCTGTTCAGAAAATGAGTTGCCGTCAACTTATAATCAGAACGAAAAATTCCAAAATTTTATTAGGCAAATTGTGACTGTTTTTAACGACCTTTATGCATGTCACAAACTTGTTCATTTTGTTGGTCTATTTAATCAAACTAGCAAGCTTTAGCTAGCTCGAGGTCCAGTTATGTTTGCGCATAACTTTGAACTGGAATGGTTGACTATTTAGCTGTTTCAACAACCTCCCGGTTCTATGTTTAGTAGTTATGCCGATTAGAGTACACTTTTTAAAGAAAAAAAATGGAAATTTTGAGAGGTCGCCCCTTAACAGATTCCTTTTGTATTGTAGACAATAAAATTTCAAACAAAAAAAAAAATTAATTTTAATGGGTGGAGGTCACAAAGATTCAGTTAAAAATACCCATAAACTACATAAAAATGCAAATTTTTAAAATTTGTCAAATTATTTCGATTTTGATATAAATATTTCCCAGTTTTGAACAACAACGAAAAAGGAATATTCCGCATTTATGTTTGGCCCTAAACTGCATATGAGTAATATCAAAAACTTTGGAGCCTTGTCGCGCCCATTAAAACATAACTTTTTCAACTCATTGTTTTTCACGTTAAATATGCACCGAATCAATATGCAAGAATCAAGGGGCGCCAGTATGACCTTACATTTTATATCCAAAAGTCCGCTCTAATGCCCATCGACTGGTCATGCTCTGCTTTAACTGCTTGAGAATTTCCTCGCGGTTTCACAGCAAAAACCCGCACTAGTTGACAATAGTCTGTGGGTGTCCCCAAATGTTTTAAGTGTTCTTGACATGGTAATAGTTTAACTTGATTGGAGAAAAATTGTACTACAAATGAGAAAAAACGTTCATTCTCTGTTTTTTTGTAACATTTGTGCTCATCTTGAATCCAATGTTCATGGATTTTTCCCTCTGTGTGGGAAAGCGCTATTAAGAAGAATTTTCAGAATTTGGGAAGTTCCATTCGAGCCTTCCAAGTAAAGAATTTATGAATAGTTAGAAAAGAGTAAAAACAGTTGCAGAAGATGGACAAAATCAGAGGTTGTTAAAACACTAACACCCGGCTGTAGCTCAACAGATTGCTTCCCTTTCAAAGTTAGTTTGAAAAACTCTAAAACGCTAGAACAATGCAAGGCTTCAAAATTTCCTACGTTTAGCCTGGGGGCTTATCACACTATTTTTAAATTATGAATAAAATTCCACGGTACAGAAGCTTCAGAGTGTTCAAAAGGTCGATGAAACTAGTTTCAGGTTCGAACCCCAAACACTTTTATGGTGCATTGCTGTTCTTAGAAGTCTTTTAAACTATTGAATAGCTGCATTAAAAAGAAAAACCTTGAAGATTTAATTTTCTTCATATTATTGGGTTCGGTTCAGGGTTATTTTGTCTTGTAAACCGTACCACGAACCAGTCCTTGTTAAATAATACCCCCGAATTCGCACCACAATCGAACCAACGCTTTTTGAAAAAATATCCTTTATCTATCTTCTTCTACAAAATTTTTAAATAATGGTTAGGAATTGGATAGGTGTCCAATTTAGTAAAGTTTCGCTAATGATATTAAAATTTGTTCATATTATTATTTACGACTTATAAAATGATTGAAATGACTAATAAAAGCTATGTTGTAAAGTATGTCCTCGCAGTCCGTCCACAATCCACTATATTCAGATATACTCAACAAAAAGAAAAGTTGATTAAAGTGTAGACAAACTATTAATGTGAAAACAAATTTAGTTTTTGCTACATACTGTAAGTAACGAGGACCCCCACTGTTTTAAAAAGGGTTAATAGGGAATATATATGGCATCGCAATGGGCCCAATGTGGCCTAAGTGGGAGAGCGACTTGTCGCTCTCAGCCATCGCAACCTAACCTAACCTACATACTGTAAAAAAGTTTCTGTTGCATATCTTTTCGAGCGCATGTTTGTTATGCAAGTGCAAGAAAACAACTCGAATTTCTCCAACTTGGATATACATTTTTGTCTTTGCTTGTTCTTTTCAGCAAATAAAACCCACTTCAGTTAACTTCTCCAATATATTCCATTTGAATGGCAATCCCCAAATAACATATCACAATTCTTTATACTTCATTCCCCCACTTTGGCACATTCAATTCGATTCAATTCACATCAGGCCAGTCGACTTTCATCTGTCAACATGTCCAAATTAATCATATTTTTGTATATCCCACTCACCTAACGATTGGCATCAATATCCTGAACGTAATGTGTCTCCAATAGGCTCGTCACTCTCATACCGTGTGCATATTCTGTATATCTGCATATTACCCCGATGCCATTAAAAGCCTGCAATCTATCCAACCATCCGTCAATGGGTCAATCATCAATCAATCGAAACTTCAATCAGCAACAGCAGAGCAACATCAACATGCCAGCCACCACCTCATGCTCCACCTTTTGTGGCATCTCCACAGAGGCATTGCGTAGCGGTTTTCTGCAGCTCGACCATCGCGGCGATGGCAAAATAGCCGTGTGCCAACTGGGCGACTGTCTGCGTGGACTGGGTACCAATCCCAGTGAGGCCACAGTGCAAATGCATAAGCGACAACTGCATGCAGCGCACATTGAACGCATCTCCTTCGTGGAGTTCATGTCCATCTATGAGAGCGTTGTCAAGGAGTCGGTGAAGCGTCCCAGTAGCCGAGTTCTGGCCGAACAATTCATTGAGGGTCTGCGTCCATTCGATGAGCAGGCCAATGGACATATACCCGCTGCCAGGTTAAGACATTTGCTCACCAATTGTGGGCAATGCATGAGCGAGACGGAAGTGGATGAGTTGCTGGTGCGCCGTGTGAATTCACAAGGCATGGTTAACTATGTGCAGCTAGTGCATGACATAATGAATGGATAGGAACGATATTAAATGTTTGTATCACTGTTTTTTAACCATGTGCCATAGCCCAGGATCACTTGAAAGTTGACAGCCAATAAATATAGTAAAGCAACAAGGAAATGAGATGAGAACTGGAAACGGGTACTCTGGTAAATCTGTTAGGAGGTACACTGGGAAAAATGGGGACAATGAGAGTTTTACCACTTTGTAATTTCAAATTTTAGTTTGCATAAATTAAGTAGGCATTATTTTCTAAAAATAATTGTACTATTTCAATAAAATAATGATTAAAATTAATTAAATCAGAATAGTTCCTACTTAAAGAAAGATTTAAAATTATAAAAAAAAGTCGTTCTATATTTACGTATACAATCTCCAACTGTTTGTATCTCTTTGCCTATGAATCTAAGCTTTAGCTCTGCTTGAGTGAAGCTCACATATAATTCACACAAAAGTAAGCGAGCTCGTTTTCTGCAAACTAGGTACACGGAACCTGCATGAGTGTGGCATTTCATCCTCTTCCTTTTCACCTTTCCATATTTAATCAAGAAAAAGCCCCATTTTATTTTACCATGATCATTCTGTTCTTATTTTAAGTATTCACCTTCGTTTTCGAGAATACATCGTTATGGGTTTAAGAATGTTATGGGCTTAAGTCAGCATTACGTTCGTCGCTATCTACTGTGCACACAAAAGAGTTCACCGGCAGCGACATCGACTCATCGACAGTATAAGCTCGTCCATACGCTGCTTCGTCAACAATGCTGCCGAGCAATATGAGCTTCGTGTCAATGGCTACACACACACATACGCAATGGTGAAATGTGAATGTGTTTTTGGACCACCCCAGGCTTTAGTCCATTTAATGTTGAAATTTGTTAAAGCAATGATGAATATTTCGCACAATCACAACATACACATGTAAATCAAGGGTGCACATTGAAATTTTTCCTTGCCATTGATGGCCGTTACTTACATTTATTCGTCAGTTCTAGGGACTTTGGTTTAAGTATTCAAATTCTAGTTTCAAGAGAAAATCGGAATTTAATTGATCTGAAAATGTGAACATTTCTGGTCATTCTGCGTTGTCAGTTTAAGGCATTAGATAACAAAGATTGCAAAAATACAAATGAGAAGGCCGGGTGTGATTCCTAGCAAATAAATATTCCACAATATAATGAAAGGTTTTCTTGGTTTCCAAATAGAAATTCAACTCTTTTTATGAACATTCTCTAAATTAAAGGTAAATCACAAGCCATAAAGAAAAAGTCTGAGCAGCGAAATTGTTATATAGAAAGGAACATTAACTGCAGCCTATGCTTTTTGTGCATTTTAGACAGACTTGGGGAAAGTTTTTGGCAATTTGTAATCTGATTCTCTTCATCTGCAGTCACAGCCGAGTCGATATATTTATTAAGTCTGTCAGTCTCTCCGCATTTCTGTATTAACTCATAGGGCGAGCGCACACATGCGGCTGAAAGATGATTTGACAGCTGTCTATGATATTTTAGTACGTTAGCATGCCGAAATAAATAAACATGCTTGCCTTAGGTCTTAGAGGCTAGAGTAGCTACGCCCAAAAAATTAATTGTGAAGCCAACATTTTCCGTTTTTGTTAAAAAATTGTTGATTTAGGAATTTTTTTGGTAGATTTTACGAATTTGAACGTATAAACAAGATAAAAGTTATTTGGAATTTGAACTTGATATCGCATAAAGTAATATCTTAGGCGTGGTAATATCTAAGCGAGCGCCGTGGCGTGTTGGGATGTCATTTTAAACGTGTTCAGTTCAGGCCAAGGGCCCGAGTTCGAAATTTGAATTTACATTTGGTATTTAAAGAAACTCAAATCTATAGCCAAAGTCAGAAAATATATTAAAACAAAGGTTCTTTCTGCACACACACGATAATAAAACTGTCTTTGGAATTCCCAAGCGGGACATTATAATAATGTTGGCATCAGTTAGCCTCTACTTACCCGCAGAAGACAGGTAAAGACTGCTAATGATTGAATCTGGTAATTCATGAAATACCTATTTAGTCAACCAGCCATCTCTGTGGTGTGTGTGTGTGTCTTGTTTTTAGAAAAGTTTGAACAAACTTAACTTTACTAACTTAGAGACCGCAACAAGTTCTATGATTAAAACTGAAAAAAATAAATAATAACTATTCAGCTTCAGGGGTCGTACACACGACCGTCAGTTTGTAAGCTATGCATTCAGCGTTCGTCATAAAGAATAAGCTCTGTTTCTCAAGTAAAAGCAAAAAACACAGGCTGTCTAAAACAGCCAACTTACTACAACAATTACTGCGATGAATCACAGAGTCTTTCAGCTAATGAATACCCTAATTGTTTATAACAAAACGGTCTTACATCCAGTATTTTGGTAAGAAATAATCGTACTTAAAATCAAGGCTGTAAACCATTTCGCAACCGGTTCGGGTTGTATTTAGTCCATCGAACCGGACCATGCACCAGACCTTCTAAATCAGGGGTACCCAGAATGAGCTTACGGCCGCGTGAAAACAAATATAAATGCATAAAACACTAACAACAACAAGAAATAGAAAGGGAAACCCGATTTTTGTTTGTGTGTGAGTGTTTGCCGCCACGAATAGCGAAAAGATTTCGGCCACTGCGAGCGAGACGAGCGTTAACTATGCATAAGCAACATTGTTGTTGCTTTTTAACTTGCCAAAAACGTAGGAGAGAGAGAAGAGAGTCTCATATAATGTTGTTGTTGCAGGCCTGCACGCGTCAATAACAAAACCTTAGCTAGGAAAGAAAGAGATGAGAACACACCTATGAAATTGTTGTTGCTTATGGCGCGCGTGTACCGTATACGAGCGAGCTATTCCTTTGCGCAAAACAACAACGAGTGAGTGGCTTGCGGAATAGGCTTGGACAACCCTGTTCTATATCCATTAACTCCGGAACCGGACTTCTTGTGTTTAAAAAAAAGTTTGGTTCAAAAGAATTAGTTAAGCATCGACTTCTTCATATTTTAATACTAAGAAGATCATGTCCAAACTCTGTATATTACGACTATGAGAAGGGAAACAAAGCAAAAGTGTAGTTGTAAAATGGCAGTTTAAACTTCTCATATCTAGGATCTCATATCTTTTGGCAGGAAATCAATGATTGATAGCACTAATAACACTAGCTTACAGCATTTTCGATCCCAACCATTTGGCAGTCATTTCATATGTAAATCCCTTTGCTGAGTCCATTAATTATGAAGTGGGGTCGATTTCGAGAAATCACGAAAAAGCTAGTTTTTTGATTGGAAAGAAAAGTAGCTTTAGAAAAATATGCATATCTTCAGTATTGGTTTATTCATTATGAAAAGGTAATGTTTTCTTGGAAGGTAATTGAATGCCCTATCATTCACTCATACTTCTTAATCTGGTAAATCTGGTGTGCAACTTATTCTTCTAAGTTAAAGAGCCGCTCGTACAGCTCAGCCACTCAGTAGAAGTATTCGCACATTCGCAGAATCCCTAACTAAATTACACAATCGCGTTACTTGTTAGGAACTGATTTTTATTAAGGTTCGGTTGTGGGACATGAGACAACTGTAATTCTAAATCTAAGTGTCATGTGATACATTTGTGTATTATATACTCAGTTGTTAGGTTGTATTACATCTCTTTCTTGATTATCTTACTTGTCTATTTAAATATAAAGTGGTGTTGCTTTTGCTTACTGAGTACAATATGTGTTTATATTTATCCTTTCTTGTAATGTATTTCCCCTCTTGCACACATTTGCTTGTAGGCGTGGGAACGGCCGTGACCATCTGGTGTTACCTCGGATGTGGTCCCTTTTCATGGGATCATATTTTTGTAACGTCTTCTGATGTTGAGTGCGAGTGTCACATGTTTAGTTAACAACACATGTTCAGTTATGAACATCTGGTAAAAGGCTTTTATCAGCAATTTTGAATTAAATTTATCACTTTTTTGAAAAAAGCTAGATTTTAAGTGCGATTTTCACCACAAAAAAAATTGTGTAAAAATTATTTTATTACTAGTCACCAAAGACTCATCTATTTAAAATACAACTCCACATATTTCATTAAAATCCATCCAAGAATATAAAAATTATTGGCATTTAAGTAAAAATAGGAACGTAGCAAGTTTACAGATTTTGAACAATTTTTGATCGCACTGTTGACACCGTATGTACTTGTTTTCAGTACGCAAAATCCCGATTTATTCTCTAAGTGTGTGGCAATCAACTTTACGCAGTTGCCTCTGTATCTCAGTTTCAACTCGTTTGCACCAATGCCTTTTGCCACCAGGCACTCGTAGCTAGCTACCTTACCTGATACCTGGTTACATCTGCTTTAAACGAATGACTGACCCCGGCATTGGTCCGGCAAGAGCCGGACATTCCTCTACATGTCGCCTGTTTCCTGTTGACACATTTAACGCCATTTGCTTCAATTTTGCACTTCGCTTGGATGCATTTCATGCAATTTTCAGTTTATGGAATTATCACAAGCCAAGTTGACATCGATGGTTCGCTCCCTTTGCGGCATATTCCGACAGTTTTACTTAGTTAGCGTTTGCGGTTACGGCAATGTGTGTGGTACATAGAGGTATGAGAGGGCGCCGAAACCCTACTCTTTGGCACATAATGCACTTTGCATGTTTAATATTTAATTAAATGAAAAATAGCTATCCTCCATTTTGGCCCTTCACATACAATATGTACAATATGCTGGGTGAAAAAAAAAGAAAAAATGCTTTCTCTTTTTTGTTTTGCGGCGGCTGACTCAGTCAGTCTTCATTTATTGTAAATGAGTTTCGGTCTGGATGGAAGCTGAAGCATTGGCTACATATTGAATAAGTCTCTCCATGCAAATGGCATTTCAATTCAATTCCAATTCCCAATGCAAATAATTTGCAACCGAATGCCATTAATGTGTTGGAATTCAGAGACGAAATGGAGTGAATTACATACATATATGTATGTATATGTTTGCGTTAATCATATTTATACATTTACCGTGCCGACTTTTTAATTTAATTGACTTTTTGAATTGAGTTAAATATGCGATATGATTTTTTTTCAATGTGTGCATTTTAATTGAATTTAACTTCTGGGGAGATACAAAATTGCAGCTGCATACTTTTCGAAGGGCATAAAATATAAGAATCACATTTTTGGCTATTCGTTTATTCTTGCTTTTCACAAACACAAAAACTCGACAATTTAGTTAAAACTATATAGATATATACGTCTAGTCCGAGGGCTTCTGTATACAAACAATGAAATAATCATCTTGTGGTGCAATCATTATTTCATGATTCAAGGTGCGCATACGCAAAAACGTAAACTCATTGGATGCATCCAAATCGAGCACCACTTGGCGTGCCTTCTCCCTCAGTGTTTGCATCATGGCTGCATAGTGCAGCGAAGTGGTATTATCCAAGGTGGTTTTGATCGGAATGCCATCGTTATCAATCACAATAATGCCCAGCACATTCTTATAGGCCTGCAGGCGTTTCAACATCTCTTCGACTTCGGCAGACATTTTGGTTTGAAATAATGTAAGTGTACGTGCAAGTTTTACAAGTGAAGTTTTTTTTTGTGTTTTGAATTGTCACACAATTTGATTTAATGTGAAATTTAATGTGCAGATAAACTGATAAAACTTGTTTCTATTTGGCCGTAAATAAGCATCAACTTCATAACAATGCCGGATACCGGACTCCGGCTCCGACTCAAATGGCAAAAGTTGAAAAAGTGCGGCAAATTAATTGAATTGAATGTTGTTGATGCTGGTGCCGCAGCTGCTGCTCCTGGCTGGCCGGGTCCTTTCATTCGAATTGCAGATGAAATGTTTGCATCAAGTTTTGTGCGGAAATTATGGCCACTCTTCCGGCTTGGCTTGGCCAGACACAAAAACAACAACAACAACGAGACGGGACTTAAAAAGTGTAAAATTGTGCACTTTTGGAAATTAATTAAAAGTCATAAAACTCATAATGAAATTACCCAAAACAGACAGGAAAAGGGGATAAAGACTTTGCCCCCATATGCAAATTCCTGGCTAGTCTTGAGGGAAATTCTTATTGTTGGTCATTCATGTGCAAGCTCGAAACGGAAATTAAATCAAAGTCCTCAACTGCAATTTCATATTTGTCATTTCTAGCAAACCAGAATTACAAATATTTCAACTTGACGCAGAAGATATTGTGGATGGCCAACTGGAATGCGAATTTAATTGCCAACTTTTTAAATACATATTTTATTTTTGGTTTTTTGTTTGTTGGTAGCCAACAGAACCATGTGCAACACAAAGTGGGAATATTTGTAAATGTTCTGGCAATTTTATGGGGCAGGCAAACATGTGCATTCATTTCAATTTAAATTTACATTTCTTGTTACATTTTTAACAAATGGAAAATAGCTACACAAATATAACTTTGATTCAAAATACAGGTAAAAGTAAGACAATTTCGGTATGAAGAATCACTAAAAGATGAAACTATTTACCATAAGTCTTACACTAAATCGTTGTGAATTTTAAGAGACGATTAGTGCACAAAAAACTAGCATTTCGGTTGGATATTTTGAGGTCCCTGTTTAGAGTTTGCAATTATAAACTTGTAAAACTCCTGGAACTTGATTCCGTAACTTGAATTGAATTGGATTCAGCCAACCAGATCGTCAACAGCGGCAGCATCTCGGGGCTTTTTGAACAAGCGAGCCCGCACACACATGCACACATGCTGACGACATCTACAGCATACACTTAAACACATTTTGGCGCATTTTACAGCACGGATAACGGCGGCTCATTCGTTCATCGATCATGGATGCCCACATCTACCAGCCATATGGACCTTTCACACGGGCAAACAAGATACTTGGCGCACACTGTGGCGCTGCGTATGCTCCCATGTAAAGTAGACGGCAAAGACCACACGGAAAAACGACATTTTTAGCGCTGCCAACATTTTCATGCAAGTACATAAGTGGTCGGGTGTGGCTCAGCGGTTAGTGTGTCAACCTGCTGTGCGGGAGGCGTGGGTTCAATCGCGCCTCGGACCATCTGATTAAAAGTTTTTTTCTTTCTTTAGAAAAATAGATTTTACACATCCGGTCACCTTCACCAGCTATTGGCGCCAGCTGTGAAGTAACGAGCCATGAAAAAGCAAAATTGTCAAACTTTGCCGTTCGGATTCGGGGTTAAACTGTAGGTCCCTTTCTCTGGTGCGAAAAATTACAAGCACGCACTCCAAGAGATTGAGAGAAGCTTAGCCTGGCCCCTTTGGGGCTGTGAAGCCAATTTTACATTTACATACGTCAACTGAAGCGCTCATTTCGCTGGCATGACACCGAACGCCGAACACGTGCCGAAAACATTCAACGCCCTGCTGCAGACCAGTTTACACGATTTCACACTCAACTCAGCCGACTCTGCAACCAGAGGTCGCAAAAATCGGTCCCCCGTTTGCCTTTGTCAGAAAACGACAGCTTTCGTGCGACCATACTGAAAAGAGGTACCGAAATAACCTTTAACTACGCTCTCTGCTTCTATTTGGTTGTGAGAGAAGAGAAACACTTTTTTTTTATTTTTTTCCTCTTAGGTCTTTTTGGGACCGTTTGGCCTAATTCCCGAATTCACAAGGTCTTCTTCGTATGTATGCATCGGTGTGTAAGGCTCGGCTAACGATATGAATGTATGCGACGAACTATACGCGCTCTCTCGCTCTCTCTGAGTCTGCAACCTTGTCAAATAACATTTTGAGAGTTTGGTCTTCGAGAAGCACGCAATTTAAGACCAATTTGTTGGGCCTGTTACTCGCTTGCTGTCAAACCGATCAGTGCTGTGTGGTCAACCACAGCCACCTAACAGTGAGCGCGATAACAGAACACATTAGGTTGCGGGAAGAACGGGCCCCTTTTATTTTATATTTTATTTAAAAGGGTTGAGAGCTATTTACGAGCTATGTCTGCATTTACATGTAACCGATCTCACGGTGGTCAAGCATCCGACCTATTTTTTAGATGTTACATTGTACGCAGCCGGCCAGACGATCGACTTGAGAAAGTACATCGCGCAGGTTAATTTGGATCTTAATCGCATCTTTCATCATCGCCGATGTTCATGCAATCCCCATACCTGATTGACCACAAGCAACCTGTTTTTTTTTTGGCAATTCATGCCAGCCTGAGTCTACCTATAAGTTCTCGACCTCAAACAAAGTTTACATCGCGTGGCATTCGATGTCCACGACGAATGGCAAACGAAGTCCACAACAAATGGCTCATGAAAGTCCACAACGCGTGGCAAACGAAAGGCAACCTCAACCGTACTGGGTCGAATTTGCTTGTCGACCACCACTCAAAGCTAAGGCCTCAACGCGAGGTTACCATCGACGCAACTACGCAAATCTGTACTCGGTGCACATGCTCAGTACTACGAATTCATCAGCTTCTATACTCAACGGAAACAGTTCGTCGACACAACTACGAAACACACATCACAGCGAAAATTATACGCAAGCTTTCCTCCACATTGGAACTTGTGCAATTTCTGTAGTTGCTCACCCCGGACATACATCTCAGCTGTAATCAAAACTTAAAAATAATTCGTTTCCACATGGTCACTGAAGGGGAGAGAGCTGTGGCAGCTCTGGCCACACATCATTGTTATCGTGTCAGTTATCAGCAGCGACGTAGTGCATGGTCCACCATCCCTAACGCGCGATCAGTGTCTAGCTGGCTTGGCTTCCGCGCGGCTGGCGACCGCATCGAGCTTTTAGCATTTAAGTAATATTCAATAAAGTTAGTTACGCCTATTAAACCAAGTAGCTAAAATTATCAAAGTTGTGCCGCCATCTATTGCTGAATTTGGGAAATCACCCAGCTAACATTGTTTCAAGCTAATACTAAATTATATATAATCTTAATGTTAATAATATAAACTAAATATAAGGTATATAAACTTCGACAGAGTCGAGGTTAGCTGTCAAATTTGTGCCAAATTTCATTCAAATCCGTTCAGCCATCTCAGCACGATTAAGTAACAAACATTCAAACTTTCGCATACATTTGGAGCTCGTTTGGGAACACTTTGCATGGGTTCTCAATTCATAGATGCAACGTTTTAAATGAAATCTTTGAAACTGAAAACTTTATATTTCTAATTGATTAGATTGTACTTAACACAAAAGTTTCTCAATCTTTACACTTGATAAACATAACTCAGTTAGTTGGCAAAGTCTTTAATATAATCCCCGACTTCTCCCCACAAACAAATACACACGCACTCATTTCTCTCAGTCTCTGTAAACCTGTAAACTGTAATAAAATGTTAAAAAGCACAACAAAAACATCCCCCCATTCATCTGCCACTCAAGACACAGTGGGATATGGTGTTTATCAGACCCTAAGGCTGCTTACATAATGCCAATGCTATAATATTTAATTTAAAATTGTATCCTCTGGCACTTTTTTTTCTTTCTTTCTTTCTGTCATGACTTTGAATACCTGGAGAGAGAGCACGAAAAGGCGTCATATAAGCGAAAATAAAAGTGAGACATGTTTTCCGGCTTCCTTGGAAGTTTGACACACTTGTGCAAAGAAGGAGGAGAGAAGTGCTCCGTACAGTAATTAATTAAAATTCAATTAAGAACAAAAGCAGCCACATACGTGCACGGCATACAAAATTACTCTGTCTGTTTTGTTCTTACTAATTGCAAACTAAATCAGATTTTCATTAGCCTTGACTTAAAACATTTTGGCTTCATCCCGGGTAATTGATATTTGCCATGTGCAAATGATTAATAAATTATTCTGGATTAAATATCAATGTGCAAATTGGAAGACAAAAAACAACCACGAGATGAAAATATCAATTAAATGCCAATTAATCATTTAATCATTACAAAAGTCAAACAAACATGTAAATAATTGTGGATTCATAATTAATTTTAAAATCGTTGATGATGTTTGATTGATTAAATTCAATTGTTATTCCCCAAAGAATGCCTTATGACCACTCCATTCGATTTTGCTTATCCTTTTCAGTTCCATGAATGCCTGTTTGGTCAACCAATGGAATACCGGACTTTTCCATTCTTTGGCTATGGCCAAAGACTTTTGTGCATTATCGCTTTCACCGGAGTTAGCTATCTGACCATAGCTGACCCACAAGTACACCATGCTACGCAACTTGTACGTCCACAAATGATTCGGTATACCGCGTATGATATCCAACAGCTGCTCAATTTGAACCAAAGAGAGATTCTCCAAGAAAGTTTCACTCATCAGTTGATGAATGGTGCGCATATTGCGTTGATAATTGTTACCATTCTTCTCCAGCGCTGAACGGGCGGCCATGAAGAGCTTCTTGTTCAGCTGTTTAGTACTTTGATTTGGAAGTATAAAATTGTATTTAACATTGTAGCCTTGAAAGTTCTCAAGTTCCTTATTAATGCCAGCCTCACACCATTTGAAATCCTTCCACCAATTGTGCCAGCTGCGATAATTCTTGGGGCGATAGATCTTGACCCATTCCACGCACAAAGATTCGTTTATGCATTTCTTGATGCAGCGTCGTACATTCGAGGAAGTGGGATTATCCTCTTCATCGAGTTGAATGTCACCAGCTAGGGAATCCTCATCATCGGATATGCCACCCTCATCAAAGACAATCTCTTGTTCGGGATTGCAGGAGCCAATGCTATATTTTGGTTTCTTCTTGAAGAATTTAGCTGCATGTGATTGAGTTTCGCGTTGGGGTAAAGTCTTTTTACTTTGAACGTAGGGCAATTTGTAGCCACCAACATGAAAAAAACGTTGACGTGGTTTTTTACTTGGAACGTTCAGATCAATGGTATCGAGGACCTTACGCTTGGCAGCCACACGGGAAGGATTTGGTCTCGGACGGCGATAGAGATTATTATTGTCCCTATTAAGCGCAGCCGAATTCCTGATGGGCTGCATATATACATCATTATTTAGTGCAGAGCGCTCCCTTACATAACGGGAACTATTTCCTAGGGGTATATAATTCTCAGCTTCAAAATAAGAACGTTCGTAAATATCACTTTGTTCCATATTAGTATTACGTTGAAAGAGCGACTCTTCTCTACCCACTGAATTGAAATAACGTTCTTCTCCACGCACTGGTTGACTGTAATGTTCTTCCTCACTCTCTGGTTGCATGTAACGCTCTTCCGGTGGCTTGTAACCTTCTTCCATAAAATGTCTGGGCGGCGGTGACTCAATTTCAAGTCTATGATAATTATTAAAATGCTCCTCCTCATTGGGTCTATAATTTATATTTCGATCTGGAGATTCGTTTAGATAACGACGTGGTGATGGACTCATCTGACGTACTGGCGATCTTTCGGGCCTGGTTGGACTGGAGCTCCAATTAATATCACGCGGTGGCGATGGTGCATATAATATGGGTGATTCAGTCTTCCTTGCTCCCTGTGGATCAAGCAAATCGAGTAGCTCCCTCAACATGGCCGTTTCATATTCTTCCTGCCCATTAGTTGTATTTGCTATGCGACGCGCCAAATTGCGTACACGTTCATCATAATCGTGTATGGCATACGAGCGATTTATCATTATATTGGCCCTACGACGGCCCAAACCAAATTTGCGCAACAAATCGCAACGTTTGTTCCTCTCCTCCAGATGTGAGGGCGAGCGATTGGGTGTGTTCTGTGGTACGGGTGGTGTTTGCCTCCACATCTGAGTTCTATCTGGCAGACCAAGATTACGTCCTATGGTTTCATTCTGTAAAGTTAATTTTTGTGTAGAGGAAACAATGTTGGTGTTTTGCTTTTAGATCTTACCCTTGCAGCATTTGAATTATACATGATTCTTGATGCAAAAATATTTTTTTCCAAGATTTAAAAAAATGGTTGAATTTTATTTTATTTTTGAAAGCAAATTTTTTTCATATCTTTCCGGCAACAGATTCAATCAGAATGAGAATTTGTTTAGAATTGCTAGATGTAAGCAAACATTGGAGGACAAGTTTACTAGATGGAGAATGTTTTATATTTGAATATTCATGAAGGGAGCGGGCTTAAAGAAATTAATTGCTTTATAATGTAGACTTTGGAAATAGCCGCCAATATTTGTGAATGTAAAAAATAAGTATTTTAAGACAGAGACGATGGTCACACTGTAGTGAGAATGTTTGAGAAGAGTAGTAAATGGTCGCAGAGACAGACAGATGAGACAGACGGATGAATGAAGAGACGACACAAAACCTGTAATGGCATTGTAAATAGTGAATAGTGAAAAAAAAACGGTAGTCATTTTCATCCGCAATTACTAATAATAATGACTCTAAATCAGCGATGCTCAGCAGTATGCTCTTTGGGTACGTTTTGTTTTTTTGATTGCATCGAAGATGGGAAATCAATGATCGTATACATGCAGGGCGCTAGGTATACAAAACGACACACATGCAAACGATTTCGTGTGTCTGCGTCGCGTAGAAGAAAAATCGATTTTGTTCTCTTCTTTGATTGGTGTTTGCGCGCGCAAGCAAACTGACCAACAACAATACCCTTATTGGTATTGGTGCTTTTCTTTGTGAGTATTGGTGAGTGCTCTGCCGTATGCTGCTTTTGGGCATGCCTGCTCTAAATAAAGGTAAAAAGTGTTTTGTGTATTTCTAAAACTTTCTTTGAACCCATTGTAGGATCTGAGAAGAGATTTGTATGATCACCTGATGCCACAAAATCGCTCCAGGAGTTGTGGGAGGAAAACATTAATGCATTTCTGGAAACATGGAAAAATTCCCACATATATAAGGAAATGGCGCAGAAGATAAAGGATTTTTGACCGTTGGACAGTGGTAACCTGCTGTAACTTTTGAACCCCTCAATATATTGTACTAATATTTTTATTTTGTTTGATTAAAAATGGTTCAAGGTCTTAAATAGTTAAGAGTTTATTAATACTGATTAAGTAGTTCCGGAGCTATAAAGCGCCAAGTCTAAATTTCGTAAAATATGTTTTCTTTCAAGCACCTGAAAGCCATATTAATAAAGCTAGGGTGCTAATTTTTGGTCGGAACTATATAGAATAATGTAATGCTCAGCTGATTTTTCAAAACTACAATTAAATCAGTCAAGGTTTAGGTACATTTCTTATATTATTAAAATTTGTCACACCTTGTGTTACCTTCATTGGCACCTGAAATCAACAAAAATTAGTGTAGTGTGCCAAATTTTTAGCAAACTTATTGTTTTAGTTGCTTCCAGATTACTACCTAGATTCGAGTCAATCAGACGTCGCTTACGTATAGCTCCCATTCAAAATCAATATTTTTCATACTAAAGTTGTTTGTTAGCGACCTTTATAATTGTAAGAGTGTGTTGCTTGCCGGCTCGAGGTCAAGAAGAAAACTCATATGTTGATTTGTTTCCAATATATTTCGGATGCACATCGGCATCCGTCTTCTGGGACACTCCACAACAATTCACCAATAATAACAATACATTTAAACAAAATTTTGAACACTTTTTTACATACAATGTTTAACACGTCTGTACCGCTTAACGTGGAATTTAATACTAAGCTATTGTTTGTTCAGTAGATGTCTGTATATGTGGGCGCAGTTGTCGCTGTCCGTTTTGTAGTTTAGTCGCTTGTCTGTCCATTGGAACTTGAAATTCACCACGGAGTTGGAAATAGATGGAACACTTCCCTACTTGGATACGACTATCAATAGACATGGAAATAAAGATAAAGATATAGAAATAGAAATATACTGGAAACAAATCAACATATGAGTTTTCTTCTTGACCTCGAGCCAGCAAGCATCACACTCTTATTCTTCATACTTTTTATAGAAAAATTCGCATTTATTGTAAATATTTTTGAAAATCCTAATATATATTTATGTAAATTATATTTTAAGTTTTTATACCCGTTACTCGTAGAGTAAAAGGGTCTACTAAAGTCGTGCAAATGTATGTAACAGGCAGAAGGAATCATTTCCGACCATATAAAGTATATATATTCTTGATCAGCATCAACAGCCGAGTCGATATAGCCATGTCCGTCTGTCCGTCTGTCCGTCTGTCTGTATGAACACCTAGATCTCAGAGACTAGAAGAGCTAGAGCAACCAAATTTGAAATGTAGACTCCTATTGTCTGCACGCAGATCAAGTTTATTTTCAATTTTTGCCACGCCCCCTCACGCCCCCGCAATTTGGAAAAAACGTCATATCTCCTACAGTTTTGATGATAGATGGTTCGTACTTTCCAGAGATATCTAGTACTTAAAATTATTTATCGATTTGCTAAAGGAATGATAAAGATCGGATGAACGATACTCAAGTTATGAGCAAAAAACGATCAGTTAACACCCACCACCCACCCCACTCATAACCTAAGCATTGCGTTCAGCAGCAATCTTAGTGAGAGAGAGAGAGAGAGAGAGACGAGTTAAAAAATGTTGCATACTTTTCGGCTGACCCACCTCAGGCATACAGTAAGGCTATTAAACATTTGTTTCCATGAGTAACGGGTATATCGAAGTCGGTTAGAGCCGACTTTAACTTACGCTCTCGTTTAAGTTTTATTATAAATTGTTTCCATAATTTTACCAAGTTAAAAGCCAATCGGACATCATTTAGATATAGATCCCATACAAAATTTAAATTTTTTCATAGATTTTCAAGAAAAATACAGGGTGGGCCATTTAAAAATTGCAATTTAATTTTGCTATAAAAAAAAAAAAGGGTCGATAATTTTTAATCATTTATTGAAAAGGTTGGTTCATGTCATTTATTTATGAAAAACAATTTCGGTCAAATGAACACCACGGCTGACTTGGCAGTAGCCCATTTGATCCACACAATTTTTGAGAACATTTTCAATTGTTTCGGCACGTATGTCAGCAATAGCAACTCGAATCTCGTTCCTCAACTCATCGATTGTTTCAGGATTGTTTGCATAACATTTGTCCTTGACCGCTCCGAAAAGATAATAGTCTAACGGTGTCAGATCACAGCTTCTTGGCGGCCTTTTCGCATCTCCATATTTGCTGATTATTCGACTTTCGAAGATAGGGCGTGCGCTGTGTGGCACTTAGCGCCGTCTTGTTGAAACCAAATATTGTCCAAATCTTCCGCTTGAATTTCCTCGAAGAACCTATCACTTAACATTGCACGCTAGCGCTCACCATTCACGGTCACGGTGGCTCCTTCTTAATTTTCAAAGAAAAATGGAGCAATGATGCCTCGAGACCAAAATCCGCACCAAACAGTGACACGTGGTGTGTGCATTGGCTTCTCGACGACGGTATGCGGATTTTTTGCGACAATTTTGTTTATTAACATAACCACCGAGGTGGAAATGTGCTTCATCCGAAAAGATGATTTTTCGGTCAATATCACCATCTTCGGCCAAATGATCTTCCGCTCAATTAGCGAACTGTAGACGTTTCGGATGGTCAATTGGCTTTAGCTGCTGCACCAATTGAACTTTGTATGGCTTCATGGCAAGGTCTTTATGCTAAATTCACATCAAAGAAGTGCGCGAAATGTCCAATTGTTGAGATCAATGGCGAGTTGACGTCGATGGTTGTTCACGCACATTTTCAGCAACCGCAGCAATGTTTTCGGACGAGCGCACCGGACGAGTACGTACACGGTTTGGTTTATCCACCAACATTCCAGTTTCACGATTTTGATCCACGAATTGATCTACAAAATGAGTTTTCGGAACATTTTTTTTGTTAAATGTTTTTTTCAAATTTCGCACAGCTTGATTTACTAAATATTAGTCGCTTTCCGAATGACATTTGACGTTTTTAAAGTCAAAATATGAATGGTACGAATTCCAAACACTCGATGGGCCACCCTATTTCTAATTTCTAATCTACTTCTATTTCTAAAAATGATGATATTAGTTATGCAGCATGCATTTTAGGACGATTACACAGAGCGGACGAGTCGTGAGCGGTTCTTTCCCTGCGAAATTGATTCGTATACCTCTCGAACATCACGTTACTTACTTTACAATGATGATACGAGCCGTGTGCGAACGGCTTAAAGCGTACACAAACAAACCTTAACTGTCGGTGTCGGCAAATGATACTTTCCATAAAGGAGACATATTAGACTGTAAGAAAAAGTTATCAATTTTTTTAAGGAATTTGAAGACAACTATTCCCAGCCTCGGAAAGTTTAAAAAAATTTGTCAAACAGGTGGTTCATACGGAAATTGATGGAAGTTTTTATTAACGTCGTGAGCTGGAAATACCAAGTTAGCTATTATTTTTTGTTCTTTAGACTTCTCTGCTTTTTATTGGTGAATGTGATTTTAGTTTAAGCATAACTAAATGGAAGTTATAGCTTAATGCTACATCAGAAACTTCTTCAAATCCACAGACGCAGTTCTAAGACCCGTTCAAGCACCGGATCGGAAACGAAAATTAATTTGCTTCTATTTTAAATATAATTTCAAGGGTCTTTAGCTAAGCAATGACGTGGTAATATTTAAGGCATCGTTGCTTTGCTGTTGTAAATCCAAATTTCTTCAGCATCCATTCAATTGATTCTGCTTTGATTGATGAGTATTTAATCAATTGGATTATAAGTAAAATTTTCCAGTTTTTTTATGACAATTTTACACACACATTATATGTATTTTGTTTATATAGTGCAAATAAGCAAATTGTAGCGAATTGATTAGACATCATCTTCACTAAGGATAGGAGACGTTATAGCATTCGGCTGCATATGTTGAGCATAGCCGGCCCATAAAATAAACCATGCAAAAAGTCTCGACATCACCTTTTTCAATCAACTAAAGAGGACCTCCCTCTTCTCCGCTGTTTTTTTTTCCGCGCTCATCCTCCTGAACCAGTGACTCGACTCAATAAGCCGGCATTTTATTTGCATTTTTTTCGTCACTTTCCTTGGCTGAGTTTGTCTCCTGGGCGGACTGTTGCCATTTTCGTCCCTTTACCCACCACAAAACTCTGTTTGAGTTTTTCACTTTGTCGTCAGGCGAATTCATCATCGTCTCAGCACGCGTCTGTCAACCGCTCTAAGGATACAATAAATGTCTTTCGCGGTTACCCCCAACTCGGGCACAGCCTGTTCCGGCTTATGAGCTCCACTTCTGCCACTGGCTACAAGGGGGTTGAGCGGTGACACCCTGTATCTTCATCTAGAGCTGAGTGAAATACTCTGTCGGATTAATATGCAGTAACGTTTTGCATTTTTTTTTCCTGCTTTTGGTTGCCATCGTCATTTTCTGCTGCTGTTGGTTTATTCATTTGCCTTTGGCTCATCCTCTTGGTGCTTTTTTTTCGCCTTCTTTCTTAGCCCTACAGATGAGGCTCAGACTGGGCGGCTCAGGTGCACTTTGGGGATAACAAATTAAACAACTTTATGCAAGTGGCGCCTGAATAAATGCGATGAATTTTGTGTGGGTTGCGATGGAAAGGGATTTAGTCGGAGGAGTTGGGAAAAATTTGACTTTTCTATATTCCAATCGCTTAGATAAAATTCAATACTCATTATCTACGACTAGTTTGTCAATATACATAACCAAAAGTTTTTTAAGTTTTATTCATTAAACTCAATTTGCTCGTATCTACAAATTCTCCAGTAATTTTTAAGCTAAAACACAATGGAACCGACTTATATTCTGGCGATGATAGTAGTGAATTTTATTAACTGGATTGGGATAGTTAATGGTCCAGTTAAGCCTTCTCTGGAGAGCAGCATTTTTATTGCTATTACCATAATGGGAATACAGAAACTAAAAATATTCAAAAATATTTCGATTGTCTCCAATTGGGGAAAAGTTGGTGAAGGGGTTGCCGTATGCCTGGTGGTGCAATTTCTACTAATCGTCGTTTGGTATTCGGCATTTACCTGTCTACAATTTCTTGTGGATGTATGTTTTGAATGCGTTTTTCAAGATCGGCACTGGATATGGGAGGAAATCAGACTAAAATTGGCTCCAGTCGTACTCTTGATTATGGAATTCTTGGCTGTTCGGAATTATTTCGAAATCAACGATATACAGAAGATTTTTGGTACTGAAGACGATCGGCTATCCGAAAGCGTAATGGAACTGGTGGCTGAGCAGGAGCTTCGGGTGAAGAGGCGACTAAGACGTCAGCAAAATTTAAAGAAGAAAAAGTAAATGGCAGTTGTTAAGAAGCTCGAGCCCTGCAGCAATCTTTCTGGACCTGGGAGATCCCCCTTTGCAAACACTATTATTTTGAAGAAGCTGGATTCTGCACTATGCCGAGCGCAACACCCATGTTCCTTGGAATTATACCTCGATATTCCCATATAAGTACATCCATATTAACATGCCACATAATAACCAGCAAGTATCTGGTAGCCCATTCGAACCCATTAGAAATCACCCACATTGACTTCATCCCTACGACCTTTGGATGAATAGGACTTCAAGGCGATCTCATCGACTTGGTAATGACATTCTTGTATTCCTGTCTAAATTTTATTAAGTTCAAGAAACATTGCCACATTTCTAATAGTGTAAAGTCACATGATTATATTAAACAGATGTAAACTCCCAATGTAGACTTTTATTGCCCTATTAACCTCCTGCCCACCTTCTCTAAGATTTTTAAGCAGGGATTCAAACTGTTCGGCAGTTAAGATTCGTTCGGTTCAGTGGTTCGTGGAGGCTTTAAAGCACCGGTTCGATTTATCAAATGGTATTGATGGACAAAACAAACCGTGGTTTTGCTTCGGTTCAGTGGTTTACTCTCAATTTTCAAGCATTATAGTTCCAATAAGAAATTTTTGACTTTTAGGGCCGATTTCTCATCTCCTAAATAGCTGCTATGGGTCAAGTAATTATAGTCTTACAATTTACTCTATGTTATGCTAATTTATGTCACTAGCTCTATGAAGAAGATATAAATGCGAGCCTTAAGTTATAAAATAAATTAAAGTGCATATCCATCAGAGCACTTTTAGCAGGCTCCAGGTCAATAAGCTATGTTTTTGTTCATAACTTTTCTAAAAACAAGGCACACACACACCACAAAGGAGGCTGCTTGACTATATAACTATTTCCAAAGAAGATTTAACATAGAAGCACAATTTGCACAGAGATACTTCATAGTGCCAACAAGATACTTTACTCAAAATTATTGTCGACATTGGAAAACACGATGGTTAGGGGGAGACGGCGGACATAGTCAAAATATAGCTCAGAGAGTCAAAATATAACTCAGCCATAATGACAGCTGACTAATATCTGAGTGAAAAGTTGTCGACGCTGCAAATTATGCTTCCATGTTTAATCTTTGCTGTTTCACGAATCACCACGATTTCATCATCAGCAGTCTTTGCCTGCCTTCTACGGGTAAGCAGAGGCTACCTCATGCCAGCATTGCTATAACCGCTTGCGAATTCCAAAGGCAGGCTTATAGCAAAATCCGACATCAGCAACCAACGCCAAGTCGCAGAAGCTTAGTGTGTGTGTGTGTGTGTGCGGCCCATCTGTTATTAGTGGGGGAAATTCTCTCCCCTTAGTTAAAACATAGTTAAAACATTTTAATAACTTTAAAACAGTGGCAGCTAAGGCCCGTTGCGTCTCTGCTGCCTGGCCCCTGAATTATCTTAAAACGGAAGAAACATCAAAATTTAAGTAACGCGACTCTGCGAGGCAAAACCTGATTGTAGTTGTGTCTTTTGTTTAGATTTTGTAATAGTCTTTACACGCCGGCCGCAGCTTCGAAAAACCTGTCAAGGTCGAAGATGCGAGATTTTGTTTTCATGGGAAATACATAGGCTGGGTGGTCACTTAAAAGTCGAAGCTTTAATTGGTTTAATTTTCGAGTGCTTTTGGCTATACTTTGCTACCATACTAGGTAGAAGTAGCTGATAGGTGTTTTTGAAGCTGCGGGTTTGGTGTGAACGCATGCTGCAGGTTTCCGTAGCTTCGCCAATGCTGCGCCCAGTGTGAAAAGGCTATTACTCACTGCAGCTCCATAAATTGGAAGATGCCAACGCCGACTATAAGTTTAAGGATTGTCTTGGGGAGCAGGATTGCGGTAGATATCTCTATTTGAATCCCAGCGAAAACGGTGCGTATCTATGGTGTCACCGAAAACGAAAAGTCTGATATTCTCAGATTGGAGCTTTACTTATACTTAATTAGCTTTGTCTTGGTTATAAAGATTTATAATCAACCAAAGACCTTGAGCTAACCAGTTCTAACATTCGAGCTTTACCTTATCTAACAGAACCATCCGTTTGCAATTTCGATTCTGGTTCAATTCTGAAATTTTTCAAATACTCTGGTTCGGTTCACGCTTCGGCTTGCGATCACGACATGGTGGGTCGGTATGGTTTGGTGCGCTTCGGTTCATAACCAGTTTGCATCTCTGCTTTTAACTATGGATTTTTTTGCGTTTGCGCTTTCGGAATACCGGTTTGGGTTTCACAGCCGTCACAGCGCAGTGGAGCAGGTTCACAGGTTTGGTCATTATATTCTTGAGGTTTTTGAGAAAACTAAATTATATTCATATTAATGTAATGAACTCTCTTTGGGACTCTGGATGAACTAGTTTGAAGTTCTTTAATAACATGACCGAACTAGTGCTAATGGTTGAGAGGATGGTTACACTGGATGCATGATGCGAGCATAGAAGGAGGCTTTAGTGGATTGTGGAGTAGTAGCAGATGGACGACCAACCGAGACGGAAGTGTGTATACAAATGGACAAAGACCGTGTTGATAATGTATATAGAAATTGTGTAAATAATGTGTAAATATTATTTACAAAAAAATACCGAAAAACAACGAAGAGTCGGTGGCTTACATTCGGTAGTATTTTTAGATGTACGGGTGTGTGCCTCTGCTCGTTTAAAATTCCGGAAGATGAACTGGCTACTCCGGCCGGAGAGCGGCCTTTCCCTCAAGGCTAAAGTCAAGCTTTATTAAAAGAGTCATTAAGCCATTAAGAGAGTCGAATCGCGTGTGTAACTAAGTTGAGGTAAGTTAGGTAAGTAAGGTTAGTAAGTATATCAAATGTGCACCGGTTTGTTTGTAATACCACTATATTCAGGGACTTCAGCAACCTTACTATATGCGAAAACATAGAAGCGTATTCAAATCAATACAGTAAGCGGTTAGTTTCGCACTCTAGATTCCACCCAGCTGACTTATGGATGTTTGGTCTCGCACCTCAGGGTCGCCTAATAGGATTTTTACCACCCAATAAAGATGACAAATTTTGTCACGTCAAATGTTTATGACTCATGGTGTGGGATGTTAGATGTGATCAGTGTAAAAAGCCCATTATTGAGGGCCAATTGGTATGTGTCAGATAAACAATAGTCAGATAATCCTAGAAATTACTGTCATTTGTTAGTTTATGCGACAGAAAAACTAGATAGAAGATTTGACATCGGTCTTTACT
Source organism: Lordiphosa magnipectinata (assembly GCA_037044535.1). Lineage (NCBI taxonomy): Eukaryota > Metazoa > Arthropoda > Insecta > Diptera > Drosophilidae > Lordiphosa > Lordiphosa magnipectinata. The sequence goes on along the minus strand of JBAMBO010000913.1, from coordinate 352,362 downwards.
CAGTTATTTGGTAGTTTATGAGCCATACTCCCGTTTTCACTTTAAAAAAAGAGGTTGGCAATGTTCAACCGCAATTTGAGTCAGATTTTGCTCGGTATCGTAACCACGAACACACCAGAGGCCAAGGAAAAATCAAAGCTGTGGACTTTTAAAGGAAACCAAGGTGGGCCAATTAGCCTTGTGCAGAATCGGATTATTTTTAAACTATGAAATTTCGCGATTTTTTCCTATTTAGCCGTCTATTAACCCGTCTGTTTACCCGTCTATTTACCCGTCTATTTAACGGTCTATTTACCAGCATATTTACCTGTCTTTCTAACCGTCCTTATGAGAATTTAAGCTCATATATGAATATTGCAAATTTCCCCTACTTCACCTCCTATTTGTCTATCTCAACTGTCCATTTACCCTTCTTAATGACAATCCAAACTCATATATGAATTTGGCAAAATTTTGAAATTTTTTGGTCGTACGAAGTGCACTTTCTATTTACGTCTTCATGACAATATAAACTCATTACACCTCACCTCCTATTTACCCGTCGACAACTATTTAATCATAATCTATAATCTAAACTTAAGCTAAGGTCCCAAAGGCATATAATTTTCCCAAATCGTGATGAAAATTTGGATAAATAAGCGAAATTAGTGAACTTTCTGGGCATATTGCATCAAATTATTTGCCTATGGAACCATAGTTGTAATTTTCAGTTCTGCAAAATCTGCAATCAAGGATATTTAGCTAAATTTTTCATAAAAATTTGCATGTGGGACCTTAGCTTTACATAATTTTGAAAAATTCTCGAAATTTTTGGACCGTTTGCCCTAAGCGTCCTATTAACCCGTTGACAATTGCCAACTATAAAATCTTGATCATAATCTGTACTTATTATACAATTTTTCAAATTTTCACGATTTTCGGGGCGAAAGCAAATCCCACATATCAAAGATCTTAAAAATCCGGTCATCCGTTCTTGAGATTTAAGAGGTGTAACTCACACGACTCACACTTTTATATATATAGACAATAAGATGTTTTTATTAAGTGTTGGGAGAATAACGCACCGCGACTAATCTTGGTGCCCCCATACTGAGTTTACAACTCTCCTAGCAGCCCTGTTTCTTGTACGAAGGTCAGGATTTTCGTGGGTTCTAGGTTACTGATATTGGTTGGGTGTAAAATGTGTTTCCCAAATCTACTGAGTTTGCGCCTCGCTAGAGCATCGCAGTGTGCTAGTATATGCTCGGAGGACTCCTCCTTCTCTTCGCAATATCTGCATAGTTGGGTGTTTGTTGTTCCCAACATGTGGCTCCGTAGTCTGCAGTGGCCCGTGTAGAGCCCTGTCATCATCCTTAGGGCATCCTTTCCTTGTTGGATTAACTTTTTGAACGTTTTGAGATTATTGTTCACTATTAATACTTTAGCCTGTCTTATCCCCCTGGTGTTTACCCAGGAGGCTGTTCTAAGCGTATTCTCTTCCTTTCTAAGGAGACTGTTTATTGTGTGTTGGCCTATGCCGCAGTAGGGATCCGGGCCTACCATTGCGGTGGCTGCACCCTTGCGTGCCAATTCAACGGCCAATTCGTTTCCGGGGATATTATTATGTCCCGGTATCCAACGTAGGGTTAGGTTGTTCCTGCTGCCTAGTTGGTCCAATTTGTTCTCTGTCTCTAAAACTAGCTAAGAGGTGAATTTGTTGCTGCTAAGCGCATGGAGCACTGCTTGGCTATCAGAAAGGATAGCTATCTCTCTGTTATGATAGTTCTTTCGCATACTTCGGCTTGAAATATACTTGCGAATTCTCCCATTGTCTCAGACCTTTTTGTACCCGGTCCTGCTACCCCAAGTCCAGTTCCTTGGGGCGTCAGGGACCCGTCTGTGTACCACTGAATTGTGTGTGGTTGCATTTTGTATGTTTCTTCTAGTGAGATCCAATCTCTTTTATTACTTTTGTGAACAGTGAAATTCCTGTCAAAGTGGTACTCAGCCACCATATCGTCTCTGGGTTGGTGGATTATAGGGATTTTCTTCTCCAGCTTCTCAGAGTCCCTTAGGCTTACTATGTGGTTTCTACCCACTTCTTCTGCTGTTAGTCTTAGCAGTGTTGCTTTCTTTTTCAGGCATATGGTATGGTGGAGTGGTGTTAGCTCCATCAAGACATCTAATGCCGCTGTCGGACAGGTACGCATGGCTCCGGTCATACATATACATGTCAGCCTTTGCAGTTTTTGCAGCTGCGTTCTTACAGTGAGGAGTTTTGCCCTATCTCCCCACACTACAGCTCCATAAGTGAGCATCGGTCTCACTAGGTTTCGCCCGACCGCCTTGCACCAATCGAACGTCACTTTCAATCCGCTCTGGACTATGTCACATAGGGATTCTTCGTATTTTCCTCTCGCAAGGATGACAATGTCGTCAGCATATCCTTGGCATGTTATGCCTAGGGACGCGAGTCTTTCTAGAAGCTTATCCACAACAGTGGGGAGAGAACTCCTCCCTGAGGGCATCCTCTAGTTGTGGTTACTGTGATGGTTTCTTCACCTGCCACTGCAGTGGCTTCCCTGCAACGTAGAAGTGAATCTATCCATCTGCTTACTGTGGCGCTTATTCCTCTTCTGATGAGGGCATTCTCGATGCTCCCTTCAGTGGCAGTATTGTACAAAATACTGCCTGCCAGAGTACAGAAATAGTGTCATTTCTATATTATATCCCAACCAATTTCTCCTACCCATTATTAATACCAAGTACTCTCGTAGTTCTCCTCAGCTTATTTCCAGTCCTCCAGTTTTTCTCTCCTTTCAACTCTGCTCGATTTGTTTGTGATAAACTTCGGCAAATAATTTATTACAATCACTCAGCTCAACTCAACGGTCCTGTCGATGGCGACAGCAAAAAACGTTATGTATAAAAAATAAATGGAACTGCCACATGGAGTGCATAGAGCGTGTGCAGAGCTAAAGGAATCAAGCAATTTTTTATAAGCGCATCCCCAAAGGATAAGGGGAACACATTCGCATAAAAAGTGCCAGCGCAGGAATTGAAATAAATAAGATATAAAATACAAAAAAAAAAAAAAATGTGGAGGACACACGCCAAGTGCTGCTCGGCCACGATTTATGCCTGAAACACATCCATTTATTCACCGTATAAATGTCTTTTCGACAACGCCACGATAAGTGTATTTATTTTGCAATATTTACAATGCAGCGACACCAATTGCCGATATGTTTTCCTTGCCCGTGGGCAAACTTTTCTGTTGGCTTCTTTTGCTTGTTTGTTTATTCTCGATGCTGACTCGACGACTTTGGACGACACGCCTCCTCGCCGGCTTGCAATTAAGGCAAACGAACAGTGGAAAACTAATCTCCAGCGACTCGTAAATTCCACCAGGGCATTCCTGTGGGACCCCCGAAGGATAACCGCTATGGCTGCTGGCTAGAGACAGCGAATATGTGTAGCAAATTGAAACTATGCACAAAATCTGTGACGTTGGTGGAATGACTAAGCTGCCTTTCCAATTCCATTTCTGCTCTCACTCTATGTGTCCCAGACCCTGTTTGTTTTGTGTAGGAATGGGTTACGGCTTAGCCACTGTGGTGAGAGAATGTGTGTAGTGCTCAAGTGCCAGATGCTAAAGCTGAGAGCTGCTCAGCATCATTTGCATATTAATTAAATGTCAAAGGGTAAGTAAGAAAACAGATTGTGTGGGGGTCCTCACAATACAATTGAGTTGCCTTGGCCAACTGGTAGACTTTGAGAGGTAAAAAATCACAGAAATATTTTAAGAAATTATTACAAAAACAAAATTTGGCAACTATATGAAATAGAAATACATATTTGGGTTTAAACTAAAGCGTTGGTCAAAGAAATCTATAAGTCCCAGCAGCAACTCAGCAGCATTTATTACTATTCGGCTTACATTATGCAGCAATTTCAGAGCAGCATTCTCTCGAATTGCTCGCGATCTTACTGAGTGTTGCTTGCCTTAGTTCACGCCTGCCCGCAGAGGCTAAACACATTTCGCTATTCACACCGAATCGAGCCGAACGCATGCCCAGGAGCAAACAGCTTTTAAGTCGCTGTCCAGAGGTCAAAGAAGATTTATTATAGAATCTCAATTTGAAAAGCCTCTCTGACATGTAAACTAAGTAAAATGTAGAACGAATAACGCTCTTGAATTTTCAAGAATTTTATTTTTAAAATCAAGCCAAACTCGTTCTCAATTTGGTTTTTATATAATCTGAGCGGAGAGTGCAAGCAAAACTTTAAGAGAAAATCGTTGAACCCGCTCTTACAGTTTTGTTTTTCATGCCAGAGTTGCTCATTTAGAGCAGCGTTGTCCAGCCATAGCCCCGGGGGGCCAAACATACTTGCCAATTCACACCGAATGCTTGCCGAAGTCATGCATCACTGAGTGTTAGATAGAGACACAGTCACATTTTCGCGCTTTCTTCTTGGGTGTGATGAAGTTTTGACCGAGTGTGAAATAAATAATCTGCGTTGATACGCTGAACAAGACACATAATATAATTAGTACAACGATTAAGGACCGAATTCACATCTACGTAGAGATATTTGTCACATAAGCTAACAAATAATAGATTAAATTGTAAGTTTACAGCCCTGACACATAGCAGCTATCTGGAAGAACATAAATTTGCCCTTAGACGTTTGTATTTCTTCTTCTAAATGTAAATTATACTTGTAATGATATAAATACAAAAATTAAAAGTTCTTTTAATATCAATGATCCGAAGTCTTGATTCAAGAATGGGAGCTCTTGACTCAAGAATGGGAAATTTGGGTCTTGAATGTGCTTTTTCTGGATTTGAGAGTTTTTCGTACTTAGATCCAGTAATGAAACTCTTGGATCAAGAAATTCGGATCAAAAATCATCGAACTTTCTTGATCAAAGTATCAAATTCTCAATTTTTTTTCTGAGTGTAAACACTTCTCTCAAAATAATTGTGACAAAGGAAAATACGGTGGTTAGAGGGAGACGGAGAAAGTAAAAAAAAAAACTAAGAGTGTCAGTGAACAGCTAACTGATTTCCAGTGAAAAGTTGACGGCGCAGTACGGGCAGGCAGTGCTTCATTGCTTTATGCAGCGGTTGAATAAGTAGGTCAGAGCTGATTTGCTTCACTTTGCTTTACAATACACTCTCACTTTAAGGCTCGCTCTTCTTGACAAACCCTGGACTACATGATTCAAGTAATAGAGGGAGACGGAGAAAGTCAAAAAAGAACTCAGACAGCCAAAATGTCAGCGAACAGCTGACTAATTCTTGAGTGAAAAGTTGAAGACGCAGTACGGGCAGGCTATACTTCATTGCTTTATGCAGCGGTTGAATAAGTAGGTCAGAGCTTGCTTACGTAGCTTTGTTTTTGCACACCAATACACTCTCACTTTTAGGACTCGCTCTTGACAAACGCTTGCAGGTGCTGCCTTATACACAAATCTTGTAATCCTTTGTTGGCTTATAAGTCCGTCTTGCTCCACATTTTCCTCCAAGGCAGAGTTCTCGTTGTTTTTGCTCTGTCGGACAACTGGTTCCACTACAGCCGGGTGCTTGCTTTTGAGGTGACTGCTTAGATTGCTTTGTGAGCTGCAACTTAAGCAATGCTGGAATATTAACATTTCGCTATTTTATTATCCAATCAGGAGAAATGGTTACAAATATAGCTGTGCTTTCTGATAAAAGAGATTCTGAATCAACACCGGAAGGTTGCTTAATAAAGAGCTGCTATACATTGACAATCAACAGGAACGTGAAGCCAATAACAGTTGAACAGTTCTAATCAGGTCACACTGAACAATTCACTAAACTAGTTACTAAACTATATACTGAACATATCACTGAACAGCTCACAGAACAACTCACCGATCATAAGAGACTGAATATATCACTAAACAGCTCACAGCACATCATGGCACAACTCACTGTACAAGAGAGACTGAACAACTCCCTGAGTAAAAGAGATTAAACATATCACTGAACAGCTCACAGAACAACTCACAATGCAAGAGAGGCAGTACAACTCATTGAGCCAGATGGATTGAAAAACTCTTATTGAACAAAACTTACTGAACATAAATGAACAACCACTTGTTCAGTTTAGTGAACAACTCAATTTTATTCACTCACTCATGAACAACCCAACACGAATGCGAAATTTTGTATACAGAAGCATTCAAAAAACGCTCTCAGCTTGCAATGCTAGGCTGCTGGCTATACCTTTATACCAGTGTCCGGCGCGTCGCAATCTACTGTGCACACAGAAGTGCTCAGCAGCAGCCTAGTCTTACACAGACAGTATAAGCTTGTCGCTGCACTGTTTTCGCCACAACAACACAGTGCAAACTGAACTTCGTGTGAATGGGTACGCTTACACACGCAATACCCAAATGGGTATGTTTTTTTTGTTCATTCTTTTAACATGCTGCTGAGCTGCAGCTGCCTCGTTCCTACGTGTCTACTGAATGTCCCTTTCTCTTAACCTAAAACGAAAAGCCCGTATGCTAAATATTCAATGCCAAAACGCCTGTCATTTTCTTATCTTCCAATTTATAATTCATATTTCTCCAATGCAATTTGCCAACACTTAAAATTGCAAACATTTTCATAAATTTCTCCACATATCCATTTTAACACATTTACACTGCACACACTTATCACAAACCTAACCATTCCACAGATTCACCACACAGCACATTTACACTCTGAGGGTTGGTTGTAATTTGCGTGCTAATTTCCTGCAGCACAATTTTGTGGCAAACACAAGAGCGCAAACATTTGAAGACATTTCGTCAAGATTTGCATATCTTTTGGGTGCAGGAATGGTGTATGCCTTGGCAAGCAGCTTATTCTCGCTTGCATATGTGATATCTTCTTGTTCGTCTCTGTGGTTAGCCAACTTTTGGCATTTTGACTTGAGACAGTGCGCAAATTAGTCAGGCAAGCATTCAGCATTTTCATCACTTAAAATATCCATTAACGAATGTAAATGTAATATGTTGTGGTACCTGCGACCATTTCCAAGTCCAAAAACTTGAACCAGCCAAGCCGAAAATTTGTTTCCCCTCACTTTTACCTTTTTTTAGGGGGTGGCAAACCTCATAAAGCGTAAAAGTGGCAGGACCTGCCCTTATCCATATCCTGCTGCCAGCTCATGTGCCCTCAATTGTGACATTGCAAATTAGAATCTGGCTAGAAAAGTGAGAGCCCAAAAGCAAATGCTTCAGAAGCTCTGTCGGATGTCAATGTCGTTGTCATGCCAGCCAGCAAACGGCTTGAGCGAGCTACCAAGCTACCAGCTACCAGCTTCAGCTCAGAAGTGCGTTATAAGCGGGTTATGGCATTTTCATTTTGTCGTGCATTTGAATAGAGCAAAAGGAATCTACGCAGCTGCCAGTTGGTGGATTTATGATTGTGCTTCAACATTGAAGTGATATGTGAGTAAAGTTTAACAGCTTATTGGAAATACTGTTGAGCACAAAGTGAATCTTTGGGATTTGGAAATTTTTGCAAGAACTTTTTGGACTTTATTTCCAAAAAAAAAGCACTGAAATTTCGCCTTACGTTTAAAAATCTAACCTTTTCCTTTTTAACATTGCATATTTATAAAATAGTCACAGAGTTGCATTTTTTACTACAAATGTGACCAATAGCGGCACCCATCTGGCAGCAAAATATCTCCCATTAATTATGCGAATAATAATGAAATTATAGTAATGGTTTAAAATGGCTAGAAACACTATACATTTTTTGCCCCTGCCACTATTTCGGCTGCGAAGAGTGCCAGGTATATAAATCTTTATGATCGACCCTATCTGACTGAATTTGACGTGATTGTAAAGTCCACTTTTCGCAAGGGCTGCACTAAGAAAAAAGTAGAACGAATAACACAGTACAACACTAAAAATACCCTTCAATTCTGATATAAGGGATTTCTGCAAGCATCACCTCATTCCCAGTTTTACGAATTAAGCCTAGGTTCGCGATTTATGGGTAAATTTTAAGTTATTTTTTTATGGCTTAAGATAAAAATCTACAAAATTCAGCAAGTCCGGACAGGCTCATTGGGAACGCAATATAAAAACTTTACTTCAATCGTACAATTGGTTAAGGTACTTCCAAAAGGAGTTAAACCTTAATGTTTGAATATCTTTAAAAGCGCACGATGACTCGACAGCCAAAAAAGCGCGAATTGGAGTACCAATTTTATATTCATCCTCGAACCACTTCATATGCACTAAATTCAGACGTAAAAATAGACCGAACTGTGTTTTCAGATTCACCGATGAAATTTTGGTTCGCGGTATATATCCAATTTTGTACCATCAATTGCCTTTGAACAACATTGACCATTTGGCTATCACAGGCTTCCCCAAAATTATGGAATTAATCTTATGAGTAAAATTCGTCATTAGCACCAAGAACACGTACTATTTCAATTAACATTGTCTTAGGTGGACAAACCGCTGTACGCTAAGATGCCCTGAACTGATGTATTTAAATGATATGATCTGTTTTGCTGCTGGTGATGAAGTACTTTACTCATAAAGTTAATTATATAATTTTGGTGAAGCTGGTTTTAACCTAAGTGGTCAATGTTGTTCTAAGACAGTGGTGTCCAAAATGGCCAAAGCCAATCCAATGGGATAGGAACTCATAAGTCTGCCGGCGTCGCAGCCGACACACGTATAGAGCAGAGTCCGGCGCCTCCCTATTTGAAGTGTACACGACTTCGCTCTGCGGCAGCGACGTCGACACACCGACAGTATACGTGCTTATACTGCTCTCTTTTGCAACAACAAAGAAATGCTAAATGAGCGCGCTCTCGCATTGTTAAACACACGGCCTTGGTATAGAGAGAGAGAATACGTGTGTTCTATAAAAAGCACGTTCGGCGGCTTTCTCTCTTACGATGCGCGTATTCGGCTTTTTGTTCTCCCACGAATCATTTGTTCGTTTGTGTAAAGTGTAAAGCAGTAAAAGGTATGACTTCGTGTCGTTAACTTCGTGTTTCAAGCCCAATCCTTGATTGTGTGAGTTTGGACACCACGGCTCTAAGGCAATTGCTAGTACAAAAATGCCAATTAACCGCGAACCAAGGCTTCGATGGTATAATATCGAATTTACACTGCGGTCGTACGACTTTTTCTGGGGCTACGACCTTTTAGGTGTTTACATTGAGCGAACAGTCGCAAATAGTCGCAAAAGTCAATCAGCTGTTTTTTGTTTACTTTAAATTTAATTGGAATTTCGGTGTTAAAATGGAAAATAACAAAGTATATAATTGAAAGCTTGTCTACAGAAGACGAAATGCTTTTGGAAAATCTGATAAATCACCATTTAAAGGGAATGGGAACAATTGCAAACGTCATCTAATCAGAGACATAATGCGTAAATTCCACAGCACAGTTGAGGGGACATCAATGCTATTCACAGCACCGCACCGGCGAATCCGCATTCCACACCATAATGCAATTCTTCTGCTGGACCAAGCAACCTATGATCAATCGCAACAAAGATATGCGTAGAGATAGACCCATCACTTTAAATATACGATCGACTCCTCGTCGGACGAGATGAATAAATGCCAACGGGACAGGAGTTGGCCATCATGTTTATGCCTATATTGAGACCTGTTATATCTACGCCAGCTTTTGACTCCTCTCCAGCTAATCCGTGAGACCACCGAGTCGGATGAGGAGCATGAGCCGGTGCAGGCCATAGCGAAATCCAGCCAGACTAAGCCGAACGCGGTGACAACGGCCACGGTCATGGCTACGACGAGTACCCAGGGCGACGAACCGAAATCTGGCACTACATCACATTAGCCACCAGCTATGTGAGCCCATTCTAAGTGCTTTGTGGCTGCATGTAACAAAAATAATTCCCATTTTAATGAATAGTTAGCTAATCTATTGTATTTTTCATTTGAAGAAAAGTTTCGGGTGTTTTTGAAGACTGCCGTGCCCAAGGCAACTCCTGTCCAATTTAAATAATTTTTCGAATGCTCACGGGTGCTCATTCCGATAGCTATCTGTAAAAATTGCGCAAGGCTGCCACATTTTTGTGTTAAATACGGTCTGGCAGCACTGCTTTTTTCCGGTCGTAGAGTCTACGACCGTTCCAAATTCAAAGTCAACTGCCATAATTTTTTATGGCCGAACGACCAGTCTCAGACAAAATTCCAAATAAGGTCGTACGACCGCAGTGTAAACAGCGAATAAGTAAAAGCGCAGTTCTGTCTATTTTCAGGTCCGGTTTATGGCCCATATGAATTGGTTTGTGGGTGAGTCTAAAAATGGTACTCCATATCGCGGTTTTTTGGCTGTCGAGTACCATCTCTAAGAGAAATGCAATAGTCCATTATACCACCATAGAAATCGATTTTAATAAAAATCTACCGTGCGTTTCAAAGCTATGTGAAGGCAACTTGGCAAGTGTGCTTTATATTTATCAAGCACTTCAAAAATGTCAACTTCAGGCAGATCGGACGTCTATATCATATAGCTGCCATAGGAATGCTGAATTTGGTTGTGGTATAATTTAGTTTGCAAACTACGGTCACACTACACCACAACAAAATTGACATTTTTGACAAATTTGGTTGAAGTCTCACGGTGAAGTGTAACTTGCATGAAAATTGCGCTCAATCATTGTTGGGGAAATTGATTCAAATTACAAACGATAAGACATATTTGTGTATCGACAATGTATATCACATCTCGAAAACTAATTAAATTCATTGTTTCTTGTGCTATCGTTAAAAACACAGAAAACGTGGATCTAGTATTTTTTAGATATTTACTTGAGGAACTGTGTATCCAAACGAGACCTGTCCGATAAACCAAACCTGAGAAATCCAGTTTTTAAAAAACCATTTTTTCCATTTTTCAGTTTTTGACTATTTTTGAAATTGTTTATAAAAAATTTTTTTTTTCAAAACCCCAAATTACGTTTTGGTGGGCATGTCGACATCTCATTTCGGATTTTATTTTATTGAAATAAAAAATGGTGAGTTTTTTAACTGTTCGGTTTATAAAAGAATGACCCATATGGCAAACAAAAGCTACATATTTTGCCAACAAACTACAGCAAACTTTCCAACTTTTTTTTAATCATTGCGCCAACTGCCAATCAGCTGTTCAGCCAACGAAAGCAAATAAAAATCAAATCTAGATCGCTTCAGCAATCCAAATGAAAAGCAAATCACTTTCTGGAAATGACCTGTTAATTCATTGGAATTTTTTATTTATTTGGAATATCAGGGAATTCACAAGCTTTGTTCAGCTCAAAATTCCAACAATTAAACAAAATTTGTATGTTTATATTAATCAGTTTTTATATTTAAATCTCTTGTTGAATACCAGGAAAGGATTGCAAAAATGTTCTAAGTAAATCAACACTAGTTTAGGTAGATTACTTCTCAACCTTTTTTGTAGAGAACATTAAAAGTTGCCAAACTTTTAATTAAAAGTCAAATCGCAGCTGGTAACTGGAAACACTTGAAAGATATAAATAAAATAAACTCTGTTAAATTTGATTCAGCTTGAACAACTTTCAAAGTGTTTGTCTTTACATTTCATTGGGTTTTTATCCACGATAAGTTCTTACTTGTCTCACTTTTTTATATACAGACAATTTTTTGTCTTGTCCATATTACGCTTACATTCTGATGAGCTAAACAGAGACCAAACTGAGACAATGTAAACAGCTATTTGCTCCCTCATATCTCAATTTCAAAAGACGTTCAATACATTTTCCTCCACTTTCTACTTGTGTACACAAATTGCACTTATACCACATACTATAGACATATGGTAGATACAAAAGATAGATAGTTGGACAAACAAATGTCCGTTGGTTTTGGCATCCATTCTCTGGTACATCTATTAGAAAATTTTGCAATAAAACTAAATCGAATTCAAACACAAAGTTCATTTACAGTTCATCAACTCAAACCGAAACCAAACAAAGTGGAACATTAGGTTGCCGTTGGCCGTCTATGCGTTGCAATGAAACTATCAAACTTGGCTTTTATGCTAAATTAAATGTGCTACAACCTCAAAGTCTCGCCCAAGTTCTCATGCGAGAGTGTGCATGTGTGCGTGTGTGTGTTTGATTTTGCATCCAGCGGAAGCCAAATAGTGGCTTTTTGCTCTAAGCATTAAAGGTTCTCGAGCAAAAGTTTTAAGGGCATTTGTTAAATTGAATCACCTAATTTCGAGAAAATTTCCACACATTATCCAGCTGATAATTGCCAAATTAGCATAATGGACACTGAAATGTTTGTCACAAAATTGTTGCGGCCAAACTGAACCGCAAAATTGTCCATTTATTTCGATTTAAATGGCCAAAGCCAGAAAAATTAGCTAATTGTGTGTAAAATACTTTGGTTTATGGACTTTTGTGCATTGGACACATTTTTGGTTAATTCAATTTTGCCACTGAAACAGAAGAGTTAGTCACGTGCATGAACGGAGGTTTTTCTTTTTTCGATTTGTACGAATTATTTTCACAAATCGTTGCAAAGGTCACTACGTTGACTTATATTTGCGCTCGAATGCATGACGAAAAACGTTTCAACTAAAAGAAATCGAAGAAAACGACATTTTACGAAAGCGTTGAAGTGTGTAAAATGCTGCTAAAAGCTGAGTAAGTGAATTTTCGTTGAATATTAAGGAAGTGTGCAAAAATTTATAGAGGAAAATTCTGTGTGTTTGGAAGAAATGATATAAAATTGGAATAAATTATTTCAACAACTAAATTGCGGTATACAAGTATTGTTTGAACTTTGATTTTCCTACCCTGCGTATACGTAACACTTAACTTAGCACACTTCCATCATCCACCATATGAAACAATAAAATGGCGCACATAAAAGTCCATCTTTTCAAACTTAATATGCATGACATTGCCACAGATTTTCACACACAAACCAGAGTACAAATGAAGATAGATGAGTTGGCAATTAAAGTGCCAATTGAGTGTGAAATGTATCTGTCAACAAATCAACAGCAACACAAACAACTACACATAAATAATTGGTGAAGCTGAATATAAAACTTATCAGACAAGTGCACTCTCCAAAACTGTCCCAAAAGTGGACCGCTTCAGCTTTGCTTCTTATTTACATTTCCATTAAGTCAACAATCGCAGCCAAAAGGAGCACAGGCGAAAGGTAAGGCAAAATAGAGATAGAGAGAGAGAGAGAGAACGAGACCTGAAACAAAGTCAACACGAATTTGCAATTTGGTTTAAATTTCCTTGGCGACCGCTGCACAAATTGCTAATTCGCTAAAAACTTCAAGTTGACACAAGAAATTTGTATGAATACATTTTTTATGTGCCCTCTGCGTAGCCAGAGACAGTAGAGAAGTAATGGAAGTGGCAGTAGAATAGCTAAGAGTGGTCTTTGTTTCCCGCACAAAGAGTGGGCAAATGTTCAGAGGCATTTTATACGGCCTGTCATAAGTAAATCAGATTTTTGTAAGGTATGTGTACTTGGTCATTGAGTGGGGTAAATTTTATAAAGCCGACTGTTTGAAGTCCCTAGCATGGAACTGAAGGTGGAATGAAACGCTGTCAATCAGTTTCCAATCACGCTTGTTGAGTGCATTGTCGATCTATTACACTGTGACACATGTATTAAAATCAATACTGGATTACGTCGGGACCAAAAAACTTTGAAAGTGTGTGATGATAATATAAAAACTCTGTCTGGGTTTTGTTCGAATAGCTACCGTTTTCTTTTTATTGCTCTTGGGCATATCCACTGCCATAAACTTTTCAGCTTCTGTGTGGGATTTACAATTACAATTACATATCTCATAAACTACTTTTTATACCCTGTTCCCATTAAAAATGGGAAAAGGGGATCATGAAGTTGTGCAAATGTATGTAACAGCCAGAAGGAGGCATCTCCGACCCTATAAAGTATATATAATATATATTTGATCAGCATCAACAGCCGAGTCGATTTAGCCATGTCCGTCTGTCCGTCCGTACGTCTGTTTCTATGCTATCTCCTCCATCAGTTTTAAAGCTATGTTAACTAAACTTTGCACGATCTCAGATACTATAAGAGAAAGAGCCACAAGTTTTTGCAATTATGTGTATATCGTACCCATCGTTTGTTTAATATTTGAAAAATTCTTCCTCCTCCTCCTTTTAAAAGCGGAAAACTTGCAAGGCCTCAATTTGAATTCTGAAAACCACAATAAGATCCGAGCAAAAGCAACATTACTTCACAGAGAAAACAAAATTGGCTACACGTCGCGTATAGAAACGTCAATACTAAACGAAACGTATTTCGGCCTGCTAAATTGCACAAGCTAAATATAGAATGCAGGAAGCTTCACGTGGCGTGCAGAAAAACTGCATGAAAAATGTAAGCGGCGCATGTAGAAAAGTAAAATGCTGCGTGGCAAAGTCTACACAACATTAGAAAATCAGCTAGTTTCCAAATAACTTTTACATTTTTCATGCAGCAATCTGAATACCACACGAACGCTTTAGGTTTTCTACATTAACGTTTGGATATCATCTTCTGCATCTTTGGAGAAAATGCACAGAGAAAAAAATGTTCAAAATCTTACACGAAAATGTAGGTTTTGCAACCCATAACTTTTGTGTAGCTTGCCGCATATAGAAAGAAGAAAACTAAACTAAACTAAAACACAAAAGTAATGGACTGAAAATCCCGGTAAAAACGTGTAGAAATCCTAAATCATAGTGTAGATTGTTCTTATTTTTTTCTCTTTGTAATGAAATGGTAAAGTTACAACCATTAAGGAACGAGCTTTCCACTAAAATTGGGCGATGTTAGGAAAGTGAAATTTTTTTTGTACGGAACCTTGATGTTTGGAGTATGGCTTTAATTGGTATATGACTGACGGTAAAATGCCATTATCAAACTATTAAAAATAAATTATACTACTACTACTACAACAAAATATGTTATATGCTAGACTGATTAGTCAAAGTCAACAGTCAGCTTTTTTTTTCCCAAAAATTATCCATGAATTCTAGAACTTTTCAACTTTTATTTTTTACTTAGAAAAATTTTCTGATAATCAGTAAAAATAGTTCTAGCCAATGCGCTGCAAACCTCTAAAATTTTGCAGAAGGTTCGGTCCGGGGATTCGAAACCGTTGTAAAGTCTAACGTTCGGTTCGCGTATCGGTTCCTGGAACCCCTGAACCCAAGGTTTTGGTTCGAACCCCGATTCACTTGAACATAAAAGAATATTTTGGACGTATTCCATGTTTGGAAAATTTGTAGAACCAATGGGACTTAAACTTATTTTTAAAAATAATATTCTTTATTGCAATAATGTAATTTTAATTATCAAATTCAATAGCCGACATTTCCAACTTTTGAGAACTGCTTAGTTTAAGTTAATGAGCATTATATCTTCCAAGAGCTGTTCATCTATACTATACTAGATCAAACTTAAGTGTTGAAAAGGCTCGTTCTACTGATACCTGAGTTGCTGGAACAGCAAGCAAGTATAGATAAGGCATTATGATGATCCCTATACGACGAAGATTTTGTACACTTCTCTTGTCCGTCCGATTCTCGAGTATGGATCATGTGTGTGGTCTCCGCAATATTCGACCCATCAAGATAGAATTGAATCTGTGCAAAAACTGTTTTAATTGTGTGCTCTTCGTGGTTTGGGCTGGAATCCGGAGGTCCGTTTACCATCGTACTCTAGTAGACTTCTTTTGATTAACCTTCCCTCCCTTATTAACCGTAGAGTTATGCTTGGAGTTAGCTTTATACATAGACTAATTAACGGTGAAATCGACTCAACTGAGTTGGTTGGCCAAATTAACCTCAACGTTCCTATTAGACCGACTCGTATTTTTATTCCCCTATCACTATATCGTTGTAATACTAACTATGCCTTGCATGAACCGTTTCATGTCCTCTGTGCTGATTACAATAAACTCTACCGAATAATTAACTCTGAAGCTTCTCTTCCTGCTATAAAAATTTATATTTTAACTTATTTAGCCCGTAGTTAACATTACTTTATGTTCTTCGGGAGGTGGGCTGCTATTTTGCCTGGGGTTCGCGCGTAACAAGCTTTGGCTTGGTGTCGCATGGGCCACTTGAACGTACTGCGCATCCATAAAAAAAAAAAAAAAATCTTTTTAGTCCTCATTTTTTTGATCTTTCCAAAATTTTAAGACATTTGTCGATGTACTATATTTTCTCTTGGAAAATTTTCGAAGAAATCTATAACATCATTTAAAGATTTTACTTTTGATATTTGAATTTGATGAAAGCATCATGAACTTCACTTCTTCACAAACAGATGTTGAGTCTGTTGAATTTTGAAAACTTGCATTAAGAATTTCTTTTTGGAACTTCAGCATGTCTGTCAGAAGTCCATTCAGATATTTTTAGGTGGAGCTCTTTTAAAGAACTCTGATTTGGTAGGTTGAGTTCCATCGCGTCACACAGTCTATCACTGATTTTTTAAATTTTTTCAATATGCAATAGATTTCATATAGTGTGAGTACGGAGTTTCTTACGAAGTGCGCTAACTCTAGAAATGTCAAACTGAACTTCCCTAAAAAAAATCGTTAACTACTAAATTTAGCACAACGAACTGAAATTATAGAGCCCTCCTTGGAATCTATTTAGGTAACTTGATCATCGCCCAAATCAAAATATGCTTTTGATTCGCATGAGCAACCTTCATTAACATTACATTATTCATAGTTGCATTTCTTTTCTGCTCTGCAGTTGTCATTTAAAAGTTCTCCTGCTCGAATTATCTTCAATCCATTATCGACGGTGATAGTATAAATCTAAACTAGAGAAATGTCGTAGGATTGGAGAACTTCTTGAATGATAAGGGTCAAATTACAAGGAACTTCTATGTTTCCCTGAAAAACTACTTAATTTTTGTGAACCAAGCTCAATTTTTCGAAAAAGTTCTCCAGTTCGGGTTCAGGTTCGAAGAGTCAGCCTTGGTTCTAACAGTTATTTTTACTACTTATCATCTGTAAAAACTCTGCACCCATGAACATCGACACCAACTGGTCGGTAATGACAAACTCGGTCTCATCGTTAAGCATCCCCTGTTATACAACCTTTTTTCCAATTTCCCAAAGGAAGATTCTCAAAAGTCTTCTTGTGGATCTGACACCATTTATCCTTCTTCTGCGAAGTAGTTGCCTTGCTAGCCTCTATGTCTTAGTGTAGTCCGCTGATTGTTTGACAATAACTTCTCGTGTACATGTATTAGGACGCTGCGTATAGTATGCAAAAGGGAATCAAACCGAATCGTATTTCGGTTCCGGTTCTGGTACGCACCGAAAAGTACGTTCTGTTTTGGTTCTCACATTATTTCGGTATTCGGTTCCGAATCGGTACCAGGATTTTTATTTCGGTATGTACCGGTATGTACCTTTAAAATATAAAGAAAGATCCGGCATTGGTTTTGCGTGCATCCGATTTCATAGCTAAGACATAATAATTACACCGAGGTAAATAAACGTTCTACGCTTATTTGCCCTTTTCAAAGACATACATAAATACATACAATAGTGGAATCTTGGTCAAGTTTACCGACCCTAATTTAACTTCATCTTCTTTGTTTTGTAAACATTTTAAGCTCAGGGAAATTAACAAGGCTGCAAAACTCTAAAATACTGCAGAACGTTCGCTTCGGATGTTTGAACCCATCGTGAAGTATAAGGTTCGTTTCGATGACCAGTTCCGGGCCTTATCAAACCTGAGGTTTATAACATCTGAAATATTTAAAACATTTTTTCGTTAAAATTAAAACCTTATTGGCCTTATTTGTGTTGAAGAGGACACATTTAACTTACTATTTTATATATCTATCAACTGCTATTGACTAAGGGTAACGCTATAAATCATACGTCCCCTTCCAAAAGTCCCTGGTTCTTCCAATATGTACTCGTACATAGATATGAAAAGTTTGAATTGTCATGTTACAACTTGACTATTACTTTATTTCTCTTCTCATAGTCGGAATATTCCCAGTTTGGATATGACTTACAAAACTAATCTCCATAGGATATTGCCCCAACCGATCCAAGTACTAAACAATGATTTTTTCCAGCCTTAATATAAAGAAACTTATAAATGTTGATTTTAATAATTTTCTGAACCGAACGTTTTTCCAAACAGAAGAATTCCGGCTCGGGTTCGGGCTCTCAAAAGTCCGGTAGATGGTGCTGTTCGACGAACCCAAAAAATTCGAACCGAACCGGTTCTGCGGGGCTCAGTTCCGGATCGGTTTGCAGCCTTGAAAATTAAAACTATTTTGTGAAAATACTGAATTATTTGTATTTTCCTGTTTCTTTTCATACAAATACATGCATGTATCGAATAAGCCTCCATTTTTAGCTAACGAATTTGTGCCAGAGCTGCTGCCCACATTCAGTTTCACTTGAACAGAAATGGATAACACAAGTACTTTTCTGTTCAATGTTTATCATGACATTATAAGAGGGTCTAAGAATATAGGATGCAATATTTTAGAAAGACTGGTCTTGCGTTTTTCTATTTCACAATACAAAAGTAGGAAAACTTTTTTTTGAAAGCTTACGATTTAACCAAATTGCGGAAAAGTCCCCCAAAACCAACTGCCAGTTTTGCAGTCTTGTTTTTGCACCCAGAACCGTAACTGTACCGGTACAATGTTTCGGTTCTTTTCGGTTCCAAAATTATCGGTTCTCTCATACCGGTATTCAAAAAATTAAAAATATGGGTTCCAGTTCTGGTCTGAGTTTAGGTCGGTTCTTTTCGGTATACGGTTCCGGTTCTGGTTTGATTCCCTAGTATGCAAGCGTTTAAATGAAAATCTCTACATATTTTTGGGACACACACAATGATTTTAGAATAGCTGTAAGAAATTTCCACATTTCCAGGAAAATATTTTAAAAATTTGCATAGAAAACAGGCAAACAGCTTCTCTGTTTTGCTCGGCCGCTGACGGAGTTTTAATTTATTGATCATGGTGGACTGATGGCTCTTCATGTTAATCAATACTTTAAAGGGTCGTCGCTTCTGTAATCGATAGTAAAAAATTCTAACAAATTAAATTATTTTTGCCCCTAAATTGCGCACTCTCCCTACACAGGCAGAGTATAAAAACTTCGACCTCAATTACACTTGACCTGCTCTAAATGAAATCACTTGTTATCTCAGGCCTCCCATTCCAACAAAGACGTGCTTGTCCTATCAAAAATCAAAGCCAAGCGCAAATATTGACACAACACTTGACGACAAGTGAGCAGCTTAGCAAAGCTATTGGGTTAATCAATTTAATCAAATTTATTGGCATTTTCCTTATAATCTCAGCTTTGTTTGAGGAATAAAGCAAATCTCGAACCCATAAATCAAAGTGATTAAAATGCATTTTCGTTATATCATCTGAAGCTTATTTATACACCCAAAAGACGTCACTGGACAATTGATAAATATGCAACTACTAAATTAAAAGTGTCAAGTGAACAACGAGAAATGGTTTTCGCCTCAATCCTTATGCTACGAGTAGTTTCTTTCGACAACAACAAAGCATTTGACATTAGTGGAGATTTTTCAATGCTTTTGGGCTGGGCGGCCTGTAAACGTGTCAGCAGAGCGGGGGGCGGTTTGGTTGAAGGGGATAAGCAGCCATAGAAAAACCTTTGGGACTTGGTCAACGTGGGTACAAAGTTCGAAAACGAACGAGAAAGAGGAAAAAAAATACGAAGAATCGTTTTAAATGCCACTCAAGGTCTTTTTTTCAGTATTTTTGGTTCACATGCTGATTTGATTTTGTGCAATTTGTACTTTTTTTTTTTTGTGGGCCACAGAAGAATTGGAAAACGCATTTATGCTACTTGCTGTTTTTTAATTGCATAACAACAATTATCCAGACAGAAATGAGGTGGTTTTATTTTTAGTTTTTGTTCCACATTTGCGACACAAAGGCGCCGATTTGAAAATTAATTTCCCTAAGGGGTTTGACTCACACGCTCGTAAAAATTGTAAACTCATTAAGGTTCTTACAGTCAACACTCATATTCATATTTAAGGTGTGGTCTCTTCCGACCTTGATCTACATGTTGGAATCGCAAATACGTGAGTCGCTTATCTATTGATATAATTTAACACACACTTGGTTGCTTTACAATGAGAGGTTAGTCATGTTCGGGGGAAGTTTCATTTAGATATCAGAATTGCAAAGAGTAAAATTATATGTAATTAATTGTTTATCTGTCTAACTTGTTGGTTTGTTTTTTAAAAGGGAATCCGTCTAGGTTTTTTATACTCTGTACCGAAGGTACATAGAGTATATTAAGTTTGTGCAAAAGTATGTAACAGGGAGAAGGAATCATTTCCGACCCTATAAAGTATATATATTCTTGATCAGCATCAACAGCCGAGTCGATATAGCCATGTCCGTCTGTCCGTCCGTCCGTCCGTCCGTCCGTCCGTCCGTCCGTCCGTCCGTCCGTCCGTCCGTCCGTCCGTCCGTATGAACGAAGAGATCTCAGAGATGGTAAGAGATAGAGGTTTGGCATGTATGGGGCATATATTTCTTATACTTGCAGGCAGATCAAGTTTATTTTCAATTTTTGCCACGCCCCCTCCCGCCCCCGCAATTTGGAAAAAACGTCATATCTCCTACAGTTTTGAAGATAGATCGTTCGTACTTTCTAGATATACCTTGTAAACAAAATTATTTATCGATTTGCTGAAGGAATGATAAAGATCGGATGAGCGATACTCAAGTTATGAGCAAAAAACGGTCAGTTAACAAGCAACACCCACCCCACCCATAACCTAAGCATTGCGTTCAGCAGAAGCAATCTTAGTGAGAGAGAGAGAGAGAGAGAGAGAGAGAGAGAGAGAGAGAGAGAGAGAGACTTAGAGAGCGCACTGCGTTGTGTGTTAACTGGCCGTTTGACTCGTGACCAAATGCGAGCTGCGACATTAAGGGTACAGAGTATGTTATAGTCGGGCTTGACCGACTTTCTTTCTTGTTTTTATTACAAAACTAACGGCGAGCCTTTCGTTTCTAATACGCATATGAATTTGAAATTCGGTATACTTTCACGGTTCAAACACGATTTCAATCCAATTCAAACCCATTTAAAAGTGATTTAAAGCCACATTTCCCAAGTAAATAAAGCCAGAAATTTAAATTTTGGTGTGTAGCTGGGAAATAAGTAATTAAATATTTTTCAGGATTTCCAACGTTTAGCTTTCAAGCGCTATCTAATCAGCTTTCTAGTCAATAGTACTCTTCCACTGTTTTTTTTTTTATTTTTAGAAACAACCCATTATACTGACAACCTCTATCAAGTTCCCTTTTTTATGTCGCATTTATCCTCCTTTACGTTGCCACGTTGACAATATCGCCAGCCTGTGGCTTTTGTGACTTCATCTCGCGCCTGCCTCATTAATAATCACAATATCCCAGGCACACGAAGCATCAGCATTCCCCCATCAAGTCGGAGGCGTCTTTTGGTTATGCAAAACTGTCATGAATCGGGAAAATGTAATTACATTCTCGTTGATGATGTTGATGAGCAGTCAGCCAGCCCAGTCAGCCAGGAGCTTCTGCGTTTCAGCGTTGACATTTCAGCTTTGGATAGAACGCAATACGTGCATATAAATTGTATAATGTCGCCTACACAAAACTTTGGAGACACGTAATTTGAGAAGTAAATAAGTTTCACTGCCTTCGATGGAAAGTTGCTGCTTATGAGTTTTTAGCTTTAGTTTGGATTTCTCCACAAAGTTTAGCTTCTTCAATATAGTAGTTGTTGTTGTTGTTGTTGTGTTGATGTTTAGGGAAAATGGAAAGGGAGGATAATGATAATATTATTGAATTTAACTAGCTTGAGGATGGGTTCGTTGTACAGGTAATTGAGTTAAATGGAGAGTTGGAAATGTGAGAATGATTGATTTAAAGTAAGAAATGGGAATTGAAATTTTGAAAAAATATATCATATACACAAATAAAATATCATGATAAATGCCCTTAAAAGTATGCTACATTAATAAATATTATTAATTCAAAAATATATTTATTTTATTTTCGGCATCACTAAATTCCAGCTGCTCTGGAAATCAGGGTAAATGTGCAGTATAGATTATGGATAAAGCTGTGATAACCGACCAACAACTATCTCGTTTAAAAATATAAATTGCAAAGGAAATAAACATTGTATTCTTAGGTTAGGTAAGGTTGCAATGGTTAAAATAGGAAGATCCCATTTCTTCACTTACACCATCGAAGGCCCGTTGTGGTGGTACCATATAACCCTTTCTACTCTGTTGTCGTAGAGGAATTGTCTGTCCCGCTAAACCATTTAGAAAGTAGCACAAATTAGCAAAGGGGCAACACCTATTTCAGAGATTCACCCAAAACTGCGAGACGTCTTCTGCTGAGATCAGCATCTAACAGAAGACGTGCTGTACACACTCCTCTTCATCCACTGAATTGCAGCTTCTACAGAAGTCATTGTGTCGGATAAGGGCCCCTACTAATAGGGAAATGTTCTGTCTTTGTTGACAGAGTAACGCCCTAAATCTGTTCATATCGAGAGTGGGCCATGTAAGCCTAGATACTTCACACGTGTGAACAGTGATTGGAAAGGTACCCAATTTTCTTACCTAGGTAAGGTACAAGGTAAATGTCAAAAATTATACCTAGGTAAGGTAAAAGGTGTACGGAATTTCCAGTACCTAGGTAAAGGTAAAGGTACAAAAAAGGTACTTTTAAATTAAAATGCATTGTTCACTAATTTATACTAGTAATAAATATTTACTGTAAGGGCTTAAATTAAACTATAAGGTTTAAAAATGGAACGTTTTAATTTCATTTCATATATAACAAGAGTTTCGAATATTTCGTCACCCATTCTATTCATAAGATTTGCATAATCGGCCAGATAACTAAGATTTCCAATTCAATATTAGAATTTTCATAACAATTCTTAGTTTTATACAATCTTCCATTTCTGGTATCGTAAAATTCTTCAGAATTCTTTGAAGTTGAACTCTTATTGACAACAGTTTCAAAATTTTCCGTAAATGCTTTAACAAGCCAATCCTTAAAACACTTCACAATATTGTTGGTTTTATTTAGAAGTCCATCTGGTGCTGCTACTGTTGTCAATTTCATCTGCTTCTACTACGGATCTGCTAACAGCATTCTAAGTTGCCGTTGCTTTCCCTAAGGAACTGTACAACCGCTTGAATAATGTGTGTGGTAGAGCCTGTTCAGCATATTTCGTAACAACAAAGTTCAAAGCGTTTGATGCGCATCTAAAGTGCCTTGGAAAAATAATTTCAGCATCAGCTCAACTATGCCGCTCTATTACCTTTAAATTAGACTAGTCTAAAATATCAGGCTTTACGCGTTTCCTTCAAAACTGTACACTTTAAATGCTTTTCAGAAATTGGATACATTTTCTGTAACTGTTTGACATTTGGATATCTCTAAGTCGGTATTTGCTATGAACTTCAGCTAATATAGCAGCAATTATTTGCAGATTGCAGATCTATGTGGTGGCCGGTTACACGAAAGTAACGTTTGGTATTGCAACTCCAGATTTCGATATCGGCAGTCGTACATATAAAAAGAGAATTTTTAAAAATACCGGCGATATTTTTCTTATACAGCCGTGCTCCCATTTTCACTTGTGTAATATCAAATTTTACGAAAATTTGTCAAAAAATCGCAAAATGTTTACGAAAGTGAAAATGGGAGCGGGACTGATAGTCCTCCTTCCTCTGATCTAGCATGGATCGTATAGTTTTTGAACAGGGAATGTTTACCGGACGTCCAGTTAAAGCCACATACAGGTTCCTGATACTTTTCTATTAAATATGACTATAATGTAATGGGAGCGAAAAAAATCTCGTACGAAAAGTACCTAGTACCTTACCTATTGACAAGGTAAATGAAAATTAAGACCAAGGTAAGGTAAAAGGTACTCGAGTTTGAAAATACCGAGGTAAGGTAAAAGGTACACAAAATATGTATCTAGGGATGAACCTAGGTATTTGTACCTAGGTACTTCCAAACACTGCGTTTGCCTTCAATGTTGCAGTGTTCAGGCGCCCAAACAAGATTTAATTTAAAGTGCTGAGCAATCGCATTAATAGATCTGCGGCACTCTAAAAGAGTTCTGGTGTTATTAATATAATAGATGGGCTTTTAAGGCAGCTTGACTATGTGAGGAAAAGTATAATTCGATTTCTCGGTTTGCTGTGAGGTATTGAGTTCCAGTCCAGACGACTTGGTATGGTGACTTTACATCTGGTGGTAAACGCTATATATTGAGAGAAGCTTGGCCCTGGCCCTCTTTTGGACCTACTGTTTGAGCCAATTTTACATTTTACAAACGCTATTATTGGGATGCAGTAGTCAAGCATTGGCGGTACCGCCACATGATGAAGAAGTATAGAGGAGTGGCCAAAGTTACCATCTTTCCAGGTAGCGCTTTCTCTCAGACTGAGAGCGGCATTACTTGCGATTTCTTTACCCAGAAGATCTAGAGGCATAAGGTGTAACATTATGTTAAGTGCATCTGTTGGGGTTGTAAGCAATGCACCAGTCATGCATAGTGCGGCACTACGTAGAACTTTTGTTATGGTTCTGAGGACGGAAGGTTTCGCATGAGCCGGCCACCATACAATGATTCCGAATAGTAATATTGGGCGTACAACGGCAGTGTACAGCCATTGTACTATTTCAGTGGAAAATCTCTATTTACGACCAATCGCACGGTTGCACGAGAAAAAAGCAGTATTTGCTTTTCTGATACGTTCAGTCCAACACCTCACCAAGGTATCTGGCAGAATTTTTGGACTTGGATTTTGGCAGTTTTGGTGGGATTGACTCCAAGGCCACTTTGTGTCGTTCAATTTGAAAGTGTTAAGAGTGCTTCCTGCATCAGATTGCAGAGTGTGTGAGGAAATTTGCCTAAACTATTTGAAAAAAATAGTTTCTTTGGTATTTTTTATATATTTTACCCTGGGCGTTTAAAAAATAAACTTAGTGCGTTTTCGAGCAAAAATATTATTTTTATTACATTTACGCGTCAACTGTGACAACACAAGATAGTTAATTAGAATAACGACAAAATAATGTATGTATGACAAAAACGAGTTAATGTTTTTGTATTATTTTTAATGAGGAAAAAATTTATAAATCCAGACTCCCTGAAGAAGGTGCAAAATGAAGTCGAAACGCGTAGGAGGAAAATTACAATAAAAAAAATGTCTTTTTATTGTGGATGAACCAAACCGGCCTAAGAAAACCCGTAAGTAAGGTAAAAGCTCACATAAAATAACCGAAATGGCCAAGTAAAAAACTACACACATAAATCAAGCCGGTGTACCCGAAGCCTAACAAATCAAAAATCTTAAAAAAAAAAAACAAAAACAAAAAACGTGAAGGGATATATGCAATATATACACTCAGAAAAAAATCCGTTCTAAATGTACCGAAAACGTGTATTTTCGTTCTCAATAGTAGGGTAAGTCCGTTTTTTCTTATACCGAGAACACCGGGCTTATCTTAAAAACGAAGTTTTGGAGAACGCTTTTCTAATTTTAAGAACTCTCCGTTCTTGTTTTTGGAACCCATCAAAAGGTTTTTTTTAATATTTTTATTTAGTTACTTAAATTATATCCTTAACCACTTTTTTTGGTAATAATATAACATAATTGATGCTTAACTTTCAATAGATTATTTTTAGCAATTGTCATCATGACGAACGCGTCGGTCATATTTCAAGACACAATTCAAAAACGAGTTTTCTTAATTAGTTCGTTGATTTAGAACGTATGGTATACTTTTGAGAACGTGGTCTTGTTTTAAGAACGTAAAAGTTGAGAACGGAATGGGTATAAAAGTAAGAAATTTGTGCTACCTTTTAGAACGCCATTTTTTTCTGAGTGTAAGGACAAACTACGGGAAAATCTATTTTAAATGCCAAAAAAGGTTGGCAAAACAACGGGGAAGACTAAAATATTTCCTAAGATGCAGAGACTACAGGATCAAACCAAGTCACTTACAAGGAAAAACTCATGCACTGCAACATAACTTTACACTACACAACACAAAAACAGAATTACAAAAATTAGAGACCAACTTCTTACTGAAAATACTTCAACTAGACTTCGAACAAATCGCAAACGCACACTTACGACAGCTTGAAAAAACTAATAAACTACAATGACTTACTGGAAATCGAACAAAATCAGAAGCTAGCATATCAACGAATACGAACGTTTTGTTTTAATAGAATTTAACAAAAATATATAGATTAAATCATGGCTGAAAATCGAAATTACCATTACAATTATCATTGCAAATTTTTGGATAATTAAAAATTTGATTTCCTGTAGTCTTTGGAATTCTTTGAAAATAACTGCCAATGTGTAAATATATCGATATTTTAGTTTTAAGGAATTTTTGAGATATCGAAAGATGATCACACTCTAGGCAGATAGTAGACAGACAGACAGAGAGAAAACCCCATATCGACAAACCGTGCTGACAACCCGTACTAAGCACTGTAAATAGAAAACCGTGTAAATAGATGTGTAAATACAAACCGATTAACCCTCGTTCACATACCATTGCAACCATTTCTTTAATTAAAATTAGAGTAATTTATAGTGTGATAAACTATATAAGTATTATTACTAGTTAAGTTATCTAAGAAAATCATAACTTATTGACCTAGAGCCTGCTAAAAAGTTCTAAGACTACTTGAAAGTTTATAAAAAAAAAAACTAAAATTTTTGGTTGAAGTATTATGTAAATATAAACCAAGGGCTTTAGAACAAATTCTCCCACCAGCTACACGTTCATCCATGTACTATCGTCTGTGGCTAAACTTCATCAAGATAAGCAAGCGAATTAAGCCAATTGCAAACACCTCTCAACCATTTAATATCTAATTTAAACAATGCTCCCTACTTTTGTCATGCATGTATAGCCTAGCCCTCTCCAAGTTGGAATCGTGGGGTGATTTGCCCATTGATAAACAGATTAGTCAGCTTCGTTGCCGCTGCTGCTGCTGTTGCTCCACAATAGCATTCAGGCAGTTTACTGATAAGAAAATCTGGGAAGTTTCGCATAAAAAGCCAACGCTTAGCCTCCACCTGCTTCAGTTTCATTAAAATATCGACGGCTTGACAAGTGTCAAGACTGGGAAATTTCAAAACTAAAGTTAATTTGTACAGTTGGAAAAAAAAATTAGTGGAAAATGAGTGATTCAGAGGTACGATGGAAAAAGAATTAATTAATAAAAAAATTTTAATTGAAGGGTTGCCCTTTACTATATTAAACTTCATTTTTGCATTATCCATATTTAACAGTTTGCTATTGAAGTGCTCAACACACACAATGCATACAGAGCTCTTCACGATGCCCCACCCTTAAAGTTGAGTGCCAAACTCAATCAATTGGCCACCAGCTGGGCACAGGTATGAGCATCATAGTTATTCATTCAAAATCTTGCTCACACCAAAAAAATAAAAATCCCTTTTAGCACTTGCTGAACATCAATAGCATGCAACATCGTCAAAACTCTGGTTATGGTGAGAATATTTATATGGCCTCGGGAGGCAATCTAAGTGGCGCTGACGCAGTAACTTCCTGGTACAATGAAATCAATGAATACAATTGGCAAAGTCCTTCATTTCAAATGAACACTGGACACTTTACCCAAGTTGTATGGAAGAATTCCACAGAGCTGGGCGTGGGATTTGCCAGAAGGTGAGAAATGGTGAAAGAAACTATATTAATGAAAGGGGAAACTTAAACACAATTTCTATTAATTAATATCCAGGGGCAATACCATTTTCGTTGTGTGCAATTACAATCCGCCAGGCAACTATCACAATATGTACCGAGAGAATGTGACACCAAGAAGGGGCAGATAAGAGATACACCATAACAATTTCGAAACGTCATTCCAAAATAATCAAGCCAAATGCATACCAATGAACTTTCAAAAGATTACGTAAATAAATGCTATGTTAATAAATATACAAAAACATTTAAATACTTAAAAACATTAAAAAAAAATACATTTTCATCTCTTTGAGGAAGTGCACTTGCAAACTGATCTCAGCGATGGTAGAAACTAGTAATTACAAACTTTTTATGTAGACTCATTATTAAACATTGGATTATATGTTTTGTTTTTAGTTGCTGGTCAAAATGAACTACAAATTTTATCAATGATGATATTTTAATTATGCTTTTAGAATAGTGATTGAAAATGGGTAAAAGGGTTACATGAAGTTGTGGAAATGAATGTAAAAGGGAGAAGGAAACATTTTCGCATTTTTTGAGAAAATGCAGTCGAGAAAAGTGCAACCTGGATGTTCTAAATATAATGTTCATTACCTCGGATCCTGTAGTATCGAGGCATTTCAAGAGTCAGGAAGACAAAAATAAATCAAATGCGAAAATCAGCTTTCGATTTATTACAAAATGTACCTGAAGTTGAAAGGGAATACTCTAATATAAGTGATTTTTAGGAAAGTAGCGATGAGGAATAAACAAAATTGTTGAATAATATAAAAAATTGGTTGTGTTGTTTTTTTTATAATTTTCTCTGAAATCTAAGAAGATTTGAAAATTTGGACCGATTATTTCTACGGATACTATAGAATATAACAATAAGAAAATGCTTTAAGTTAAGAATTTTAACAAAGAATCGTATTGGCTAGTCTTTAACTTCATATGTTTCGAAAAAAAATTTTTTACAAAAACATGTAAACCTTTTTTATATTTTTTAATTCTAAAAAATAAATATTCCACTAAATACTTGTAACTTTTAAGTTTTTTTGTAATACTTTAATACTCTTAATAAAATGGCATCAACATTTTTTTTGCACAGCTGAATTATGGCGCGATTTTAGCCTTTTCGCCCCCACTGTGCGCCGTCCATCCGTCTGTCTATACGAACGCGTCGATCTCAGGTAGGAGTCTACTGTACCCAGATCAAGTTTGTTTCAGATTTCGATAATTTCTCCCCTTCCCGTTTAAACCGCAAAAAACTATCACTGCCAGAATTTTTAAATGAGAACGTAGTGATTTAATATATATATTATCCTAATATATATCTGTTCTAAAAAGCCCAATAAGATCCGAGCAAAAACACCAAACAATTAAGCTTGTGGGAGCGGGAGGGTATTTCATCGTCAACAGCGCTGCCTCACTTTGCCTACAGCAGGCAGCTAGGGCGCGGGTGCGCCAGGTATTTTGGAGTCGAGTTACTCGACTACAGCGCTCTTACTTGATTTTAGATTTTTGACAATGAGTTTGAACCTGATCGGATGAAAAAATGAAAAGTTACATTCGAAAGGTTTCCGAAATTTGAATTTGTTACATTTTTCATATTTTTTTATAAGTAGGTTTGGATTTTCCAAAAAAAAAAACCAAAATCAATTTTATGGGATTTCAATACAGAACTTTGAAAATTATTAGGGTATTCACCCTTAATTCAACCCACATGAGCTAATGAGCGCCCCCTTGTGATTTACCCTAATAATTGTTGTGGTAAACCAGCTGTTTTTTACAGGCTGTGAATTTTGCAGTTACTTGAGAGTTAAAGCTTGATTCGTTAATAAAAATAAAACTGCACTTTTTTGTACAACATGAAATGGAATGCATCGATGGTAGGTGTACAAATCAAGCTAAATACGAGCTTGAAGAAATATGAATACATAAAAAATCTTTAGGTATGGACCAAGATGTAGTCGATGAAGTGATGGACGAGCATATGGAGAACCCAACTGCAATTGCATGCTTTCGGCGAGGAAACAAGTTTTCTGTGCCCAAATCAGTCAACTGGCGAACCAGTGTGCTGCAACGATGGTCGCCTTCTCCAAATGCTCCATGTCAGTTCGCTTTGTTTGTCGAACTGATGCATGCTTTGTGTAGACTGTATTTCAACCCCAAATGGAACTTGAGTTATAGGTAGCGATTGCGCTTTTTTGTTTAGAGCCGAAAGATAAAAATGCATCAATAAGAAAAACTGCAACTATTTCTAGGACTTGTGAGAGAGTGTTTGGATCTATTTTCAGGAAAATGTGTCAATTTATTTACTGCCCAGATGAAGCTAAACGGAGCTTTGATTTGATTTTTTTTTCGGTGTGTGATGTTTTGAAGACAAAAATCTCGAAATGGCTCGGTACCAAGTATTTTTTTATGTCGATACTTTGAACAATTTTACAGCACTTTACATTAAAACGACTTTAAAACAAAAAAGTTATTTTTGTAGCCGGATTTTTCAATATTTGCAAATCACTTTGTTTTATCACTTATTTTTTTATGTAAAACTGTGAAAATAAGTTTGGAGCTGCTCGGAGTAACATCTGTAGAGTTACCATCAACAGATTTCCACTTATTTTACGACGTTGCCAAGTAGATTTTCCAATTTTTGTATGTGCAGCTTTGAAAATGAGTTTGATCATCCATTTTCCACCAAGGGGGTGAATTTTCCGAAAGAATAGTATGTTATCATTGTTGAACTTTAATATTGACCTTTGAAAATGAGTTCAAAACTGATCGGATGAAAAGCCAAAAAGTTTCATATCACTGTTTTCTACAATTTTTGCACATTTTCCGACAGATTTTTCCAAAATCTGATCTTAGTACTCACTTTCAGCATAAGATAAAACAACTTTGAAAAATTCAGAGATGGGACACTTATGGTTTGGGCGTCAGCAGGTTGATCTCCTTTATATGTATATACGGATTATAATGATGATTGTTAATCAATCCTCCAATTCGGAGAACGATTTGATAATAGATCATATTGTAAAAATCATAAAGTTCGAAGAAACAGCGATACGGGCAGCCGCAACAATACAATGACGATGGGCATCACTTACACAATGTGTGTGGCGCCTCATTTAAAAGCTATCAATTATCAATTAAATAGAGACTTAGGCAAGTAAAGGGTAAATTAGAGTCGGTCTTGACTGACTTGCTTACTTGTTAACTATTACCAAATTACCATATTATAATGACCATTGAAAACCAAGAAATCACACATTTGAAAGTAATTGGAAAGAACCGAAAAGAAAAACGGACTTAAAGTAATCCGTAACGGTGGCAAGATCATGCTCTGTATTTGGTAGGACCAATTGGGCGTGGTGTACTATAATCTGCTACAACTGGGTGAAACCAGCACAGGGCAACTCTACCGAACTCAATTTCTTGATAATATCTATAAATCTTTGGTTTGAGCCATGCATTGAAGTAAAAACGTCCAGCAAAGGTACAAGGTAATTTTGCAACATGACAACGCTCGGCCACATATCTCGCAGCCGGTTAAAACATACCTTGAAACGCTGACATTGCCCCATTCGACTACAATTTGTTTTCATCGATGTCGCATGCTCTTGAGGATCAACACTTCCGCTCTTTTGAAGAACTCCAAAATTGTATCGATTCGTGGATAGCATCAAAATATGCATCGTTTCTTCGAGATGGTATCCGAAAAATGCCAGAATGAACGATAATAGAATAATAAGAATAGAATAAGTCAAACTTGAACAAAAATCCTTTAACCCATCTGAAATAAAACATTTACTGCTCAAAATAATACATCTTACCTGCTTAATTTTCAAATAATTCCAAATATTCACTTTTTCAAAATAATTGAAATTCCTCCAACAATAACATTTGCACTAATCTTTATTTAAATTAACTTACTTCGTTATGCCTACCTTAAACTATCTATAGTTACTTCTGAACACTTACTGTCCTTAGCTGATCACCATCACTCCTCAATAGTGCAAAGCTTGTGACGTGAACGTGGTCCGTTGACAATACTGTTATTTGAATAACCATTTGAGGTGACTTTCATCGGATTTCTAATACCATCACAGACATCTGAGGAATGGGCTGTGGCATCGTAAGTAGCTTTGACACGCTGCTTTTGCTGTTGACAATGCACATGGACTCCAGTCTGGCGTAGCTTGCGATAAAGAGAAATATATTTGCCCGCCGTTGTGGTCCTTGGCACAATGTACTTCTCACAGAAAGTGGTTTTACTGTGCGCCGCCTCACTTAGCTGGGCATGACCCAAGGCCTGAAGGAAGGCCAGTACGAAGGCGTAACAATTGTGGCTGGACTCCTCATAGCAGGCAATGGACCAGCGCAGAGACTGAGCACAAATCTATTAATGCAAATGTGTGTTAGGGATTTGTATGCAGATTTTTCTGTTGGCTGCCAACAAACTCAACTCACCTGCTCTAGAACCTTATCCCAATAGTCGTACCAAAATTCAGGGACATCACCCACTAGCAAAGATTGCCACCATTCGCGGGGATTATCATCACGTCGATGTCGCTGCAATCCATCCCGATCGAATTCAACGATGTCGCCGGCGGATGTGGTCACAGCGATATGCAAATCGGTGGCGTTGCTGTAATCGCTGCAGCATAATAGATAAAACGTGGGGAGGGAGGATGAGCAATTTGTGTGGAGTGTAAGGATAATAGAAACCAGACACTAGAACATTTTATGCAAAATTAAACAAGGCAATGGAGCTTAATATAACAGAGAGAAACAAGTATAAAATATGAAAGTTCACTCTTCCACTTCTAATCTCGAAACATTTTTAAATTTGATTTTCGTTATTTACTTGGCTAAACCTATTTTCACTCACTTGAGAAAGTCACCAGTGGAGGGTCTTAGGACAATCGCACATGGATGTTGTGTGGCCCTCACAAAAGGATACGGCAGACGGAATGGCAATATCCTAGTGCAGTCGCCAGCTGCAGCGGCAGTCGTGTCTGGTGTGTTGGCATCCGCATCCAATTGCGCATTACAGTGGGGACAAGTGTGCGGCAAACTGAAGCAGAAAACTTTTACGTTACAATGATGAAAACAGAGAATACCCGGATCTGAGGTAATTGTGGTTGTAGTCGTCGCCAACATGGCTGGCTGGAAGGTTGGGTGTCTGCCTGGTCAGGTCGTTCGCCTTGCACCCGTATTATAATTGATACACTTTGTCTAGGCGAGCTGCTGGCTGGCTGCTGCTCCTGCTGCTGCTGCTGCTGCTGCTTTTGTGGTCTGTAAAAAAATGGAGAGGATATAGGAAATTCTTGTAAATAAGCCGAAACCCAAATGCTGTTTGTTACGAAACGAACGACCACCAGGCAGTCTCTGTGGTCAATACAACTGACAATGAAGTGAGAGGAAATGTGGGTTTTTAAATTGACAGCCTATGGACATTATCATGATGCTTTTTCTTGAACGAAATTAAAGACCTTAAGCTTTCACCAAGAGATTTTTGTGCCAATTGGAAAATAAACTTTTATATATTTGGAGGTTCCGTTTTCAAATTAAATCGATCTGATGCGGCATCGTGTTATCAGTTTGGATTGTAAATTAATCATGAGACTTTTTGCGACACTTTCTCGATAGCGAAAACGTATTGGAAACGATTCAGTTTTCGATCCGTTTTCGCTGTCGAGAAAGTGTCGAGAACGGACTCGAAAACGTATAGTGAAAGGACTCGAAAAAGTGTCGAAAACGGACTCTAAATCGACACTTTCTCGACATCGAAAACGGATCGAAAACTGAATCGTTTCCAATACGTTTTCGCTATCGAGAAAATGTCGAGAACGGATCCGAAAACGTGTATCGAGAACTTACGTTTTGCTGCTACAAACTGAGCGACAGGTAATACTTTTTCGGACCGAAAACGGAACACATTCTCGATAGTTTTGTTAGAGAAAACTTCGAGAAAACATAGAAAACGGATCCGTTTTCGTTAACGATTGTCGGGTGGGTTGTCGGGTGGGCAATTACGTTTGACGTTTGAGCAGGCGGAACTGCAATGTTTTTGAGATTTGTTGAGAAAAAAAATTATTTAAATAGAAATGCCATCTAAAACCGCTAGTTATATACTTCTGGAATAGAAAGCAAGCGAATTGAATAGTAAAGCTGAAATGATTGAAGGTGCGTGCTTATTCTGCTATTAATAATCTGCACGTTTTATTGTTGTCGACTTTTGCATATGCATGTCCGCCAGACTAGATTGATTTAGCAATGGACGAATTGTTACATGACTTTATGGACGATGTCGACTGCATATATTCTTGCAGTCGAGGACACATCTGTAACATGCCCAAAGCAAAACTTATGGCGGAATAACCTCCTTTCTTGATTGAAAGAGAAACGTTTTAACTTATGTAACGAGTGTCTGAGAAATTGCTTAATTGATAAAGGAAGTCAAGGAATCGCAACGTCTGCTAGTTTTGTCCAGATCACCGGTGTTCGCCACACTTTAACGAAGGGGTACTAAAACAACAGTCTGCTTTTAACCTTCATTTTGCAACACATCCATCCAGTGCGTCGCAGAGTCCCTACTTGATTTTTGGTAATTGAATTGGTTAAATTGTTGTCACAGTTGTCTTTGGCGGACTTTTTTTGAAGGTGGTACCGAGCACGACTCTTAACATTATAAAGCAGATTTGCGGATGCATCACTTTAAGACCGGGGGTCACCAACGAGGAGAAGTGAGTCGACTTGAGGCGCAGGAAGCAGGGATCGCGCTATTTTCGCCACGTTGTACCGGTCAGCAACTTTACCTAACTACTTTCGCCCCATTAGGTCCTCTAGGTCTCAGTCTAGAATTTTTTGCTTTTTGGTATGGTATATTTCAAAAGAAAAATATATTCCTCAATGGACCGCGATTTATAATCATTTTTCGTGAAAATATTATTTGGGAGTTCTTTTGAAGTTTACGATTTCTCCATACAATGTGCATATACATATGTTTTATCACACATTCTTTTCAAAATAAGTTTATAAGGCACAAGTGCTCGACTTTTCCCAGTCAGGTCGAGCTTTACAATTTGTTCAGAGTAAATTGTTGTTGGAAATGCTTACACTTTTGCCCAACTGCCAATGTGCACAACAAAGTGAATACCCTAATTGTCTCAAATTGAAACTGAAACTAGCATCATTAGCAAAAGACTGTCGTTGTTTTTGGAAACACATGTAAAGAACAAGTGTAAGTCTTTAGGCAGGACATATACCACGCCACAATGCCGCTGTGTGGCAGTTTCTGCGCTTTGCAAGATGACGCCCAAAGTGAGAGGTTCGAAACGAAGGCAATTCCCAGTTTCCAACATATTTCTGCGGAAGAGGCGTTTTTCACTCAGGTTACCTGCGAATGCGTAAAGAACTGCATGACTAGGTTTCAGCATGAGACACACCATTACAGTGACTTTTGTTTAAACAACAACAGCTAAGTCACAAATTTTTTAAAATGTAATGTTTTAATTTAAATTGCATTTTAGAAGAGAACACAATTGGTAGAACAAACTTAATAAGAAATAATTTTAAAATGATAAAAGCTAGTTTATAAGTTATACTAACAGCCATGCTCCCATTTTCGCTTTCAGCTAAATTTACGATTTGTTCTCTCAATTTGCAAATCGCAAAATTTCACCAATTTAAAACCGGCGAAGTACCGGTGAAATGAAAAGTATATGGGAAATGCCGCTAGTAATAAGAACTGTCTACATAAGAACCTATTTTTATACCCTTGCAAAGGGTATTATAATTTTGCCCAGAAGTTTGCAACGCATAGAAATATTCATTTCCGACCCCATAAACTATATATATTCTTGATCAGGGCGATGAGCTGAGTCGATTGAGCTTTGTCCGTCCGTCTGTCTGTCTGTCTGTCCGTCTGTCTGTCTGTCTGTCCGTCTGTCTGTCTGTCCGTCTGTCCGTCTGTTTCTACGCAAACTAGTCTCTCAGTTTTAAAGCTATAGTGCTGAAATTTTGCACAGAGTCTTCTTTTTACTGCACGCTGCTAATATGTCGGAACCAACCGGATCGGATGACTATATCTTACAGCTGCCATAGGAACCATCGGTCAAAAAATGGGTCTTAGTGAGAAAAACTTTTTTGTTCTTAATGTTAGCGTTCCCAAACACGGCCATTATTAATATTATATGCTTTCAAACAGATTTGCAAATTTTGGTCAAGATTTTATGACCATATCTTATAGCTGTCATAGGAACCATCGGTCGGAAAATGGATCTTAGTAAGAAAAACTTTTTTGTTTTCAAGTAAATCGTTCTTAATGTCGGTGATTCTTAATATTAAACGCTTTCAAACTAATTTGAAAAAGTTGATCGACATCGGGTGACTATATCTTATGGTTGCCCATAGGACCGATCGGTCGGAAAATGAGTCTTAGTGAGAAAAATCTTTTCTGTTTTAAATTATATCTTTCTTAAGCTCCACGATTGTTAATTTGATATGTTTTCAAAAAGATTCACGAAATTTGGTCGAAGTCAGATGTTTATCTGTCGGAAAATGGGTTTTAGTTAAAATTTTTTTTAGATTTTTATGTAAGCGTTCTTAAACTCTGACATTTCAAAAACAGCATTTGCAAGGGTATAAAAACTTCGGCACAGACGAAGTTAGCTTGGCCTTCTCGTTTTTTTATATTCTTTGACTTTTTAGATTGTTTGTTGTGGACTCTCCCATACAATTTGGGTTAAAATCTTGTCTTAAACAATTTTTTACCTAACCTTCAAGCAGCAAACTACATTTGACAACAACAAATGGCGATTTGGCTGGGGAGATAACCGATGAGTTTATCGATACTGCTACTTCTATCACGTGAAGTGTTGCAGAACGAATTGGGAATGGAACAGAATTGATAACAAAGAGTTGCGAATTTTGGAACAAAAAGTGTCAACCTGATACAAGTTAGTATCAATTTGATATACTCGAAATATGATTTTAATACTTAAAAAAAACAAGAAAGAAAGTCGGTCAAGCCCGACTATAACATACTCTGTACCCTTACACTCGCATTTGCTCAGGACTCAAACGGCCAGTTAACACCCCGCGCACAACGCGGTGCGCTCTCTAAGTTTCTCTCTCTCTCTCTCTCTTTCTCTCTCGCACTAAGATTGCCTGTGTTGAACGGTTAGGGGTATGTTGCTGTGGTTATTGGTGGGGGGGTGGGTGGTGTTAAGTGGCCGTTTTTTGCCCATAACTTGAGTATCGTTCATCCGATCTTTATCATTCCTTCAGCAAATCGATAAATAATTTTGTTTACAAGGTATCTCTAGAAGGTACGAACGATCTATCTCCAAAACTGTAGGAGATATGAAGTTTTTTCCAAATTGCGGGGGCGGGAGGGGGCGTGGCAAAAATTGAAAATAAACTTGATCTGCCTGCAAGTATAAGAAACATATGTCCCATACATGTCAAACCTCTATCTCTTACCATCTCTGAGATCTCTTCGTTCATACGGACGGACAGACGGACGGACGGACGGACGGACGGACGGACAGACGGACATGGCTATATCGACTCGGCTGTTGATGCTGATCAAGAATATATATACTTTATAGGGTCGGAAACGATTCCTTCTCCCTGTTACATACTTTTGCACAAACTTAATATACTCTATGTACCTTCGGTACAGAGTATAAAAATATAAACTTGATACTTGGAGTATTACAAAAAAATTGATACCCAATAATTTCAAATTGATGACTAAATAGTATCATTTTGATTACCTTTTTTTTAAGTGTAGAAATATTTAGCAAAAATTTCAGATTTTTCCCTCTACGTTAAAGAAGGGAATGTTGATTCCAAAGGCGACATCCACAGCAGCCAAAACGTTATCGTCTGAATCAGGTTGGTCGAAATCGTGCAAAGGAAGTTGGAGGAAAAATCGATGCATTTTCACAACCAAATACTTACTTTAAGCGAAAGAGAGAGAGAGAAAATAGTTCCCAAAATTCCGTTCCCAGGATTCCTTAAGCCAATACTTAGACTTAATAATCGTCTGCTGCTGTTTAAAATTTTGTGGTAAAATACATAACTTATCATTCTGCAAACTACGATTAATCAAAAAATAACTGTGAAAATTAAGGAAAATGAAGAAAACATAATTTAAAACGATTTTTTTCCCAGCAAGTTATTTTTTCATAATGGATGCAAGAATACATGAATGCAATAAAGCTGCCAATACGAACACCTTATCGCATCTTTTCGATAAATCGTGATGTCGATGGGCTTCGTGACCTCGAACGTTTTACTAAATACCACGTGATTCGTGCCTCAAATCCGTATTCGTGCTATTTTATTGCGGGTTTCGGGCCTAAGCCAAAATCCCCAACGCCTGATAGGCACGAAATGTCCCGGAAGGTACGAACAGTCACATAAAAAGACCGAAATCGAATTAACTAATAGGTTTGTAAATGTAAAATTGGCTTTAAAGCCCCAAAAGGGGGCCAGGCCAAGCTTCTTTTAATCTCTTGGCGTGTGGGCTTTGAATTTTTCGCACAACTAATAAATTTAGTCATTTATTTTATGTAAGCTGATTACTAAATCCGATGGATCCTAAATGACTCAACTGAGCTTCTCAGGCATTTGTGAATGCTGAACTGAGTTGCTCATGTAGTCAAGGTAGGCATTTAATGAAAGAAATTTTACCCAAAGTGTTTTACCCCGAGTGGCTAAAGGTTAATCAACACCTAGTTTCTTCCCAGCCTAACTCCCATTTTAAACAAATTACTAGCCAAAAATCTAAAAAAAAAATCATAATTTTCTATTATATAAAATTCTACGAAAATAATAATTTTCTCTTTTACCCACCCAGTCATATGTTTTTCTCCGCCCCCCCTAAAAGCCGGTTAAAAACAAAAAGAAA
The DNA here is from genome assembly GCA_037044535.1 of Lordiphosa magnipectinata. NCBI lineage: Eukaryota > Metazoa > Arthropoda > Insecta > Diptera > Drosophilidae > Lordiphosa > Lordiphosa magnipectinata. Next base: position 313,616 of record JBAMBO010000913.1, on the reverse strand, counting down.
AGCAGGCCAACACACAAAAACGTAAACAAACCGGCAAAATGAAAATGCACCCCCAAAACGTTGAAAAGCGCAAACTCACCAAATTGCCCAAAACAACAGGCAGAGAGCGTTTTGGGGGGAAATTTCCAACTAAATGCATTTTGTAAAGGTGGATCAAGCAAGTGCACGATGAATTTCCCAGCTCGGCTTGCTGTGCGTGTTCGTCAACGCCACGAGACGAGGAAGCTCGAGGCGAAACCAGTTGACGGCGAGCCGTGCGAGCAGACGGTCGTGTTTTAGTGGTAAACGCTTAAACTTAGAATAGAACAAAAAAAAAAACCCTCAATAGTAAAGCATCTTCATAATATAAGTATTATTGTTATCATCATCATTAGCAGTCGATTGTTGACAAATATGACAAAATAAAGTGGCTAAAGGATATACTTATAAATCATACAGAAGAGAAAAAAAAATCACTAAAAAGGATATAAACGGTCGTCAAGTGAACTATTTGTTTGTTTACAACTCCTTTAAGTGTGCGGTCAGGACTTTCTGGGGGTTTGTCTTGTGTGCGGTTAACTGTGAGTCCTCCTCAACCCCGTCGAGTGTTTTGTTGTTTGTGTTGTGCTGCTGTAAAGTGTAAGCCATGGCAACACATTGCTAATCGATGACGTGACCACAAAAACAAACAAAAGTTAACATTCAAGGATAATACACAAGGATAATGACCATCAACTGATTTGGTATGTTTGTGAAATTTATTTTTGATAGCCCAGCCTCCCCTAACCCTTTTCCTATCCCTTCTTAAGTGTCCAACCAAGTTTTACCATGGCTTCTTTTTTGAACTTAAAATGTGACACAAAACTTGACAGGCCACAAACAAGTTAACTCTTGAAAATTTGTGCCAAAAATTTTGTGTGTGTGTGTGTTTGTGTGTTAGTTTAACAAGATTTGTGATGCCAATTAGTGGGCGTGGAAATTATGCAAAATTAAAATATTTACTTGGCAAACTTCCCAAAGGAAAAACTAAAAGATGACAGATTAAGTGGAGACAATTTTCAGAAATGGGTTAAAAGTCAAAAAAGGCAAGTAAGGAGCAGGACTTTTAGTTTTCTTAGTTTTTGACAAACACAAATATAATTTGCTTAAGGAGATAATAAATTTTGACAGCAGATAGCGCTAGTCGAGTCAAAAATGAGTCAAACTTTTTGAAAAAAAAACGTCTTTCAAAGTCGAATTAATATCCCAATCCCTCATCAATATTAGATTAGAGAAGCTACTGAAAACAAATATGATTGGGCAGATTAATAATGGTCTGATCATGAATAGAAGCTAAGACAACTTGAAGTTCAAACGAATTTCAGCACCAATACAAAATTTAAGGACTGATTATTTTCCTAATTTTTTAGCTGTTCACTTTTCAAGTAATATACACTCAGAAATTTTTTTTCTATATATAAGAAAAAATTAAGATATTTATGATAAGATAAAAATGCACTTTTCAGAAAAAAATGTCTTATATATAGAAATTATTTCTAAATTTTATTGCGATTTCAATTCTGAGTGTAAATGAACCAAAATATTTCTAAAGACAGCTGTAGAAAACTAATTTAATCCGGGGTCGACAAAGTGAGCATTGGGAAACTTCGTTTACAAATACAGAAAACGGGCTGAAAGCTTTCAAAAGCTTCTCTTTAGTGATTTGATTTTTTATGCTCGGCCGCTGCAGATGAAGCTAGTCCAGGTCAGAAAACAGAAAGCTATAATATACAGATGTGCTTTACAAATTGAAAATTTTTCACTGCTGACTCACAAATTCTATTGCAAGGGCTGTATTTTTGTTCATCTATATCCGATCCCATGATCAGTTACTATTATTCCAACGTAATCCCACTGGTAAGAAATATGTTTTCTAATTTTTGATAACAGTTTATTTTGCGGTTGAAAAAAAACGAAGACAGAAAAAGTTAAAAAAAAAAATTTTAGTTCTTTTAATCACATGCAGCATTTGCATTTCTTTTAAAGGATGCTGCAGTTATAAAGCAACAAAGACGATTTTCCGAAATTGTTTATAGAAAATATTGGAATTATCCACAGTACCGAGAGATGAGATGATATTGCATTTTTTCGGATAGAATGGTCGCAAAAAAAATTGTACCAACATGTAGATCAGCGGTGGGCAAGCCATTGTTCCCATTGCTGTCATTGTTCCGAAATTATTTTATCGGCAATTGGCGCCAGTCAGTCTCATAATAAAATGCGTCGCAATTAAAAAAAATGGAAAATTGGCTCAAACAGCACCTCCAGGAGGGCCAGGGCCAAGCTTCTCTCATTCTCTTGGCGTGTGTGCTTATAATTTTTCGCACAAGAGAATGGGACCTACTAAGGTTCAGTTGATTTGACGCTAAATATATACTTCAAAAAAATCATGGGTTTTATCACGCAAATAAAATGGAAGACGATACGCCATCAAACGCTTCGATGCAATTAACAATCGATATTTTACTTTTTGATGGAATTGAGTACCTATTATTGAGTTGTTTGGCAAGCATTTCCCTTTCGTCTTCACTTATCGAGTTCAAAGAATAATCCGTTTGTTACCTGGGATCTAAGAAAATGCATGCAAGAATAATCAGATTTGATAACAATGACACACCTCTTTTTTCCAATGCGTTGACAAATTCTATGTTTTGTCGTCCTTAAATTTTTCAACTTTAATTTGGGATGCCTGCCAGTCATAGAAAAAATCACTAGCAGTTAGGTTCATATTATGAAATTTTTAATTAATTTCGTATACTGGAGCCAATAGTTAACACACATTTTCTGTTTCAAGCCAATCTCGATTAGAGATAAAAAGCTCGTCAATATCCTTGATACTTTCACAGCAAAAATCTGTAAGCTTCAGTAAACGGTTGACAATTAAGTAAGATGACCCCCAACGGTTAGCAAAATCAAGACTTGGCTTATTAAAATTTTGGTTCTTAGCTTTTTTTGAAACACGTATTTTAGATATATTTTTAAGCGAATTGATGAGATTTAGCTCACTATTCGCCAGTAAGTCGATACATAGCTGTACGGATCGGTTCACGAGTGCAAAAAAGCGGTTCGGTTCGGTTTAAAACCGGTTTGCATTCCTGATTTTTACAGAGCACGAGTTTTGATAATAAGATTCAATGATTTGCAAGCGCTGTTCGATTGTTAGTCTTTTCATGGTGAAATGTCAAACCTTACTGAGCATTTTTGGCGTGGAGGTGTAAAAAAATTTACACTGAAAAACCAAATAGCAAAAAAATCACCCTTTACAGGCGAAAGTTTTTGATGGTGAGATACGGATACCCCGGGCTAAAAACAGGCTACATACAACAAGGGAGAACATTTCAAAATTGTAGAGAGAAATGTAATAAAGCCGTTGATAATCAAACATATTGATGAAGAAGATGATACAAGAAGATAGGAAAGCAGTTATAAAAGAAAAAGCATTTTTCCAGTTTCCATAATATATCGAATCTCAAGAAATTTTTTGATTTTCGATGTCAGATCCACCTAAACTTCGATGACTTTATACGAGGTTTGTTCAAAAACTATAGCGAATTTTGTGATTTGAAAAAGAATGCCCTCTTTTACTACGATTATACACACACAATTTGTTGTGCTTAGTGCCCATTAATGTATGCAATGCTTTTAATCAGGAATGATTCTGAATTATATTTATTTTATATTAAGCTTAACACAAGATTATATTATATACATATTACTGGTGGGACAATCTGGATGAATTTACAGTGTGTATTATGTATGACGCTGCCATAACTGGCTATCAATGTTTGCGTTATAATAGAAAATTATATAAGGAAATAAAGTTTGCATACTTTGAAGGGCATTAATCATGATAAATTTGGTGTGTATAAACGTAGAATTATTTAGGAGTAGTTCTTTCTGATAATATCAAAGAAACCGCGTATAAAAAGAGTCAAATTCTAGATGATTTTCGAAATGGTCCATCACGTCGAGATTTTTACGTAGTTTGAGCTTAAAGATTCAATAAATGCCTATTTACGAAATTTACCAGCTTGGCCATCTGTGAAGATATGAGTTAATTACATAAATTGATTTATAACTAGATTTCTATATTTAAGAGCATCAGTTACGAACAAGATTAAGTTCCTCCAACTTTCATACTCCATTTAACACGTCTATTATTTCGTCATGGCTAAGGGTTTGTTTTCAGAAACATCTATGGCGGATTCGTTTTAAAACTGGACATATTCCTATTAAATGTGAAATGCTTTTAACTTCATGCTTGTCACATATGGAACAGTTTCGTTTGTGGAGTCCATTTAGGTATATAAGACTGCATCTTGACTTGAAAATCCCAGATTTTCTTGGTACTATTATAAGTGTCATTAAAATAACTTCTTCCAATGAAATGATCGAGATTTTTATAGACTCTGGAGGAGTTCATACATCTTTCGTACATTTTTTGTCTGTTCCACTCTTCTAGTCGGCGAAGAAAGTTCCTTTCCTTGTTGGTAACGTCGTTGAAAGATATGTTAAATGTTTCTCCTAACGTTCTAAAGCATTTACCAACTTATTTGGTAATCTGTTTTTGACATAGTCAAATAGTGTTTTCGGTATATATTTCAAATGAAATTTAAGTAACCAGTACGACTGAAATCTACTTAGATTGGAACAGTCGGTTTAAAATCGCTTAACATTTGTCATAACCGAGAATACTTGAGTCACTATTTAAATATAAAGGAAATCAATTTTAATTGGAAAAGTTTGAGCTTATCCAAAAACCTCTAGAGATTTCTGGGGTACACCCGATAGCGACGGAATTGATATTTTAAATAAATTAAATATGTTTGAATGTGTTCGGCTCCCAGAAAGATTCCCCAACGCTCAGTCCAGCCTTTCGAAGACTCGAAGCAAGAATAAGCACTTCGATTTTCATAAAAGATACAGAATTGGAAAGTCATTTATAACCACATTTCCTTGTCATATATTTTGTTCATTTGACTTACTGCTTGCATAATATTGTTAGCTATTTATAGAATTTAAAATTTCGTACTAAAACGATTTATATGCTGAACATTTTTCAAAAACAATGAGAAATCTGATTTAGATCATATTTATTTCCAATTTAAATAACACTCGAAGCTACTTCAATTTCATTTGTCATTTCTCAAAAAAAAAAAAACAATATGAAAATGAAAATATGTTTCATGCTAAAATTCTGAAAATTTAATTGCTTCATAAAAGTTTAGTATAATAAATTGCATATAAAATGAATAGGCCTAGGCCTCAAGCATAATCAATTATTAAAATCAAGAAAATATTTATTTATTTTGTTTTAAATTTTTTGCCAATTAAATTTTGTGCAGTATCAAAAATTCCATTTGCCTCAAGGTTGACGAAATGCAAAAAAAAAAAGTAAAAAGTTCAATTTGTTTTGAAGAAATTCCATGTAAAGCCTCTCACTTGAGGAAAACAAATGCAATAAAGGATATGACAAGGGCAAAACGACAACACACAGACACAAATCACAAAAAAAAAGAACGAAAGTAAAGTAAAGTAAGGGCAATAACAAACAACAATTTTCAGCAGGCAGCTTGAGAAATCCAAACAAACTTTATCTCAATGTTGTTTGCGACTTGAATTAAACACGCCCACGCACACACATGCGATGGGGAAAGAGGAACTCCGAGAAATGAAATTACAACTTGCATCCTTTTTTTTTTGTGAACCTTCAAAAGGAATTGTTTGGCCAGTGCAAACACGAAAGAGGCAGACAACACACTGTTAAAATACCAAATTCAAGCCAACTTAACACATTTTTGGTGCATTTAATGAGAAACTTTACCCAGAAAGAGAAAATATTACAAAAATTTTGCAAAATAAAATATTTACTTGACAAAATGGCAAAAAAAAACAAAAAAGAAAGTCGGTCAAGCCCGACTGTAATATACTCTGTACCCTGCAGTAGCAGCGCTGCTGCTGCGCTGCGGTAGCGAACTTTCTTTTGGTCATAGCTTGACCAATAGATGAAGCCGCTACTTGATTTTCAAAAACTACCAATAGATGGCGCCACTTGAACAGACTTTTAGTCATAACTTGAGTATAGTTGATCCGATCTTTATCATTTCTTCGGCAAATCGATAAACAATCTTGATTACTAAATATCTCTAGAAGGTACAAATCAGCTATCTACAAAACTGTGGGAGATAGACCGTTTTTTTACAATTGCGGGGGCGGCAGGGGGCGTGAAAAAAATTGAAAATAAACTTGATCTGCCTGCAAGTATTAGAAATATATGTCCCATACATGTCAAACCTTTATCTCTTACCATCTATGAGATCTCTTTGTTCATACGGACTTTTATAACGCCTCGGCTGTTGATGCTGATCAAGAATATATATACTTTATAGGGTCGGAAACGATTCCTTCTTCCTGTTACATACTTTTGCACAAACTTAATATACTCTGTGTTCCTTTGGTGCAGAGTATAAAAACGAAAAATGAGGTTATCAAACATTCAGACTGAGCATATTAAAAATGCAAAAGCTCAAGTCCAAGGAAGGACACAGCTATAGTGAAAACCCTTTTGACATATTATGCATAAAATCTAAATTATGAAAATAAGACATTGAATAGAAAAAGCGAATCTTAAATACACTGAAATAAATAAGCAAAAAAAAAATACAGAAAAATAAATTTAAAAATTTCTTTACTTTGAGGATTTGAAGATTGTTAAACCTAGGTTAAGGCTTGAATAGTTACACAAACAAAAAGAACCTCAAAATATATGAAACATAAATTTAGAGTATCAAAAGTCAGTGCAATCAAATTAAGAAGCAAGACGTATCTGCCTGTTATCCAGAGACAACAGCAACAACTGACAGTCAAAATGGTTCAAAAATTGTATTGTCTAACACTTCTCCCCCTTTTTTTTTATATATTGTTTGTCTTTTTGTTTGTTTGCGTACACAGCTGGCAAGTGGGCAGGTTATAAATTATAGCACCAGCAACAACAACAAGCTCGTTCAGTGAATTAATAACAAAAAGCGGTGACAACCCTGAAGAGGCCTCCCAAAATGAAATGAGCCAAGTTGACAACTTGGCAAGCTGCTGCTACCTCCCAAGAGAGGAGCCTGGAGAGGTCTCCAATGCGTGAATTAATTCAGGAGATGATGACGCACGGCGGCAGGTGCTTGTGTAGTCTTCCTCCTCCTTTACGCCAAGTGCGCTCTCCCCTTTTACCACTCAACAGCTTCATAAAGCCAAGTGTTAGCGCTTTGAAGTTTCCGCTTCCGCAGAGAACAACGAATTGTTTTTGTTGTTGTTGTTGTTAATGCGGCACAGCATATAACATACTTAGTTTGAAGTTGGTGGCACATTTGGCACACACACACACACACACACACGGAGGATGCCAATGTCATGAGCTTAGAAAGTTCCAGTCGCTATCATTGTTGGTCGCATCTGTTGTTTAAGTAAAAGGAAATTCAAATTTAAAGCTCATTTCGGCTCTTCTTTACATACCCAACACCTAATTATGCTTGAGGTCGCGTCGGAAATTGAGTTTACCAAAGCGCGGGAAAGTTTAAACAATCTTCATATATAATAAATGAAAGTGTGTCTGTTTATTATCTAGAGGCGTCTAAAATACTGGACCGTTTTTTTTAAAATTAAATTTAACTGTGTGTAAGGATATTCCGGAAAGGTAAATATCGTTAAATTTGAGAAAACTAGCTAATTTATGTATTACTTGATATGGACCAGGTGCAGCTATGTAATGAGTTTACTGGATATCATGAAGTAATCTCCTTCCGCTTACGCGTTCGGCTTGTGTCGTTTCGTATCATCAGAACTTCCAATAACATCATGCTTGGCTGTTCCTTAATGCTTTAATGCTATGGTCGATACTAACACTTCTTAACTTTCAACTAAATCCTTGAATTTGTATAACTGTTTATCCGACAATGCTTCCCATTTGAACTTTTTGTACACTTGAGAAGTGTATTATAATTTAAAAAAAAACTGTTTGGTTTTCAATGTTGGAGCTCTTAAACTAGGTCACTATTAAAAATATATGGTTTTTAAGCTGATCTGTTGAAGCGAGCTTTTTTAAGTGTATTAAGACTTCGACACATACAAAGTTAGCTTTGCTTTTTCATTTTTTTTTTGTCAAAATCACACTTGCTTAAGCAGGGCATCCACACACGAATTTGTTCGAAGAACAAATTTGTCAAACAAGAATTCATTTGCCTACTAACCAGGCGAACATTTCTCACGAACATCATTTGCTTGAAAATCTCAACGAGTAAACATGAAAATATGGTAGCGAAAACTAACACAATCATGGCCTAGATGGTGATACAAATTTGCTTAAAGCATTATTTCATCATTTTGGGGGCATTCAATAAATTCCAGCCACAATTCGTTGCTCATTTTGGCACGTGTTCCTCTACAATCATTTTTAACAAATGATGTTCGTGCACTTGTTCCCATCCATTGACGAACATGCTCGCGCGAACACACGAACACCTCCACTAGCGACGAACATTTCGTCGTGCGCAACAAATTCGTGTGTAGATGCCCTGCTTTAGCTGTTATTACGAAAATGTGACCAAAGGAAACAATTTTTCAACCAAAACTACATTTCTTTCAATGAGTTACTTTTTTCTACATGCTTATGACAACACCAATATAGTTTAGAATATTTTTTAAATAAATAATTAATTACTATTAAATATGGACTTACATATTTATCAATCAATATTATAGTTTCGAAACCAAGGGAAACGGTATCAGAAGTTGACAGAGACAAGATAATCTCAACCAAGGCTGCAAACCTTTCAAACCAACAAACAGAACCTTTCAAATACTTAACCTCCCGAACCTAAGCCCGAACCGGACCCAATGTATACAAAAACAGTTTCGGTTCAAACAATCATTTAAGTTGATTTCTTAAGAACTTGAATAACATTCTTAATATTATGACCGGAAAACTAATTTTTTTTTTAAACGTTCGGTTGTAATCAGGGAATCAAACCGGAACCAGAACCGGAACCGTATACCGAAAACAACCGATTAAAACTCAGAACCAGAACCGAAACTGGAACCGATATTAGAAATTGATTGTGTACCGGTATACGAGTACCGATATTTTTGGAACTTAAAAGACCGAATAGAACCTTAACATTGTACCGGTACAGTTTCGGTTCTGACTGCAACGACTAGACTTTAAAGCTGACACTTAGTTTTGGGGAACTTTTAAGCAATTTCCAACAAAAAGGAGTCTGGTCTTTCAAAACTTTTGTATTGTAAAATAGAAAAACACGAGACCAGTCTTTTAAAAAATAATGCATCCTTTATTCTTAGGCTCACATTATAATGCCATGCTAAGTAAAGTAAAATTGGCTCAAACAGCACCTCCAGGAGGGCCAGGGCCAAGCTTCTCTCAATCTCTTGAAATGCTAATGCCATGCTAATGCTAACCTCAAAACTGAAAAGTACTTGTGTTACCCATTTCTGTTCAACTTAAAACTTAATGAGGAAAGCAGCACAAATACTTTAGAAGCAGGACACTACAAATTACTGATTAATGGCATCAATACTGATTAATTTTCTGAGCTTAAAACGATTTCCAAATTGAAGTCTTTGGAATTATTTGAAAATTACCGCCAAGTGTATAAATGTATAGATATTTAAGTGTTAAGGTTTTGGTAAAAAATCGAATGATGGTCTCACTGTATAGAGAATGGACGATGACGAAACCGAGAGTAGAACGCAGTAGATAGTAGAAGATGGACGAAGACAGAAGCTGTAATGAAAATGACAAGCAGACAGCAGAAATCCATATCGACAAACCCTGAAGAGAAAAAACACTCATAGAGACATTGTAATTTGAAAACCATGTTTAAATAGTGAAACCCGAAAAAACTCTCGTTTATAAAATTAAAGAAATCTCTACAAAGTTTCCACAATTGTGTGGCCTTTGAGAAGGGCAAGTAAGCGTATAACTTTAATTAAGTCTTCGCTTAGAAATCGAAAGAATGCATAACCAATGACTACTCTTTCTTCATATTTTACCGGTTCATACCGGTACGTACCGGTATACCGAAATAAGAAAGCAGGTACCGGTACGGAACCGAATACCGAAATATTATTAGAACCAAAACAGAACCTTTTACCGAAACACAAGTTTCGGTACGTACCAGAACTGGAACCGAAACCGAAATACGATTTGGTTTGATTCCCTGGTTGTAATGATTATTATAATTACAGATGAGTTTTAGAAATCCAATCCAAATTGCGCTTTCGACATGGAAATAAAACATAAGTCAAAGTGAAAAAGAGTAAAGCAAATCTCTTACATTTATGTACATTCTACACAGAGGGAATAAACCTGTTCAGAAAAAAAGTTGTCGTCAACTTAAAACAAGAACGAAATATTCTCAACTTTTATGAGGACAAATGTGTTAAGTGTTCTTGAGTATTTCTTACACTGTTTTTGACAGCTTTCGGCTCCTCTTGAGTAAAATGTTTCTTAATTTTTTACTCTTTGTACGTAAAAAGTAAGGCCACCTTCCAAAATTTTTAAGACCTAGCACTTTTGAAAGCCTTTTAGTTTGCCCATGAATGATAACTGTAAGGAATATGGTTCATTCGACTTCTGCTGATCAAAAAATTGGATAAATTTTGACCGAAAGTAGAGTCTAAAATCGGTCAACTGTGTAACAATCTAGTTAGTTATTAATACCAATGTTTTTTTTTTTTTAAATATATATAAAAATGATCATTTTTGGCCCGCCCCTAATGGTACTTGAACTCAGCACCTCTTTATGGGATCTGAGGTCGTAATATCCAATTCCGCCTTTAAAATGATAATCTGTCTATAAAAAGTAGTCAACAATAATTGAATAAATTAATAAGAAATTACATAAGGTCAAAGAATAGCTTACAGAACGCGCCCAATGACATGGTGTAAACTCGTCCTTAAAAATGGATTCTTGTTCGCTCTTACAGTTACAGTCATTTTCACTTTCGCAAAAATTTTTGCAATTTGGAAGCAAATCTGGTCCAAAAACCAGTTTCAAATAGCAAAATTTTTGCGAAAGTGGAAATAGGAGCATTAATGTTAGTATCGGATTCCATACTAGGCCCAACCCCTGAATCATTGAAAGCGATTATTTAGAGCAGTTTTTGGAATATTGATCTTCTGTTCTGCGCCGACCTGTGCGGTAGCCATCCATTACCATGAGGTTACATTTTTACTCATCTGAGAATAATACATGACCACTTAGATGCACCGCAATTTTTGCTTGGAAATGTGTATTACCACCTTAGATTGGCCTAACCTCAATCGTGCAAAAGAATATCTGATCCATTTCGAGTGTCAAAATAGAAAATCGGAAGCCAAAAACTATGCACAGAAAGAAAAATCCGACATATTCGTAAAAAGTGAGGCCACCTTCCAAAATTTTTAAGACCTAGCACTTTCGAAAGCCTTTTAGGGGGCTTCTTCTGATCAAAAAATTGGATAAATTTTTACCGAAAGTAGAGTCTAAAATCGGTTAACTGTGTAACAAGTTGTAGCCCTCATTGGGCTACAATCAATCCCAAACGATGTCAGAAGTCGGTCAAGCTCGAATTTTTTCAAACCAAGTAAGAGAAGGATTGATTTGAATACGGAATTTTCAATGCCAGAATTTTTGACTTGATCCCGACTTTAGCTCAAATGGGATTGATTTTATCTTGTTATTAGAGCTCGATTTGATCACTCAGTCGGATCCAATCAAGAAGGTCCGATATTGACTTAGGTGCCGCGCACACATGCAGCTGAAAGATGAACTGACGTCAGAACTTTAGGCCGAGCTTTAAGCTTTTGAAAATCAAACACACTTCATGCATGGCAGTGCGCACACTATGCGCTTAATTGAACATTTGAATTCAGTTGTAAGTTCAGCTTTGTTTGAATGAACAAGCATGTTTGTTGTTTGTATTTAGTAAACGGCGGCAGTTGCACAGCAGTCATGGACTACGAAACATTATTAAGTGAAAGTGCATTAAAAACTAAAACTATTTTAATAGAATTGTCAAAAAATGTCAATGTTACAAGTATGAAATATGCTCTTTTATCACAAAATTACTTGCAAAATTAAGAAGCTCACATACATTTATGTACATAGATGCGAATGAATACGACTTTCCTGCTTCTGAATGCGATCTCCCATTTTATTTAAAATATTGTAGCGTATTGTAAATATAAGTTTCCATATCCATTCAGGCGTATTCATAAAAGTTTTTTGGATACGTTCGTAATTGACCATATAAATGATGAAATTCACCCGAAGTATCTCTAACAGTAACAATCTTTTAAACCCATATTCTATTTTCCTTTGCTTAAATTTTCTCTGCACTTTTAAATTTTCCACAATTAAAAAACTTCCCAATCGAGGCGAAACCATGTTATGTGAATAAGCTAAAAGCTCAGGTCAGCAACATGTGTGCGCATGATCAGAATTATAGGTGTGCTGAATCAAGTTCTGTTGTCAGCAAAGCTTTCGGTTCTGCAGTCAGTTCATCTTTCAGCTACATGTGTGCGCGGCCCCTTGAGCTCGATATTCATACTTGAGTTGATCTCTGCCAATCTGTCCAAGCCGACTTGGTGCAAGAATACCTCAATCCGAATAGTGATTGCATAAAAACTGACTCAGATTGACTTTAGCTCGATATTTGAACTCTGTAATGTAACAGTGTGAGGTTTCGGTCTTTTTCGGTTCCAAAAATATCGGTTGTCTATTCGTTCATCGATTCTCAAAAAAAATGCAAATTATCAGTAACGGTGCCAGGTCGGTTGATTCCCCGATTTCTATACAGATCGTGTTGATTGGCCAAAATTCTTGCTGCTTTCTTTCGAAATACAAGGATCGACCTCGTTTCCCTAAGCTACGACATTTTTTTACCAGATTTTAAACTTGAATCAAAGTTTTTAAAGTGGATTTTTTTGTATTCTTCAATTTTATTGAAGCGCACTCATAGCGCGCAGGTTTTGCTCTGTTTTTATCTTGGATTATTGCAAATGTAAACACAACTTTTGATCCGAACCAATTCGGTTCGGGTTGTTAAATTAGAAGCTTCAGCCTTAATGTCAAAATGATTTTCTAATTTCATCTAATAGCAGACAACATGTTCTAACCTCTAACCTATGGAGCAAGAAGTTTGCTTCCCCAAACTAGCATAAGCTCTGCATAATTATATATGTATTAGATGGACACTGTCAAAGCTCCTGCATCAACATCTAAATGGCACAATCTACAGTTTTATATGCTGGTTTTGCGGGGTCATAAATAACGACAGCTTTATGCAATTTTATTACCGACTTTTTATGTGGAAAATATAAAAAAAGAGACGAAGAAAAAAAAAACCAACAAAAGTGTGAGTCGCAACTTAAAGAGCAAAAGGAAACTCGATACGCAAACACTTTCACTTTGTGCCCATTTAAGGTCGTGTGGCATACGTGCAATAAATAAGCGACTTATTTATGTCCCACCCCCCTCTCCTCGTACTTACACAGTCACACACATGTTGCCAATAACAAGTATTTGGGTTAGTAATGCCATTTACGAGGCAAAACAAACATAAAAAAAAACACATATATAGAGAAAAAATCTCGAGTACTTTTCTGTCGGTAAATCCGTCTACAATGTAAGCTCTGGCTCTAAACAAAAAAAAAAAAAAAAAAGACACAAAGGAACGACCGTTCGTCTATTTAACTAACTGTGCATAATTCATAATTTAATTAAGAACTCAGCGAAATGAAAAAAGTTACACGAGGGACATTGACGCTTGCCTTCTATGTGTGTGTGCGTTTCTGCGTGAAGCCCTGCCCCAGCTGTTGTTCATGGCAGGTGAAAACTGAAATGGCCCTGCCTCTGGCCTGGGCGGTAAGTCAAGCAAAGCGTCAAGGAAATCACCACCAGCTAAGTGCCAAAGATTTCTAAGAAAATGAAAGAAACAAAAAAAAAAAAACCAAAGCCAAGTTTTGAGGATTTAGAAAAGTGTTTTTGTTTGATGTGTTGGAATATTTTATAAATTTTTTGATTTATTAAATTAGGGCGAGAATTAGGAGATAATCCAGTTTACATTTAGCCTAAGTGACAAAATAACCATTGGATTAACCAACTTAGTAATTTGTTGATTTTGTTCAAGTTCTGAATTCCTTTTTCGAGCCGCGCATCGCATTTCAATTGACATACCAAACTGTCCAAACAAAAATCAAAGTCACTCCGTTTTGGTAAAGAACAACCACTGACCAAAGGCCGTTCCAGTTGTACTTAAACCACATTGTTGGCCCCAACAACTCTCCCCTGTGTGCGCAACACAAAAGTCGTGTGTTGTTGGGTCAGCTCTTCATTTGGTCAACTGCTGAAAGTAACCGACCCAAACAGCAACAACAACAACAACTCTGTTGGTGGTTTTATGTCACCTTCTCTCCCACTCGCTTAATTAACTTGCCTCGCATCGAGTCGCGTTCCTTTGAGCAATTTTCATTTTTATGCTTCCAACTGCAACAAAGTTCAACGCTTTGCTTTTCAAAGACAAAAAAAAAATAGAGGGGAAAAACAGATTTTCCATCACATTTTACGGTAATTTAATTGAGTCTACGTGATAGCGGAAAATGGCATTACCAATAAGGACAAGAAATTGCTCCAAACGGGGGCGAACGAATTAATTGACTGCAAATTTATGATTCCATTAAAGTTTTTACGTAGTTCCAGCAATTAAAGTTTAAAACAGTTTGAAATTGAGAAATAATTGTATACGTGGCGCGGTTGAGAAGTAGTCGGCCTAGCAGAGCTGTTTTAATAGAAACCCTGCTTAAATCAAACAGATAAGCTTGAGCTCTTGTCGCGTGCATAAAAACTCATAAAGGAATAGATTTTAAAATTTTAAGCGCAAATGCAGCATCATTTTATGCAAAGAACTTAAAGTTCGTCACGGTCGCCAACTTCAGAATTGGTTCGAGACTACCATGTAATGTGAGGATAACGAGTCAGCCAAGAAACTGGCAAGGCAGGGCACTACCATTCAGTTCCTACCGGAGAAGAGCTTGATGGGGATGCCCTTAGCCTCATACAAGCTAGTCACAAGGAATGAAACCTGGCGCCTGGCTAAGAAACGATGGAATGACCTTCCGGTTTGCGCTGTTGCTAGGGTCACGTGGCCCTCGTTTAACCAGAAACGAACCAATAGTCTTTTGCACCAAAGCACACTGGGCTGGATGGCTAAATTTTTGGCATAAAGTCGAATTTTTCACGACGAAATTGATTGGTTTTAGCTATATATTATTAAAAAGGATACTTTAAGTACCACAATTCAAAAAACAAAAGCTATCGAAATGCAACCGTGGGCATTTACCAGGGCTGCAAAGTCTGATCATCGCTTAGCTGTTTGTTTGCCTAACAAGACTTACTGTCTCTAGCCATCTCAACCTAACCTTACCTAACCAGGTAAAGTAAAGATGTTTGAGAAAAGTTGGCAAACATTTCAAAAAAAATTTAAAGAATATTTTTTTTTTTTGACTTTAAACTGATTTGAAATTGAATTGAATGTATCATAAAGCGGTAATTGGATGACCGAACAGCAAATTGAAACGTGACTTTATATAATAGAATTATCTATAAGGTCATCGATAGGCAAACACTTGCCTTGTTTATTTTAACTTTTGCTGAATTCCTAATTTGTCTTAATCATCCACGCAATGGTAATAAAATTTATGAATTTTAGAGACCGGAAAAGACTACTACTAACAACCTTACCTGGATTATCGTTCAATAGTCTTTTCGAAGTAACGCTCAAGTTTTTCCCTCTTATTCTTTTAGAATTTTCACCATGATTTATTTCAAGCTTTTTAATAAACCTTTTCCACAACAAACAAATATAAAACCAGTTGATTCGGTCAATAGGCTTAATAGTCTCTGGTCACACCATAGCAGCTTAAGCAATTAATCGATTTTTTGTGAATGTGAAAACTGAACCAAAAAATGTACGAGTTCAACTAAACTGTAACTAAAAGTCGAGGTTGTAATCCAGTGCATCAAGTGGCTTAAATGGTAGGCAGTTAGTTAACACTTGAGGTTGGAAATGTGCAGTTTTGAAGGTTCCATGAACGTTGTTCTGAAGTCAGAAAATTCAAAGTCGAGCATTGTTAAGACAAATTTTTGAGGTTAGTAGGAAAAAAGGGCATATTTTTAGGTTTTTTGGAGATGCGATTAGTGTTGGTTTATAGTATAATATCTGATGTATTTTTGAAAACATTTTCAATTATATATATCAATAAATAAGTCAGTGACAGCGAATCTTTGGACGCGCCATAAAACCATCTGAGCACCCGATATTCAATGAAACGATATCCAATTTGATTTTTTTTTAGATTTTACACTGGAGCATGAAAAAACCTTTAAAACGATACACAATTTTAATTTTTTTTATATATTATATTTTACCGCTTTTCACCACTTTATAAGACAGCCCCCTTTACACCTTTACATTAGAAAAATATTGCCAGAAATGAAATCGGATTTGTTTTTTTTTTTCTTAAATTTTATCTCCTTTTTCTTATAACTTAGCCGACTTTCCACCGATCGAAAAAAAAATTGTCAGAAATGGAATCGGAACACCCAGAAACCAATGAAACGATACCCCATTCGATTTTTTTTAATTTAACCCACCATAATTCAGCCCCTTTTCCAAAGATCGGAAAAATATTGCCAGAAATTAAGTCAGAGTACCCAAAAACCCCCCGTAGAGCCAAAGACAACGACCTTATTTCTGCCGGTCATTGTGGACTATAAGAAATTGTCCTTTAAAATATCTTTTTGCACTTCTTCATAACTTGATACGAGCTTTGAATACCCTAGAGACTAAGATTTGTTTAATGCACTGCTTGCTTTTTTCTGTGGAATCCAGACCAATTGCTCGATAAAGTTTTCTTAATAAAGTTCTTCAAAAAGTTGAGTTTTAAAGGCCTATTTCCAGAACAAATAATTGCCAGTTGTTTGTAAGCTATAGTGGGACCACAAACTCTTAAAAAACCATTCAAAATACGCAAAACGGCAACCCAATGGTAGGGTCTCAATGATTTGTCAGCCGCTTGAATTCGAAATGTAAATATCAAATTAAAAGTCAAACAATTTCAAATTACCTCACAGCTTGTGGTAGTACAAGTGTGCGTGACTTTGTGATCCTTGGTAGAGAAAGTCTAGAGGCACTTAAAATTAATATATTTTTGAAAAACTAATAAAAAAGAGTGTTAGTTTATGTACGAATATATTAACTATTTTTTTTCGCTTTTGCCTCCAATTTCGATATTGACCGGAAAAATGTGCTGCAAGCTATTTATTTTCAATTTAGTTCAGCAAATCGGCTGTGCTTGCAATCCACACAAGCTATGATTATTCACTTCTGGAAATCAACAAAATAAATGAGACTAAATAAATGGCTCATCAGCTGTTCGAAGCGGTTTTTTAAAAAAAATCTTTTTATTATATGAAGCATTCTGGAAATAGGCCTTAAAGGAAAAGGCAAAGCTTCAGGCCCTACCTGTGATAGAGAGTAATTTTTATTCTCTGTACCGAAGGTACATAAAGTATATTAAGTTTGTGCAAAAGTATGTAACAGGGAGAAGAAATCGTTTCCGACCCTATAAAATATATATATTCTTGATCAGCATCAACAGCCGATTCGATATAGCCATGTCCGTCTGTCTGTCCGTCCGTCCGTCTGTCTGTCTGTCCGTCAGTATGAACGCACAGATCTCAGAGATGGTAAGAGATAGAGGGCTGACATGTATGGGACATATATTTCTTATACTTGCAGGCAGATCAAGTTTATTTTCAATTTTTGCCACGCCCCCGCAATTTGGAAAAAACGTCATATCTTCCACAGTTTTGATGATAGATTGTTCGTTCCTTCTGGAGATATCTAGTAATCAAAATAGTTTATCGATTTGCTGAAGGAATGATAAAGATCGGATGAACGATACACAAGTTATGAGCAAGTTATGGCTGCAAAATTAAATCGAAGCGAGCTTCATGCCCCAAACTTCATCGGGCACATTCTTGAGAACATTAACTGAATGTTAATAACACAAGGCAAGAAAATTAGACTTTTTTCAGTATATTGAAGGGTTAGTGGTGATTCTACATGATTTTCCGGTGCTGAGCACGAATGTGTTTTCGGAAATGGTTCATCACGTCGAAAAATAAAAATGACAATTTTGACCCATTTGGGACAGTTAGTGGGGAATGCATTCTTTTGTTTAGACTTTCTTTGATATTATAGGAAATTACTTATCCTTAACACATACAATTTTCCAATTTTTTTAAGCAAAGATATACTATTTGAAATATAGGTGCTCGAAATGACAACATTTTGTACTGCAGTAGGCCAACACATGAATTCAAAATGGTATATCTTCGCTTAAAAATATCGTAGAATTGTTTGAGATATCAAATTTTAAATTTAATGAGTTGTTCTTTCCGGTAGTATCAAAGTGAGTTAGAATAAAAGAAAAGATTTTCCACATCACGCTTCTAAAAAAGATAAAAATATGCTTTTTATGCCACTTTAAGCTTAAATTAATAAAAATCTCGACATGATAGACCATATTTGAAAACAGTTTCTTCTTCAGTATATGAAATTCATCTGGATTTACCACCAACCTTTTAATATACTAGACCTTGCTGCCTAGTGTAATTTTTCTATATATTTTCACGTTCGAGTGAAGATTAGGGCGTACTTTTCGATTAAACAAGTGAGAAAGTCGGCCAAGCCCGACTAACTGATCTGACTGCAAGTATAAGAAATATATGCCCCCATACATGTCAAACCTATATCTCTTACCATCTCTGAGATCTGTGTGTTCATACAGACGGACAGACAGACAGACGGACATGGCTATATCGACTCGGTTGTTTACGCTGATCAAGAATATATTTACTTTATAGGGTCGGAGATGATTTCTTCTGGCTGTTACATACTTTTGCACAAACTTAATATACTCTGTGTACCTTTGCTACAGAGTATAAAAATTAAGTTCTTTGCAGATCACTGATCATCCGTGACGAACGCTTAAGACAGTAGTACAACACTTGGTTTTTTTCCGCTAAAAGGCTAGATTCACTATCGATATGTTATCGGCTAGCCAAGTGCCAGAAGTAGGTAAAGCTGATTGGTTCAATGACCTTGCCAAAAGATCGAGAAGTTTACGCTTGGGATATTTTCGATGGCTTTTTAAAAAAGAATTACAGCTCTTTTTATTTGATATAGGCCTTTCAAATAACCGCTTTGACTGCCTTTACAGTTGTCATATATCTCTAAAGCGACTATGACGATAGTGTAATGGCAAATCAAATATCTCTAAATATTCAGAAAATTTAGGCTCTCTTTGATGAATTAGACCAGGTTCTATTTGATAAGAGATTCCCTTTAGAGAAGTTTGACAGCCTACTATTTAGAGTTATATGACAAGTGTAAAGACAGCTTTAGTGTTACATAACCATTAACACTTTTATTTTAAGATAATATTAGTTTTATATATTTTTAACGGTTATTAAACGTTTTTTTCAACATCTGCTTAACGAACTAAGAAAAAGTCTTTAAAAGTTTCTAATGAATCTAGAAACTGAAAAAACACCATTTGTACGATTCGTTACTTGGAAATAATAAATTTGAATTTGTAAGTATTATTTAATTGAACATATTTAGCCATTTTACACATTTCAATTAATTCCTTCGATTTGATTAGAACGCTTAGATTGTCTAGCTTTCTCTTTTCAATTTTTTTTGTTGCTTAACCTTCACTTCCTTTATCTTGTACTCGACTTTTGCCTTTCATTCCTTATGGTTTTGCTAGAATATATGGTTAGCCATATCCTGCTACAGCATCTGTGCCAGCTGGAGAAGATTAAGTGCCAGCACGCGCCAAACACAGGACCAGCAAAGTCCTTATATACAAACACACACACACACACACACATAGAGAAAGAATATCCGTAAAACGATACAAGCAGATTGCGCATACACCACGTGGTTGACTTTCCGCAGAGTCCCTTCAGTTTAGCCTTTTAGCTGACCCAAAGTTTGCCTTTCGGCATTAACATTGTTCTTTTGGCTCTTGCAGTTTTCTTCTAAATGTGTTTTAAAAGTGTTACCGAAAATTGTCGTTGATTTCGCTCGTTTTGTTACTTTCTCGTTGGCCATGTAAACACACGTTGAAACCGTACCGCCTGTCCGAATATTTATTAAAGCAATCTGTGTGCTGCCTGCAGATTTATTTAACAATATTTGTCTTGCAATTTATACTCATCGTTTGATGAGGGGAGGGAAAAAGTATGTTTTGCCATTGGATTTCGTATTTTTCTTTCATTTTCTGTTATGGTTATGTGGGGTTCGGTTGCCATATGGTTACCATTTTGTTTTTCCTTATTTTTATATGTTTTGGAAGGTTATTAATAACAAGTGAATTGAAAGTGAATTGGAAATTAATATGGTTGAAGATGGGCTTGGACAATTTAAGTCCATCTTTTATTATTCACCCACATTTTCTGCTTTTAATAATTTAAATATTCCATTTATGCCAAATATGCACAAAAAACTGATTATTCAATTCTTCAAAGCAACAAACTATTTTGCCAAAATAAACCAAAATTAAATGGAATTTTGTACAAAACTTTCAACTCAACTTCAATTTCCTCCTCCTTCCTATAACGAACAACAATTACAGTCACCCACATAAATATGTTGGCCGGGCTTTTACTCAAGTTTGCACCATTTTAATTACAAATAGTATGCAACAACCGACCAACTAGCCACGCCCACAAAAAAAAACAAAAAGAAGAAGAACTATAATAGAATAAATAGGTGGCACAAGTGCAATAATAAACAGAGAGACAACAACCCGAATCAGCAGGGCAGGCAGCAAAGGAAGTGAAAAATCCACATAGCGGAAGCGAAAAATTTTCATTTAGAGCGATAAAAACTTTTATTACCACTACGAGTATGCAAGAAGAGAGAAGAAGCAGAGACAGAAGCGGCAAGAACAGCTCAGTCTAACGGGAAAATGTGCAAAATGCTTTGGGCGCCTTGGTGTATGCAACATTTTTACATAGCCCCCCCTCTAAGCCCACCCCCTAACTTGTATAATCGATGTATCCATGCCGATGCCTTGCTGCCTATCCCAACTAACTGCCCCCGCCCTCCTTCGTCCTAGTTCTTTATGTTGTTTATGTTACATTTGTGTGTTGGCTTCTCTTTTTTTTTTATTTTTTTTTATTGCATTTGCGGCGTGATTTTGTGGTGGGCGTCTGAAACTAGACTTTCGCATTAAATGAGAGAAGTGTATGGAGTAGAGGCCTTAGCATACAAAGCATACATTTTAGCTTATGAGTATGGCTCTTATTGATTTTTGGCTAACTAAAAGCCTGTAAAAAGAGCATTCATAAATTGGGGGGGAGCTTTAGGATGTTTGGTTGGTAAATTGTTTAGCTTAAAGCTGGTAAAAATTAAAATAATAATAGTCTGCTGATATTTGAATGCTACATTCTACCAAATGTCCCCAGAGTAGGAATATAATTGCACATTTTAGCTAAGAAGATTATCCTTACAATTTGAGTTTTTGTGCGTTTAGCTCGAATATGAAACAAAATGTATTTTCTACTATTTCTCTAGTGTAAACTAAAAGTAAACACTTAAGATTTTGAGAACACAGAAATCTAACATCTTGAAGCAATAGGTTTCTATTCCACACATTCCTCATAAAATTAAGTAATGGCTGTGAAAACTGTCATGCATTTCATTATATTATTATACATACACTTGAAAACGCTCTGCATGGAAGCTGGTATGAGGACCATATTGATGACATTTTGCAAGAAAGATACTGAAGCATTGAATTGCAAAATAGACTTGATATTGTTCCGTTTTCAAGAAAATTTTAAACTTAACTGGGATAATTGATTGATTTTGGATAAGGTTATAAGCGGATCTTTACATTTAGGGGCTTTGGAGACATACAAACAAACAACAAATTGAATAATAAACAAATTAAGAGGTGATTTTTCAATTTAAACTTCCCGGGTTGTTCCACTCGATAATTTTTTTCTTTCGTTAACTTGGCAATACTGTTAGTGACAGCTGTGCGAAATTTCACTTCAAAATATTCATTAATGTTTGAGATAATGTTGAGATACTTTGATCAAATTGAAAGGTACATTTTTAATCTAAGCCTCCCAGTGGTACCACTGTTAGTGACAGCTTTGTCTGCTTATTCAAATGACTTGGCTCCGTGTGACTTCTGGCTATTCAGCAAACTCAAGAGACCGCTCCGGGGACATAGACTAGAATATCTAGAATGAAAAATTGCTCAGTCGACACCGCTTCTGTCAGAAATTTGTCAGCTGTTCGCTATCATTTACGCTCTCTGTACACATTTGGTCAGCTGTTCGCTCTCACTTACGTTCTCTGGATATATTTGAGAATATGTGCGTCTCGCTCTAACCACTGTAACTTGCTACTGATACTACAAAGTATCTTTTTGGGCACTATAAGTATCTTTTTGAGACGCAGCGCAAATCTGATCTCGAATACCATAGAATAACAAACGTACATGGAAGCGACATGTCAGGCAAAAAATTTACAATTTCATTTTTGCTTTTTATGATGCGGGGGGAACGCACACAAGGGGTAGGCTGATGCTATTTTTAGAATGTCAGAGAGCGCCCATAGCTAAGAGAGAGAGAGAGAGAGAGAGAGTCATGACTCCCGTCTGCAAAAGAGATCGAATCAATAAAAAAAATGAAAAAAAAATTCCATTAGAATTTTGGCTTTGGCTACGGCTTAAAAAATGTATTTTGCTAGAACTGGCATTAAAATCAGAAATTGAAGAAAACAAACCGAAATTACCCAAATAATGATTTTTTTTCAATTTTCATCAACTGATACCCCCTTAATTTTACGACAAATCTGGAAGGAATTTACAACAAAAATTTGCGAGAACCATTTTTCGAGTACTTATATAGGCACGCGAATTGTGAAAAATTATGCCATTCGTTCTTTTCAAAAAAGAGTCTGTGTATTATTGTAGTCGTAAAAAATGGGAAAAACTGCAGCAAGTGCACATTAATCTGGTTTTTATTTATGAAAATTGGAGTATTGTGTACTTTTGCTGTAAGGTTGCCCCGGTTCAACCATTTTTTCTACATATCAGGTAGATCAGGTAGCTGCTGAAGCTGCCTAAAAACCCCAAAGTCAGTTGAATTCATCCTTTCCCGTTGAACCAGTAACATTATAACTGCTTTTCATAATGTTTTGGGGTTTTCGAGTTTATTATTGTCATAAAAAAGGAAGAATGGGCCCTCGTTCTGCACCTGCACTTGAGTAAATCATAAATTGTCATTGACTTTGCAATCAAAAGTGAAATAAATATTAGTATAAAAAAAGAAATAAAAATACAAATTTTAAATTTAATAAATAATAATAAAACAAAATTCCGTCGTTTCTGCGACTTGAACCACTTCTAACAGATCGCGCGACGTTGGCGACGCGTTAACCCAATCAGCTATGAGGCTAGTCGCATACGCGACGAAAATTTCTAAATAAACGGCAGCTGTGTGTGGGTTTCATTGAAGAGAGCGGGTTCCACTGGCAGGACCCGTCATACAAATTTTTGTTTTGTATGAGATGTCCGATCTATTCATTATATAATCTTTGCTAATACTCATTCTCCATGACGGGGATACCGTTTCTACTCGATTGCGATGATAAAAGCAAAATCGCAGAAGGCACTGAAAGTCATTTCGATGGGGGACTTTGCCAAGTGCATTCATTTTTAACTAGAATGGTTTCTGGAATAACTATTTCTAATTTCAATAAAAAATTTTCGGAAATTAGATTTCGGTACGCCCACCAAATTCTAATTTTTTGTTTTGACTAAAATTTTTCTGTTAATTACACAGGTTTACAAATAAAGGCCAACTTTTGAAGAAGAACAGAAGAGATAGAAAACAGTCCAAAGTTTAATAGTTTTTGGTCCATAACTATAAAAAGCGCGGTGAAATCGAAAAACTGAAGATTTGGTAAAATAGAGGAGACAAAGGAATATCTATTAGTATTTTCCCAGAACTCTTTCTGCCTTCAGACCATTTTTCTGAATTTTCTAAACAGATTTTTTAAAAAAATAAGCATATTTTCCATATTAAAATAAAACAAATTATATTTTATGAACAAAATCATAGCTTCGTGTTCTGTTTTTCTGCAAAGTTATTTCATACATTAAAACAAATTTGGTTGGAAAAAGTTGATTAATGTGGTCACAGGAAATTTAAATGTAAACAAACCTTATTCGATATTCGGAAACCTAACGTGCTGAGGGAAAACGGACAATTGATTTCAATTCAGCGACCAAAAATACATATGGAAAGTATGATTTCTTATCTGTTGCAAATGCTTGTAAACTTGTGTTATAAAAACAATTTAAAACGCGAGCGTAAGTTAAATCGGTTAAACCTTTACTCAGGGGGAATAAATGTTTAAAAGCCTTCGTGTGTTCCTCCCTATGAAAATTTGATGAATTATTGAAATTGATAATATCAATAAGTTTTAAATTTGAGAGCGATATCTTCAAAATTGTGGAAGTTATTCATAATTTTTATTATGGGGGCGAGAGTGGGCGTGGCAAAAATTTAAAACAAACTTGATCTGCATGCAGACACTAGTAGTCTACATTTCAAATTTGGTTGCTCTAGCCCTTATGCTCTCTGAGATCTAGGTGTGTATACAGACAGACGGACGGACGGACATGGCTATATCGACTCGGCTGTTGATGCTGATCAAGAACATATATACTTTATATGGTCGAAAATGATTCCTTTTGCCTGTTACATACATTTAGTATACCCTTAGGTACACGTTTTTTCCAAATTGCGGGGGCGGGAGGTGGCTTATCAAAAATTGAAAAAACTTGATCTGCCTGCAAGTATATGAAATATATGTTTCATACATGTCAAACCTCTATCTCTTACCATCTCTGAGATCTGTGCGTTCATACAGACAGACGTACAGACGGACACTGCTATATCGACTCGGCTGTTAATGCTGATCAAGAATATATATACTTTATATGGTCGAAAATTATTCCTTCTTTCTGTTACATACTTTTGCACAAACTTAATATACTCTGTGTACCTTTGGTACAGAGTATAAAAAGTGCGGCCTTAAAACTTTTCCTGGAGTTTCTATCAACCTGTAACCCATTAACCTGAAAGTTTGAAAAAAAGCGAAGATCTCGGGATAGGTATATTCAATCACCCCTTCGGTCTAAAATAACCCTTTGATTGATTTTGGATAAGGTAATAAGTGGATCTTTTCATTCTGGGGCTTCGGGGACACATATCTTTGGAGAGGAAGAACTTTCTTCGCCAGCCTCCACTGCTAGTTTTAATTTTCTGTTTGGTGGTTCATTTAAGTTAAATTGTGCACTTTTAAAAGGTTTTTGCTCAAAATTTTTGAGAAAGTATTGCTCGTATTTTGAGTTGAACGCAACCTAATTTCTGGACAGGTATTTTACTTCTGTGCACGACTGCTCCGTAGAGTATTCCAACTCTGGGGTGGATTGATTCTCCAAGATACACAATAACTAGGTAAATGTACGACTGAGCTGTAAAGTATTTATACTATGAGGAGGGTAGGCTATCCGAGATTTAGCGACCACTAAGTACTTTGGCAGGTTTACCTTTGCGCTTTGAGCTCTGGTGATCGAGTGACTTGACTCGCGCTGACGTCGGCTTTTTATAGTGTTTGCTACCTCGCGGGAAAAAAGGGATTTTTTAGAAATGTTTTCTGCCTTGTTTATCGAACTATTTGGGATTAATATGGTTGAATATTATTTAACTTGGTTGACATAACTATTTGAAGTCAATTTGCGAGGGCTAGGAATTTATTCTAGACCTACCCTCTTGTTTAAAGTTGCTAAATGAACCTCAATGATAGGCGTAAAATTATTTTTAAATTTTAATATTTTTTTTTTATGAAAATGATTTAAATTGAAACTGAAACTTAATCTGAATACACATTTAATTAATATAAATCATCAAAAAGAAAAAATATTCTGTCAGGTCATATTGAATATCAAATCAAATTATGAATAAAGATTTTTATTAACAAAATAGTGCGCTGAGGGTTGAGTTGATTTTCAGCAGATGTGAGTTAGGTTAATCATAACTTTAACACATATTCTACTTCTTCTTTGGCCCGATATATTTATATTATAACCACTTCGCGGCCTCGGCTGGACCGCCAGTTGCTGTCTTTAGTTTTTCCCACCTGACTTGGCAATGTGTTGCCGTCTCTTCACATCTATGCCAAAGTATACAAATGTCAGACATACTTCTAAATAAATCCTCATTAAAGCCAGACTATTTATGCCCGCCTTAACATTCAATTCTTCAACGCCCCGCGCCGTTCACCCAACGTCAAGCTTGAGTTATGAAAATCATTTTGTAACAATCAAGAAATGCCCAGAAATACGTCAAAGTCAGAAATTGATTTAAGTCAATTAATTTTAACGAGCCATAACAATAACACCCCCTCTAGTCTAGCTTTAAGTCCTCTTGTTAACCCTCAAGAGAGCATCACGTTTCAGTGTGTTGGTCAGCAGCAGCAGCAGCAGCAGCAGCTGCTGTTTTTGTTGCCTACTTTTTGGGGTCGGCTTGTAATCGTATTAAATAAGCGGAAATGGTTGCTTCGACACGTGTTTGAGCAGAAAAAGGGTGTGGCGGGGTACTTAGAGGTAATTGTATTTGTGCAATGTAAACATGCAGGCATGAGAGAGGAAGATAGCGAGTCAGTGAGAGAGGCATGTGTGTTTACTCATATGTCTTGTCAAAGGCAAGTTAATTATTTGTACATGTGTGTGTGTATGCGTGTTTATTTTTGGCCATCGATTTTCACTCACACACACACACACACACACACACACAATGAGTTTGCCCCTAAAACAAAAGCGGCCTGCTGCTGTTTCTTTAGCGTTTTGTCAAATATTTGCACAATGTTTGTCAGAATTAATTAACAGCATTTTAAAGTGCTGGCAGCGTCAAAAAATTTGCATTTGCTGTCTCAGTAATATTTTAAGTTAACTTTTTTTTTTGTTTTCTTTTCCTCTTGTTTACACAAAGCTTGGCATAAATTTGGCGCAAAACGATAGGGAAAAAAATATGCAAAATTTAATTAAATTCAACAAATAAATAGAACAAATTTTGGGTATACTTTTTGTAAGCTATTAAAATTTGAGACAGCTGCAGAAGGCAATTTTTGCATAGGAAAAAGGCAAAATGGGAAAGGAGATTCAAACACCAAATCCATCACAATCGCTTTCATTTATTTAACCATTCATCTTGTATATTTTCCAACTTCAACTTCGCCGTGTCTGTCACTTCAGACTCATCAGTAGTTAACGAACCAGCACAAAACCTGCTTATAATTACCCTCCAGATTACACATTGCCTAACAAGGCCCATTCATTAATGTCATCCAATGCTAGCAACAACGGGCTTCCATCTCCGTCTCCGTCTCAAAAATCTGCAACATTATGCCGACACACACACACATACAGTCAGTCAGAGCAAACGGTTGGCGTTAATGACAAATCCTTCTGCCTGCCTCCGACCCATCACAAAGTTGCATTGC
The DNA here is from genome assembly GCA_037044535.1 of Lordiphosa magnipectinata. Lineage (NCBI taxonomy): Eukaryota > Metazoa > Arthropoda > Insecta > Diptera > Drosophilidae > Lordiphosa > Lordiphosa magnipectinata. The sequence continues at coordinate 285,887 of JBAMBO010000913.1, read as the reverse complement.
CGGATATGCCATAAAATCCCCACAGCAACAATAACGACAACAACAACAACAACCCAAAGCAAAACGTGCTCTGGCGTTGATGTTCGGTTGACGTGGCTTTTCAGCATGAAAACGTTACGGTTTTTATGGCACACTTTTCGCTAGTTAACATTTTTGGGGCTTTGCTGTGTGTTGTTGTGCTGTGATGCTGCAGGTGCAAGCAATTTGATGACGTTTGTAGCTGGAGCATCTATTTTTTGGGACTAGAGCAGATAGGAGAGGAGAAGTTTTGGCAAATACACTGGGAAAATTAATGCCACAAGAAGTTAAGTCTTGATTTGTCAATATGGAATTTTGTATACGGACTTGAATGAAACTAAAGCGGCCGAACACATTTCGCTATTCACACCAACAGGATCCGTTCGCAAGAGAGAAAATAGCCATGAAGCAATGGTTTAAGCGATAGTGCCTTTACATTGAGTAGATACTTTTTCACAGTGGTTAGAGCGAGACGGACATATTCCCAAAGGTACCCAGAGAGCGTAAGTGAGAGCGAACAGCTGACTGAGGTAGCGCAAATTTAACTCTAATACTTATTGCTCCATGAAATATCTTTTCAGTCACTGGCCATGGCATAGAAGAAACGCCTCTCTTTTTTGAGTATTGTTAACTCTATTATGACAAAGAGATAATTCATTGTGACAACAAGATACTTTACTTAAAATTATTGTCGATATAGGAAAACATAGGAAAAAATAACTCACAGAGTCAAAAAATAACTCATATAGTAAAAATAACAACGATCAGCTGACAAATATCTGAGTGAAAAGTTGTCGACGTAGCTAATAGTGCTTCTAGGTTAAATTTTCTGTGGCCAACGGTCGATGAAGTAGGTCAGAGCTGGTTTTGTGTCGCTGTATTTTACAATATAACCCTGAACCAAAGAATAAGCAGCTTAAAGACGTAACAACTCCCGAGTGAAAATGACAATTTTTTAGCTGGACCATTTCATGCAGTGTAGATTTCCTTTCATAAGTCTTGCTTTCATCAGGTGCTCCACACCAAACGAAACAAACAACAACAAACACTCGACCATTACACCAGCTCACCCCCACCTGTCATGCCCTCAGCTCCTCCAACCATCCATCTATCTGCCTGTCTCCACATCTCTCTTTAAATTTCTTTTGCCAATTCAGTTTGAGCCGCTCGTGTGCATTTCATGCTGCTTGTTTACAAGCTAAATTCGTTCCCTGGCCTGAACAGTCAGCCATCATCAACAATGTGATGTGATATACCCCTCCACCTACTTCTACTCAATTTTGTGTGCCGTCCTCTACTTTGGAAATTGCAGTTTTTGTCCTTCTCGATTGTTACAGAGCTTGTTGACAATGCAGCTGCTGATGGGCAGCATCATCATCAAGATCTATTGCATCATACGAGTAGGACTAGATTTGCATCTTTAAATTTTTGAGAGCCAGAAATTTAATTTTCACCCCTTACAGGGGGAGCATTATGACTAACGCAGTCACTTGTATTCAAACTTTTTTGGTGATTCTCGCAAAAGACAAATGCAGCTGCATTTCGCCTTTGGCCAGACCATGGCCAAGTTAAGTCGGATTTATGTTGATCATGATGCGCATTTCCTTGACTTTTCCCTGGTCAGTTGCCTTGGTCCTTTTGCCTTAATTGACGTGCATGGAGTCTCGTCGTTGGTTTCAATTTTGAACTTGTCACTCTTCAACTCGTTCATCCCTTCTTGTGGCTTCCGTACCACAAAAAAAAAAAAGATAAAAACGTATTTATTCTCTACTCGCAATTGCCATCAAACGAAAAAAAAAAAGTTGTTAACTTTTCTGCAGCTTATGTGCCGTCGCATGTGACTGGGATTTCTCTTTCTGTTGTCCAACGTTTTTAATGGCCAAAACTAAGTACCCAAGGCACCAACGCAACCACCAACAACATATGTGAAATGTGAACGAGTTTTTGGGTTTATTTTGACACATGTACGAGCACATGTACATATGATGCCAAAATGGAATGCCACATGGTGGAATTATGGATTAGCTTTGGAGATTTTCAAATACAGTGTGTGAGTGTGTGTGCGTTTGAATTTGCAGCAAAAGCGGTAAACTGAGTAAAGTTCGAAGTGTAGGTACTCAGCCGTCACCTTTGCCGCTACTGTTGTCAACTGCGAAGAAGTGAAGTAAGTTTGAATGCAGGTTTTAATTAAAGGCAATTTACGAGTCTTTTTCGTGTTCATTGCAAAGGAAAAGAGAGCTTAATTCAAATTTTTAGTCAAAGTTACAGCTGGCTAGCTCAATGTCTCTGGTTGAGTATAAATTATAACCAACACAAATCAATATATCATTACAACATTTAGTTGTAGTTGTTGTAAGTTTAGTTGTAACATTATTCGCCGATTCAAAGAGGCTTAAATACTAACCGGACGGTTGTTTTAAGTGTGAACAGCAAAACAAGTCCGCTGATGAGAGAATTTGGTTATTCTCGAAACAGAGATCGTTGTACGGACATACCCAATTGCTATTCCAAAATGTTGTAATTAATATCTGTGGATTTGTGTTAAAGATTTATACTTAACCAGAGACCTCGAGCTAGCCAGCTGTAACTTTGACAAAAATCAAAACAGGTCACTAAACCCCATATACGTTAACAGAGTTGGCAATAAAATTGCTGTTCTATGACAATACTTGAACTACACTCATAAAAAATACTTCATGAATTTTAAAATTAACTTAATTTTTCACAAGTTTCTAGTTAAATGCCAGGAAAAAACTACACAAAGAAAAAAAAAATCGAGAAAATTCGCCTTAAGATGTGTTACCAAAAACAGTAACTTCAAGAACAATTTTTTGTGATCACAAAAACTCAAAACGAGAGAGTTGAGATTTAAGTTGAGAGTTTAAGAACTTAATTTAAGTAGATATTGTTCCGTATTCAAGAACATTTAAAACTCAACAGGAATAAAACTTTAGTCGTCTTTTAAACCGTCTTAGACATAAAGTCATCCTGTTCTCCAGTGTTGCATAAGGGGCAGGCTACATGTTTCTGAGGGTTGTAAGATCAATAAAGATTGTATTATCAGATCGAATGGTGCCTTTAGTACCCAGGAAACTGTAGCGATTAACAGAGACTGGAACTTATTGGCCACTGAGTTGGTTAACTGTCTACACAGAAAAAACAAGTAAGAAAGTCGGTCAAGCCCGACTATAACATACTCTGTACCCTTAATGCCGCCGCTCGCATTTTCTCACGAGTTATACGCGATATACGCTGTTATACGCCATAAGCGTTACACGCGTTATACGCTGTTATACGCTCATCTCGAAGTTTCTCTCTCTCACTCTCTCTCACTAAGATTGGCTTTGTTGAAAGGAATGCAGTGGTTACAATCAGGGAAAACATGGCATAGTAAAAACTATAACAATTATATTTGATTTTACTATGCAATTTTTGTATTAAAATCAATTAATATGCACTTTGATTTAACTAGAATCATATTTAATCACCTAATTTTCTTTGGGCCTTTTATATGAACTATTCGGTGAATTCGAACTTGAGAATTACAAGTGGTCTGATGTCTCTTAGGCAGATGGTAGATTCATTTCAATACAAGTAGTCATACTTAGAAGGCTTATCCGCCAGACGCGCGCAATAGCGCAACCGGTAAAGAGGACGTTCCAATTGTGTTCAGACCAAGGGTCCCGAGTTCGAATCCCCGCAGAGTAAGTAAACATTTTTAAATACAATTTAACATAATTCGGTCGTTTATCAGAGTCCAACTGGAAGTGGCTTCAATGGGGGATTCCTACTCTTGATTCAGAACAAACTAATTGCATTAAAAATTAAATTTAATAAAACATAACAATATTTTTAATATTTTCATATTTAAATTAAAGTGTACACACACTTTATATTTACGAATTCCATATTTAACGCTGAATCAATGGTGAAAATATTAAAGTCAAAGTATAAATATTAAAATTTCAGATCATTTTTCCCTCACTGTATGGGTGGGGGACGTTAACTGGCCGTTTTTTGCTCATAACTTGAGTATCGTTTATCCGATCTTTTTCATTCCTTCAGCAAATCGATAAATAATTTTGATTACTAGATATTTCTAAGAACTACAGATTTCAAAACAGTTCAAAATCGTTTCTATTCATGTGATGTAAATAAATTTAAATGTCGAAATTCACATGAAAAGAAACACTTTTAAATTGTTTTTAAATCTGAATGCTATAGCACAGCACTCTTATTAAAGTATTGTGCCCAGACATTGTACGTCCCAAACAACTCTACGGAGCACTAGTATGGTGGCCAGCAATCGGATCACAATAAGTGCTGAACAACCTCCGAAAAGTTCTGAAAAGTGTGGAGATATGTATTAGTGATGCTCTCCGAACGACACCAACGGAAGCGCCACCTTCTACCACTAGACCTTGTAGCAAGGCAATTGGCTATCACAACAGCTTTAAGACTAAGGGAGTCCGAAGCCTGGTATAGGGGCAATTCGGGAAACTCCACCATACTCGAAGACCAAGAGGGTATACCACTAAATACAGACTACTGTATACCACTAACGATGCTCGACAAACAATACAACGTCTATATACCGAGCCGACATGAGTGGGAAAACCTTCCCCACAGCAGAGCCAACGCCATTAACATATACACTGATGTTTCTAAGCTCGACGAAAAAGTAGGAGAGGGAGTATTCTCTCCCAACTTAGATTTGAACTTGTCGTTCCGCCTTCCTGACCACTGCAGTGTGTACCAAGCGGAAATTGTAGCCATCCAAGAAGCTGCCACCTACCTTAACACGCTCACGGTCAAAGATAGAAACGTATTTATATATTCAGACAGTCAAGCCGCCCTTAAAGCACAATGCTAAAACACTTACGGAATGTCGCCGATCTCTAAACGAGATCGCACGAAATTTTAGTAAACACCTAATATGGGTGCCTGGACACCGCAACATAGAAGGAAACGAGTCTGCGGACAAACTGGCCAGAACAGGTTCCACCTCCAAACTCCTTTCAGAGAAGAGTATGATAGGGATGTCTATGACAACATATAAGCTTCACACGAAAGCTGAAACACTTCGTCGCGCTACGAATCGGTGGAAAACCCTTTCCTCCTATGCTGTATCGAGACTTACGTGGCCTACATTAAACCTAAAACGTACAAGCACACTTTTACGTCGCAGAAGAGAACACATTTCACTTCTGGTTGGGACCCTCACGGGTCACTGTCTTATTGGCAGACATGCAGCACGCCTAGGCGTCACTCACCATGACTTCTGCAGAAGTTGCAGATATGAAGAAGAGTAGGAAACAGTACAACACCTTCTCTGCCACTGCCCTGCTTTAAGTAGAAGGAGACTTAGGACACTTGGTCAACCTCTCCTACTCAACCTCTCGTAGATATCCGGGCTAGATATCCCAGCTCTAATAAAATTCATTCTGTCCACACAACGGTTCAGTACCGACGACCCCCCCTCAGTCTTAAAAAGGGTTAACAGGGAATAAACATGGCATCGCAATGGGCCCAAAGTGGCCTATGTGAGAGAACAACTTGTCGTTCTCAGCCATCGCAACTTAACCTAAAGTATTATGCCGAAATAAATTTTGCTGTCATCTGCAATCCAGCCTTTATACCGAAAGTATAAATTTAATTTAAGTAGATTTTTCAGGTAAATTATAGAAACTTATACAAATTTGCAATAATATGCGAGTAGTTATAGAACAGGGGTGCCAGGCTTGCCGAGCGAATAGGCGCTCACACATGCAGCGCATAGCTATAGCCGCGCGCAAATGCACTCACATATACAGCCCAGCAATTAAAACTTCATATGTGTTTTTCTGCTTTCTCTCACATGCCTCTGGTGAATTCGAACACAACAACATAGATGTGTATGCGTCGTCTTCAATGTGGATTTTGATGTTGGGGGACGAATGATGTCGTGTGTATTAGACAGCCACGAGCACACACACATCAGCAGGCAATAAAAGGTTTTCTCTTTCTATATCTAGAGGTTGTTGTGGCTAGAGAAATATTTTCTTCATTTGTATTAGCGTCTACGCAGCCGTAAGCTGACTGTGGGCGCCCCTCTTATAGAACTATTTTATACAATTTAATTTTTTTTTGTTAGGAAAAAATGTCAGTCAAAGGGGCCAGCCCAGCTTCCGTCACTCGCTTGTCTTATGTGCAACTTTAATTTAAACACAAGAGGGTGAGACCTAAATTTAGAGAAGCTTTCATCAATAGCTGGGTAGGTGACGGCTGCGGAAGTTTTTAACTAAGTTTCAATTTAAATTTAAGCTCTACCAAACTGCCAATCATTGAATTTTCACCCTCTTTCACTCAAATTAAAAATCGCATAATTTTTGCGCTATAATCTCTTTAGATAATCCACAAATGATGCTCCCTATAAAACTATTAAACTACTATTTTCATATCTGATTCAATATGGAAAATGAAATGACCACTTTAACGGACTATTAAAAAAAAAATCCCATTAAAAGCACAAACAATTTTTTTTCCAGCATGCAATTGTTAAGCTTATTATTTGATGAATATTTTGTATTTTTTTTTTAACGCTTTTTACCTCTTTTCTTTTTCTCTCTTTATCATTGCAGACTGCCAATTGAAATGGCTGCAAAAATGTGAACAACCAAATAAATAATACAGAACAAATAAATAAAATAAAAATAAAAAACAAGGAAATAATAATAAATAAGTATGCCCAGGACTTATGTCCAGTGAAATGCGATGCGAAGGCGACGAAGATTGCATACAAAGACTGCTCAGGCAACAGAGCAGAGCGGAACGAGTGAAGCAAACAATGAAAACTAATAAAGCACTTAAGCGGATAGAAGAGCAACAGCAGCAGCAACAAGAACCAGGACACTTAAGTGGCAACAGCATCAATCAAAAGTGATTATTATTAAGGGGGATAAATTTGTGGAAAGAGCAACTTTAAAGTAAAATATTGATCAAACAAAGAACCATGGAGGTAATGCAGCCGCATCACCAGCCAGAAACAGACGAAGGAGATGAGGCAATACAATTTACACCTTTGACAGCAAATGGAGCCACAACCACGGGCCTAAGCTTTATGAAGAACACGAAAATGCAACCATTTAAGGAAATGCAACGAAACCACCTGCAAAAGATGCCAACGACAACAACAACAACCAAAATAGGAGAAAAGCCAACGATAACAACAACAAACAACACATCCGGGATTCTAAGGATATTAGCCAAGGGGCGAGCAGCAGGTGGCGTAAGAGGTGGAGGCAGCTCTTGTCGTCTGCTGCTTCTAACGTTATGTCTAAGCATACTTGTGGGCAGTAGCCAAGCTGGATTTGCCTGCCTCAGCAATCCTTGTGTGTTTGGCGTATGCATCGATGGTTTGAACAGGTAAGTGGGCCAACGGATTGAGTTATACATAAATTAGAGATGGTGATTCTGAAAATCCAAGTCCCAGTAGTGTCGTGAGTTAATTTGTTTAGAGCAGCGATTGTTACGCTTAGCCGGTAGGGACCAACACGAGCTGAATGCATGCGGAGGCTAGTGCCAAGAGAGCAAACAGCTTTTGAGTCGCTTGTCAGACTCACTTTTTGACTGTGCTCTTCTTGACAAACGTTGGCTTAAAACTAAATGTACAAAATTTCAAAAATGTGTAAAGAAAATGTTTTCGAAATTGGTTTGAGCTCTGATTGACAGTTTCAAAATATTGAATATTACATTTAAGTTTATTTTAAAACAGGTTTTGAAAGCTAAAGAACATTGTTGAAATTAATGATTTTTTTATTGCATTCTCACGTACCCATCTCTGGCCCAATTTTGGCCTTTAAACCAAATGGCACCCCGGTTGCAAAACACCATTGCAGCAGGTTGGCTACACTTCTTGTAGGATGCCTCCACCTTGCACATTTTGCGCTTATTATCGCCAGCGACCAGCAGCGACCAATAAACCCGTCCAACACATTTCGAGTGGCAATAAACTTGCCAGGAGCAGGAGTAGTTTCACCCTCGATTGCTTTGGGTTTGGCCACATATAGAGCAAACATGTTGATGCCGCCACTTTGCAGGGATATGAATTTACCACAGATGTGTGTGTGTTTGTGTGTGTCTACTGCCCACCTTCTACTCGTTTTTCCTCTTTTTTGCACAATTTTTTAATGTATGCCCAGTTTAAATGGGGTTAAGTTGGGACAGAGATGAGTGGGATGCTGGTTGGGTTTCAATTGCATGAAACTGGAAAATTATTAACTTGAATGGTAGCCAGAGAGCACACAAACACATACAAATATGCAGTAAATTGACTGCTAAAAGATCATAAAGATTAGATTATACGAGGTTTGTAAGTGAAATTCCAAAAGCGGATGCAAAAGAAGGATAAAAGCGTTTAAAATGCTGACAAAAATTGTCAAATAAGTATTCTTAGCAGAGAAAATTTACTACGCTCATGCATGCATTAGCCATTGATTGTGTAATATGAACACTTAAGACTTTGTCATTTTGAAACGAACTATTTACAAAATAGAGGTGGTTCGTCTGGTGCTCGGATTGAAAAGGCATGTTGTGACCTGCAGTAAACAATAAAGTCTACTAATGATTAAACCTGAGATGAACCTTTGCTGCCGGGCGTAGCTCAAGGTGCTCTGGAATCGCTGCAACAAATTTATATTGTGGAGGATTGCCAGAAATAAGAAGATAACGATTAAAATGTACTTTATTCTGTATTTGGGTTGGTATTAATCACTCAGATGTAAGCTTTATACTAGGTTCACAATTCAACGTTACACTTTAGGTTTTATGTTTAACGTTTGCCCGCTCGCGATTGCTACCGTAACACACTGAGGACTCGCTAGTGCTCGTCTCGCTGCTCTCGTCGTACTTTCGCACTTTCCCCACTTGCTACCGCTGACCTCCGACCTGGACTACTCTCAATACTCGGTCACTATGCCGTCTCGGTTTCACGTTTACCTCTACTCACACTTGGGTTCACACTTCCGACTTCCTTTCGCTCTCGTGTATATCACCAACTCCCTCTCTTCTGGGCCGCCACTCCTTTTGTTTCCGCCGCGCTGGCCCCGTTCACCCCCCTGTTCCCCGACGTTCCCTCTCATAAATCGAAAATTTCTATTTAATTTAAAATCTATATTTCAGTATTTATTATCTCATTTTGAATAGAGACCTCGTTTCAAGAACAAATTGGCTAAATAGCTTTTGAATTGTATGGGCTTAAGTCAGGGGCCGGCAAAAACACAATCACATTTTGTCATTGGGCGTGTGTGTGTAGCCACTGACATAAAGTTCATTTTGCTCGCCGGCATTGTTGCAAAAGCAGCGCAGCGACGAGCTTATACTGTCGTTGTGTCGACTGCGCTGCTGTTGAGCACTTTTGTATGCACACAAGATAGCGACGATCCGACCCCTGCACAGTGGTCGGTCTTGCATGGAGTCGACAGTCACAAATACTTTCAGTAGAGATATAAGACTGAAACTTTGGCAGCAGCTTTTAAGAAATCATGGTTTTGTCATGCTTACTCAGCTCCAAACCCATCTCCTAACCACAGACATCAACTCCTAAAAAAAAGAAATCAAATAGAAAAAATGCAAAAATTTGATTTTTCACTACAAGTTTATCATAAGATACCAAATTAGAGTTTAAAAAAACTAATTTCAAAAATTGAATGATACAAAATGATGAAAATGATGAAAATGATGAAAATGAACAAGTTAAGATTGATTTCAAAATAAATCTGACAAATCAAAAACAGTTTTAAATTAAATATGTTTTTTCTACCTTTGTAATTTTCTCTGCCAAGTTAGAACAGGATCGGATCATAAGTAAAGCTGCCTTTACACTTTTGATATATCTCTAAATAGAATCTCTTATCGAATTGAACCTATCAAATTACATAAAAAAAGCCAACATTTTCCAAATATTTAGAGTTATTTGCTTTGCTATTACACTGTCGTCAGAGAGTCTCTTTAGAGATGTATGACAAGTGTAAAGGCAGCTTAAACGATTAAACAAATTTGTTGCCAGTGAGTGCAATCTTACGCCGTCTTCATCAGAAGTCTTTACATTTTAATATCTTTCTTTCTAGACTAAGCAGCTTTTTCAGAGCATTCGCCTTTACTTTAGCTGATATGTAACTATTTGGCTGTGTACATCACGAACAATGACACTAGGAAAAACATTAATTTTAAAAACAAACCACAACATGTTATAACATGAAAACAGCATAAACATATAGTTTATACCTCTTTTATTAACATTCATTTCGAATAGCCTATGAAATCGACCTCTGTGCCCGGGCTCAAATCAACAATATTTTGTACGTACACAGAGGGAAAATCCTGTTCGGATAAAAAGTAGACTTTAACTCAAAATAAGAACAAAACTTTTTCAAAACTTTTAAGTATAAAAGTTCTAAAAGTTCTTGGAAAGAGCACAATTAAAATCCACTTAACTACTACAAGGAATAATATAAGTAGCTACAAAAACGGGCTGATGTAATGCACTAGCACGCCATTTGTGTTCGTTGAGAACAAAAGGTCCTGGGTTCAATTCCCAGACAAGTGTATACAAATATTTTGCCTTGTTTTTCTGAAAGAACAATAAAGATGGGGTGGGTGGGTCGTTAAAGTTGTTGTTTTACAGCAGCTGCATATCCAACGCGAGTAAATAATATTGTCTCCTAGTTCAAATAGATATATCTCTTATTCGTCAAACACCATCACTTTATTAACCTGATTTAAAATCATTTAAAATTTAAAATCATCGGGAGGTTCTTAAAAAAACGGTATAATCGACCAGCCTACTTTGTGGTGTTGTGTGTTCCTGTTTAAAGTTAAGAGCACACATAACATGACCTCGAGACGTCTGAAACTTACTAATTTAATTTACATCAAGGTCGTAAAAACAGTCTCATATGACAAAGTCCCGTTTTTACCGGCGGGACTGCCTTCGGTATTACTATGCCAAGAGAGAATGCCGTAGTTGCTAACTGCAAAACCAATCTCTTCCTAGTCAGGCATAATGCTCACAAGGTTACAAGTGGCTAATGTCCGTTCCATCCTCATGCTTTGCTCATTTCTTGCTTTATTAAAAGTAGGACAGACAAAAAAATGTATGTTTGGAGTCTTGGGCTGTCCCCTGACAGTCTGAAACTTACCACTTGGCAGTAGAGTTGTGCCGATTTTTGAACTAGTTCATTTGAACTAGTCTTTAAAATGAACTAATGAACTAGGTCTTGGTGTTTGAACTATAGTTCATTTTTTGAATTCTGTATGTCTCAGTTTTTGAACTATAGTTCAGAAAATGAACTATAGTTCAATCGATTTTGGTATATCGTTATTTGAACTATTGTTCATTATTTGAACTAAAGTTCATTTTTTTAACCACTAAAATATTAACAATAAAAATATGCAAAAAATATATGCAAAATATGTAAAATTTATAAAACTTACGAAATTTGCTAAAATTCTCATTTGAATTTAGATTATTAAAAGGACTATTTAGATGGCATATATAGACAGTTAAATAGAAGTTGTAGACCGAACGATCAAAAAATCCCGAAAGTTGAATATTATTCATATAAGCTTATAATGGTAAAAAAAAAAAACGCGCAATTTATGCAATATTGTTTTTGGCGGACCTAGATCATTTTTCACTAAATATAAGATTTAGAATTTAAATCTGACATGCGGTTCAAAATATGCCAAAACCGCTTTCTATATATGTCACATAAACTTACAAGTTACAGATCAAAATTGTAGCAGCTGCAAAAACAAGCAGATATCTAGATGAACAGAAATCGGCCCTATTAAGTATTTCGTAAAGAAAGGTTTTGTGTAAAATGCATTATGGATTAGGTTGATCGAACTTTTTCATTGTGTTCACTTGTTGTATTTATTATAAACATTTTATCATTCTTCATTTGAAGTTTTTTATATATAAACCTATTCATAGAAATTAAAAACTATTTTTGTAGGATCAGGAGAGCTTGCTTCTTCAAGCCTAAGATTATATAATATATATACACGTGCAGCTTTTAAACTCAAAGAGTAGATTGAAAGAGGCAGATGGACAGGCAAACGGGTGGATAGATAAATTAACAGGAATGTGGTCGAAGATGCTCCCTTCTGAGCGTTACAAACATATGACCAAAATTATCTTACCATCTTTAAAAGGTATAAAAATAGATAAATATTCAGAGCAGTCAATGGCGGCATAGCAGGCTAAAGGAGACGGAATGCGTCTGAAAAATATTTATATTAAAACTCTATTAATAAAACTAATTAAAAAAGCACTTACTTTTACATATTATTGTGCAAAAATGCTAGATCATTTACATTTTCCGGAAGTAACAAGCTTCTTCTTTCTCTTACGATTTGCGCAGCCAAAGATAACAGACGCTCCGAAGGAACTGATGTTGCCACAAATTGTGGCCCGCAATACATAGTCTATTCTGCATGTATAATAAAAAGAGCTGAGGGTAAATCGACTTTCTCTCTTTGAAGTGGATCCATTGAAGTGGATCTGCAGATCTTCAGCCCATCATTATTGGTGATCATTCGAAGATCTCGCTTTATACCAAGAACGTGCTTATTGAGTAAACAGCCACGGATCTAACCAAGGCCAAGGTGGTACTGAATACCATTGGCTGTTTCTTCGCCGAGCATTGTACCGAGAAGTTTACTGTTAAGCCTTGTTATGTGGTCCAACAAGACGGTAGCATAGTTTCTTATCCAGAACTAGCCGTCCGGGAGGGAAAAATTTCGGTGAAACCTGCCAACGCGTATATGGGCATAAATGAGACTAGAGGCACGTGTAAAGGGAAACGCCTTGATTGTAAGGTTTCCCCCAACGCGACATGATGTGATCCATGCCTGCGACATCTATGAAGACAAAGCTATCGATTCTGGCTATAGCAACATTAAGAAATTCCTGCCTGGTTCAAATGAACTTTAGTTCAAAAAATGAACTATAGTTCAAAAAATGATACTTGGCAGTACTGTTTTTTCTTACGATGACATTCTGCGAACTCAATGGCCCTCTCAGCAGTTGATGCAACCAGCTGAGTGACATTAATAGTGTATCTTGCTTTTCTAAGTAAGCACCGTCTTGATGACAGTCCTCCTTTAGCCTGTTGGGTTGCCTGCTGTCTTTCTTGGCTTGGGTAATAGGACAAACAAATGCCTTTGCTGCTTCCAAGCATTGAGCATACAGATGGATGAATATCGTAGATAGCCATTTTGAGCAGCTTTTAAGGAATGCAATCTGATCCCGGTGACTTGCCAGCATTATTCTTTAAACATAACTCAGCTAAGAGAGAGAATGACAGCGAACGACAGAAAAAGAATCGACGCAGTTGGGTTTCTTCCTTAATATTGTAGAAATAATTTGTCAGAACTAAATGAGCAACTTTGGAGGAATATTCGATTATAACTTTTTCTCCTGCCAAAACGATAGAGATAGAGACAACAACGTTGTCAGACGAGCATCTTTTTTATATGTCTTCTCTTTTTGATTACCAGCCAGGTGTTTGCTAAGCATTCTTGCTTGAACTCATCACTACATCCCCGCAGCGCAATACATACTATAGAAATAAGATTTTCTACAAACTGCTTAAAAAAAAAATAACAAAATATTACCACATCAAAGTTTGTCAATCATTTTTATTAAGATAAAATGAAAAAAATAAAAAAATATGGCAAAGCTTTCAAGTCAATGTACTTACTTTATATATTGCACTTGCTGCTCAAAGCATTACATCTTCAATGTATATATTTATATAGCTCAACGCCAATTGCACAAACAAGTCTCAAGGAAGTATTCTGCTTTGGCTGCTGCTTAACCATCTTAGACTGCCATTTCTCTACTTTACGCCATTTATACAACTAAAGTAACTGCCATTTTATTTTTCTATGCGCACTTCGCGATATGTGCAACCGCTAACCAGCAACCCCCCAAAAACCCCTCGTTCACTATTTCTCTTGGTTAGGATATTTTTTTTACGATAACTTCAAGCCAAAGCTGCAAGTCAAATGCGCAAAGCAAAAGCTTGAAATGTTTCCTTTACTCGCATTTCTTGACATCTGCTAAGAAGAAGACCAAAAAGGCGGAAAGGGGTTAGTGTAAGTGTGAGTGTGTGTGTGTGTGTGGTAAGGCTGGACGGATAGAAAGTTTATGCTGGGGTATGGCAAATTTATAGCTGCAATTAAATTTAACACGATTTCATGAGATTTAAACGGATTAACTGAATAGTTTTTGAGAGCAATCTGTAAAGTGGGAAAATGGTATCTACGAACATTGATATTTTATTGACTTATCGTGGTTTATGAGTTTGAAAAGCTTTAAGCGTTAAGGAATTTATGAGTGTTGAATACTTTTTTATGATTCGTGGGGAATTGTGTGAAAAGGATGAGTTGTTTAACAAATTTGTGCAAGATAAAGATGTAGTTGAATTGCCTATTTGTCTATTTGCACGGTTTTCTTATTCACACACTACATATTTACACACGGTTTTCTATTTACAATGTCGCTATATCAAATATTCGATGTCTAATATCGATATATTTACATCTTGGCTGTGATTTTCAAACAATTCCAAAGACGATAAGTTATTTTTTTAATAAAGTTCTGAGGTAGAGGTAGAGAGTGATATGAGAAATTGTTCTTTATTAAAATTAATTGTTAATTTTGACCAAAATTTCTCAAATAATTTCATAGTTAATTTAAAAGTAGCTCATAATTATTTTCATCATTTCTCATTGTTAAACTCTACTTTAATTTATTCATTTTCATTTTTATATTTGCTTACCCATTCAATACGCGCCATCCATATTTAATGTGAAAACTTGCTCGAAACCTATTACATAGTAATTTTCCACAATTGTTCTTGGCAAAGCCAACAAATCAAATGGCCTCCAGGGTGCACAAGTCAGAGCAAAGGTAACCTAGGTGCACACGCCTCTGCAGCATCTCTTGGGTTTCACTTGAATATGTCTAAGTGCTTATCTCTATACTTTTTGTGCAGACAAACGCAATGGCAGTCGTCAGTTCGCCTTAATGCATCCCAAAGCTACACATATACACACACACACACACACACATACAGCGACACGCCGGGAAACAACTTCTTTAATTAAGCTGCCAGGTACTAAAACCAGAGTAGGCAGACAGCTTGCAATGTTTGCCCTGTTTGCAAGTCTCAGCGACATTTCCCCAGACACTTTTCTGCATTTCCGTTTCAATTTCAATTCGCCAACTAGAAAAAGCATAATAACACGAACATAGAAAACCAATCCCAGATGACTACCAAATATTTATTTCCACTGCTCAAATGTAATGTTACGACTGGCGAAAGTTTATAGCACTCGAATGGGTGCTGGATATGGATATAGTAAATATTTATACATCTATTTGTGTGTTACTTAGAGATGAGAGAATGGTTTAAGAATAGAGGCACAAAACTCACGAGAAATACTTTAAGAGGTGTGAGATGTGAGGCGAGAGAGTTCATATTCATGACACAAAAAATGGGAGGTAGTCCAAATGCTTCGCTTGTCAAACAATAATTCCAATGTGACGTCACAGACTCACAATTTTGTGTTTGTTAACATTTTTTCAAAAGTACCATAAGTAACCAAAATGAAAATGAATTGAAATTATATCAACAATGAAAATAAATCAAGTTTAAGCTAAAATATACCAATTCCCAACCAAATGACGTTACAGACTCACAAGTGATTTCACTACCGCGTATTCATTGTATCAAGGTTCATATTTATACCCATTACTCGTAGAGTAACAAGTACGAAAGTCGGTCAAGCCCGAAAGTAATATGCTCTGTACTTGCAGTAGCAGCGCTGCTGCTGCGCTGCGGCAGCGAACTTTCTTTTTGACATAACTTGATCATCTATCTACAAAACTGTGGGAGATATAAAGCTTTTTCCAAATTGGGGGGGCGGGAGGAAAATAAACTTGATCTGTCTGCAAGTATAACATATATATGCTCCATACATGTCAATCATCTATCTCTTACCATCTCGGAGATCTGTGCGTTCATACAGACGGACATGCCTATTTATATAGACTCAGTTGTTGGTGCTGACATAGACTAAGATATCTAGACTGAAAGATTGCGCAGTCGACACCGCTTTTGTCAAAAATTAGTCAGCTGTTCGTTCTCATTTACGCTCTCTGGATAAATTTGGTCTGCTATTCGCTCTTTGGATACATTTGGGAATATGTCCGTCTCGCTCTAACCACTGTGTTTTCCTACTGGCTCTGTAAAGTATCTTTTTGGGCACAATCGATTAGCTCCACCAAAATTGATACTCATTCTCCATGGTGCTGATCAAGAATATATATACTTTATAGGATCGGAAATGATTCTTTCTCCCTGTTACAAACTTTGGTATTGTAGCTACAACGCACCTACACAAGTTCCGTGTCGTCGAAGCCAAAGTACTGCGCAGTCAAGCGGGAGCGCCCTGGTACATGTGCACGAGAAGGCTCGAACAGAAACTAAATGTCCCAATGATAAGCGACCTTATTGTCAAACAATCTACGAATTACATTGAGAAACTCAGAGTACACCACAAGGCAACTACTTTGCAGAAGAAGGCTAAATGGTGTTAGAGCCATATTCGCAACTTTCAAAACGACGTATTTAAACCTGCCAAAACATCTAACTAACACTAATTCAACACCAATAGAAACATAAATTGTAACATCCCTGCCAACAATTTGTCGTGTTTCTTATCTCTCTCGTCAAAAAGAGAGTTTAACGATAGTTTAAGGGAGAGTTTGGTGATAGTTTGGCGATTTACACCAACAAAATACATCGCATTTTCAACATACAAGGGATAAATTAGCGATATATGGTATCGCTTTTTTTTTCATCCAATCGGTGAATTGGCGATATATCCATAAAAAATCGCCTTGAAGACATGAATGCGATGCTTTTTAAAGGGGTCTCGCATTTTCATCATCCAATCGTCGCCTAACAATCAATAAGAAGACTTAAATGCCCCAGTCGGAAACATGTCACAGATACTTGGAGTGTATATTTGAAGCCAAGACCACA
The DNA here is from genome assembly GCA_037044535.1 of Lordiphosa magnipectinata. NCBI lineage: Eukaryota > Metazoa > Arthropoda > Insecta > Diptera > Drosophilidae > Lordiphosa > Lordiphosa magnipectinata. The sequence continues at coordinate 268,770 of JBAMBO010000913.1, read as the reverse complement.
CACATTCGATTTGGATACAAATCATTCAAATTCAACTGAAATAAGTTTTACACACATAAACAATTAAATTCTATGTTCAACATTTTCCTTCTTTGGCTAAAAATTATTGATTTAGCAATTTTTCTTCTTAATTTTACCAATTTAGGGCCGATTTCTGTTCTCCCAAATAGCTACTATGTGTCGGATAGTCATACATTTTACTCTGTTATTTGTTAGTTTATGTGACAGATAGTTCTATGTTAAAGATGTATGTAGTTAAACAAGATAAAAGACATTTTCATTTCAAACTGCCGACACTTTAGATTCTGCTTCGTAAATATCAATTGCACTATTTATATTAGCTTAGAAAAGAATTCGAGCTTGAGAATTACAAGCAAGCAATTATAAGTGAATTCTTCTAGGCAGATTCAATACAAGTAACATCTTAGATGCCTTGCCTTTAGCGCGTGCAGTGGTGCGCTGCCCTCTAAAATGTCATTCCTATCGTGTTTCAGTCAAAGGGCCCCTTAGATCGAATCCCCGCAGAGTAAGTAAACATTTTTAATATAAAAAAATATTAGTTGGTTTAATTTGTTGATTTTCGGAATAATAAAAATAAAAAATCTTATCCTCTCACATAAAAGACTCATTCAAATTTTTAGGAAGAAACAATATTCAATTTCCAAAAGATACTTTATATCTTATATCCAGAAAATCCCTTTTTTATACCTTAGAAGGCACTTTTTCTTATCGCTTCGAAGGGACTTTTTCTTATCCCCAGTATGAATAACTTTCTTATACTGTAACGAGTCCTTTTTGACCCGAAAACCAATGCAGGCTATGCTCAGGGTAACCGAGGATCGTTTCAACAAATTTATATTGGACTTGCAATAACAACACAGGGAATTCTTTATTCTATTATTCACCAGCGACGTGGTTCACTTTATTGTTCACTTTGATTTTTCTTATAAGCCTATATGAGGTATCCTTGACAAATCGCAAGGTACGCCTCCTATCAGGCTAACCGCCGTGCTCGCAGGGATAAGCAATCGCTTGACTCGCAGGCTCGCCTATTCTGCACAACTCCCACGTACTGCCCTACTACTATCGTCCTTCAAAGACTCGAAGGATGCGCTGGCTAGTATGACCGTCTATAACGTCGCATCTGCGTTCGACTCACAGGCTCTACGTGCGCACAGCTACCTTTCTCGATGCGAGTCGATATCCTTTCACCAGGAAACCCTGTATCTGGTTCAAGTTCTTCCACGAGGACTGTTCCGTATACTGTTCAAGGATTCCGCACTCGATTTCCCCGTCTGTAATATTCCGGGATACTCCGTTTCGCCGGCCTTGTGCTTTTAAAATTCGTTCCGCACTCGCTTCAGTCCCGATTCACATTCACTTCCTTCTATGTCGTCAGCGACCCCTTATATAGCCCTCCTGGGCTGTCTCCCGGTGTCTCCTTGTCTTCTTCCCAGATCTTAAATACGGCACTTTCTTCTGCCTAGCAACAGCTCTCTTTTAAAGTGCCAGCGATATCGCACCTTCAGCTAATTGGAGCGACTGCGACAACTAGCCTTTGCTCCAAACTTAACGGATCCTACCGTTTACTTTCTGCGCATCCGCAGTCTGTCGTGCTGCTATAACCATGGACTCCCATTCATTTATCCTTTCCCCTGAATCCGCCTTGATACCCCTTTATGCAGCGAATTCGCCGCACTTCCCCTTTCGCACCATAACCATTCCTCACAATCCCTTAAGAAGAGACATATTCCTATCTCCCAGCAGAAACGCTTTCTTTCCTCCCAGAAGTGTCGCAGAGTGGCACCCTTCTTCCCGAAGGGAAATGAGAATGCAATTGCTATGCGATATCGCTAATGTAATAGCAAAGCAAATAACTCTTAAATATTTAGAAAATTTAGCCTTGTTTTGTAACAAAAAAGATGTAAAAGTTAAATACTCAATCACGAGACCGAATTCATAATTACCGACCAGTTCATATCGCTGTTGGCTACAGAGTTTCTGCAGATGAAGGAACTAATAGAATCAGACAACTTTTTTTTGTTTATTAGAAAATTTTACCAGGTACTAGGGTAATTTTAAAAATAAAAAAAATTAATCTTCGACCCAAACGAAGAAAGTTTCACACTCAGACGAGAGATTCACTAAAATTAGATAAGATAATTCATTCAGCTCATGAGCATGAGTTTACTTATAATATATAAAAGAAATTTGATCATGGCCAACATCAAATTACAGTTCTCAGATGTCAAATTGTCAAATCAAAAGTAAATTCGACTATATTGTGCAAACTGGGCCAAATACGACGACAGTGATGTGGAATATGATAAAGATGTCATAAAAAACAAAAAAAAAATTATTAAAAAAATGTACATGAAATCTAGTTAGTTCAGCAGAATAATAAAATGTCAGAAACAAAAATATAAAACGAAATACACAAAAGTGCTGCATTGTAGAGCTCCGAGTGCAAGTAGGTAACTTTATCGACTGAATATATTTTCGTGTGGCCTGACATGCTTCTCATAATTTCGAATTTACTGTTTTTGCAAGGCCTGCTTTTCATTTTAAAATAATATAAACATATTTCATTTTGCCGTTTTGTTATCAGGCGTCAGAACAAATAAAGCGGATGGTTTGCCAACACGTGAACATGCCACGTAGAATTGACCATGAGTAAAACATGCATTTTGTAAATTAAGACCACAAACAGTCAAGGATTGAGCTTGTGATTTGTTAATTTTCAAGGTGAATGCAAGACGTATCGGGAAATGATTTCGTTTAAACTCAAAGGGTACATCGGTTGGGATCATCGAAATCCTCGGATTAAGAACTTCTCACCTTTTGAGTATTCGCTAGAAAATGTTGTGATTCTGGCGTATCGCCTTGAAGCAATGAATGCAATGGCTAAGGTGGCGGAATCAATACTGACAATTTCACTTTGCCATTAAGGCAACACAGTCCAGGAATTTCTCCAGCAAACTTCAATGCACCACAATGCCCACAAACAACGTCCATTGGACTATTGTGCAATCGTATACATAAGCTGATCGATGTAAATTAACACTTGTAGCATTTCTTCTTGCGCGTCAAAGATTATTTCGTTGTTGATCTGTAAGATGAACTCGACGATTTCTCATTGCCAACGTATTCGTTTTTGTCTGTCTGTTCCTACAACAGCCGAGTCGTTTTAGCCATGTCCGTCTGTCTGACTGTTTTGAAAATTTCGAGACTTTTTGACTGATTTGCCTACAACACTTATTTACCCGTCGACAATTGCCAGCTATAAAATCTTCATGATAATCTAAGTCCAAACTAATTATAAAAATTTTCCAAATTTTGCGATTTTTTTGAACCGATAGACCTAAGCGTCCTATTCTTCCGTCGATGGCTTCCTATTAAATCTTGATGAAAATCCAAACTAATTATAACATTTTGCATATTTTCACTATTTTTTTGAAGCGATTGGCTTGGAGTTTTTAATTGCTATTGTGCTATTCGGGGAGGAAACAAATCGAACATAGTTCTCTCCCACCTCCAATTGAACCTTGGTAATTGCCTCTTCTGACATTTTCTGTGTGACTCTTCCATTTGCGGAATGCGCTGCTGAACTCGAAAATAGTATTTGACAGCGGTCACATAACACTTGGACACGTAGTCGGAGCCCTGGAAGGGGAACGTTTAGAAATTGAAGTGATTTATAAAGTTGAAGTTTGGTTCGCCCATATTTTACCTTGATATAATTGGCATTGATGTAGGGCACATTCTCATTGCCCGATACGCAGTTGCTCGATCTTCTTCAGAGGGCAATTGTGTCTGCACTATCCGCTAGACTACCGCTTGATAGGAGGCCAGCAGTAAGCTGTCTACTGAACTAGGAGCGGGTAATTTGCTGTTCAATGATATCCCTCTTAGTCTGGTAGCTGTGATCAAAGACATAGTTGAAGCGAATCAAATCGAACTGATTGAGGGGACTGGAGGCGCTCAGGAGTGTTTGAATACTGTCTAAATATATTTCAAACTCCTCTCTGGTGGATTGTGGTGACATGGGACGTTACATGATGTTGCGCACACTGCCACATTGCACACAGGTAGAGACCAGACCGTGCTCCTGTCCGCCGATGTTCTCTGGCGGATTTCCGAGTGTTTCTTATCCGCCAAGTCCGTCACCTCGCTCTTAACTTTCACGGCGCTCATTAAATTCAGCTCGCCCGCTCTAGAAATTACCACTAGGCGACACTTTTTGATTAATTTCAATCTTTCAATTTAATTTTCTAGAACAAATTTGTCAAACAAGCATACATTTGCCCACTGACCAGGCGACAATTTCTCTCGATCATCATTTGCTTAAAAATTTCAAACGAATAAACATGAAAATACTGCAGCGAAAACAAACACAATCGTGGCCTAGATGGCGATAAAAATTAGCTTAAACATTATTTCATAATTTTGGGGACATTCAATAAATTCCAGCCACAATTTCGTTGCTAATTTGAGCACGTGTTAACTCTACAAATATTTTTGACAAATGATGTTCGTGCACTTGTTCCCATCCATTGACGAACATGTTCGCACGAACTCACGCCAGATAGAAATGTTTCTATTCTCTGCGAACAAAAAGTTGAACACAAAAATCTGTCACGAACACCTCCACTAACGACAAACATTTTGTCGAGCAATTCGTGAGTGGATACCCTGCTTTAACCGCACAAATTAGAATCGAAACCTAATTTTGATATGTCACCGCGAAAAAGAGGCGTTAACAGCACTTATAGCTACGTTATTTTTTTTTTAACATAACGTAGCGGCAAACGTAACCTTTTTTCGCGATGAGTGGAAACCGAATATAAAACTGACACACGGAAAAATTACGCAGCAGTTTTTTTTATATGGAGTTTTTCATTTCGCGGCCGTTTCGCGACCCGTGGAAACCGCCCTTTACAAGCAAATAGTTAGCTAACTTACTTAGAATAAAAGCAGTACCGCTTGCAAAAGTGATTCAGAACAAATTCAAAACTATCACCGTGGTCTGTTAAGGTGTACAATTCTAAACAATAAGCATTTTAAATATAAGCTCTAGAACGACAATAAGCATAATGCTAAATATTAGTTACCCTCAACAAAAGTGTCAGCTGCGACTTTGGCATGGGTTAAGTTTTAGAAAACATAGCGCCTTGTTGTCTGTATTTTCATGAGAGCATGCGTAACAGAGTCCATTCTATTTACTTTCCGCGCCGCTTACTCTTGTGTGAAGTGTCTGAAGAATTTTACTTATGCGCTTTCATTTGCACCTTTTGGGTGCGTTCACACACACACTGGCACGGTGTCATGTTTTTAGGTGACAGTCAGAGGCAGTACCAGTTGGCTGTTGCCATATAAGTTCAGAGAATTCTGTCATAATTCCCATGAATACAACTTAGTCTGAACAGACTGCCAGCTAACTGACAAAAAAAAAAAACTGGCAACCTGTCAATGCTTCCATAGCATTATTTTCTTAGCATTATTCTCTTATCGGTCAAATAATATCAGGTCACGCTACCATCTTTAGTTGTGGTTTCACTTCAATTACTTCCAAATTCTACCATTTCCCATATTGTGCTATTTGCTGAAACTATTTTTATCTCAAGCATTTTGTTCTCTTCTCGTTTTTCTATGGCCTTTTTTTTGCCCACGTTTGATGCATCATTGACACAACGTTCCGCCTACCCAACCACCTGCCTGCCCACGTGTCATGATAACAACAAAACAAACAACAAAAACAACAACAACAATTCAAACAGCTCATACTCATGTTACTGCATTGATGGCTATACAGGGATCCAGTGCCAAACGAATTGGGACGAATGCTGGTCGAGCCCCTGTCAAAATGGCGGGACATGTGTGGATGGTGTAGCCTACTACAATTGTACGTGTCCGGAAGGATTTTCTGGTAAGTGTGTAGATGTATGGGTGTCAGTACAATGCGGTTTATTTTTGGCCAACAACACTGGCAGCAGCCCACGAGAGACACTAACTAAAATATACGTAACTAAAACGTTGCACAATTCGCTGAACACGGGAGGAGGAGTAGACGGAGGCTGTTCCACGTGCAAAATGTATTTTTATTAAGCAAGAGAAAAACACACACACTCAAACAGAGTTGGATGTGGTTGTAACAAATAGAGAAAGGTTCCCGTTTCTATTTTTCTGTTCTTTGCACCCACCACACTCACAAGCATTTGTAAAATTTACACGGCAAAGCCAAGCCAAAAAAAAAAAAAAAATATAACAATATACAATAGCGGGTTTTTACTATTTCCCCACATGTGTCTAGTCTTCTTTTTAGCGCGTAAGCCACAGAAAAGAGGCGAGCATAAGTTGAGAATAAGATAAAAGGATTTAGGGGTAAAGAAGCCAAAATGCTCTAACCAAACTAAACAGTTGGGGAAGTAGAAGGCGATTAAAAAAACTGCGGTTTAAACCGCTAATGATAGAAATGAGGCTACAAAATAAGAAAAAATTAAAAATACGTACATACACATCATGCATGAAGCGTGGTTATTTGTCAAGATCAGCCTTAAGTTCTGCCGTCAGTTCATCCTTTAGCCGCATGTGTGCGCGCGCCCTTATTGTTTACACTAATCGTGACTATCCACCGAGTCACACTCCCATCGCCCATCAATAGCAAAATACATGTACACATGCATACGTTCTAGGTCTCGGCATCAGCAGCAGAGACGTTGGCAGAACTTCAATAAATGAGTTTAGCAAATTTAATCAACGAGCTTTAAAGCTTTCATTTCTCTGACTGGGCTTGCTAACTTCTCAATTCCACCTCATTAAAGTCTCTTCATCTTCAGAACTGAATAAATGTGAATTAATAAATCTAGAATACCGCGCCGAAAAGCACATCTGTGCGGTCTGTGTAATAAAGAATTTGCAGTAAGCAAGCAACAAAACTGTCTCACTTTACTTGTATAGGTAAAGGTGTGAATTTTGCAACACTAAATTGCCAGGCCTCTTCTGAGCTTTTTTTTCAAACGAAATCAATTGTCGCCAGCAACAAAATCGCAAATCACATGCAAAAGTGATATTGCTTCAGTTTATGGCCACAAGCACAGAGACTGCCCTGGACATTGGAAGTATGAAGATTTAACAATTTGAGGAAACGAATCTAAAACGGAAATATAAGAATTAGCTGGTATTAACACGAGTTTAAACCAGCGGTGGGCAAGCCCTTGCTCCCCTTGCTCCGAGAATTTTTTCTGCAATTGGTGCCAGTCAGTCTCATAATAAACTGCGTGGCAATTTACTCACTTCAAATTGTGAACAACAACAAAGTCAATGCGAATTGGAGCACCTCGCCTACAAGACGCGCACACAGACGGCGCAACAGCTGCATTTTGGGCGATCGAGACTCGTTGATAACGGTTATTTTTTCTGTTGTTGTTGTTGGGCTACTTCCAAACTCAAATTGCATGCAAACCGCTGGTTTAAACTAAAGTGTGTCAGCTGAAAGCTTATGTTTATATGAATAGCTTAGAAACAGCTGGCCAAATGGTAAAAAAAACCAACGTAATAAATAAAGAAAAAGAACAAACTTTGCATTAAATGAGAGTGTTAATGTTAATGGATTGAGTTCTAGTACTGATATACTCAATAGGAAGGAAGAAAATTCCTGTAAATATCCAAAACTGTTCACTCAGAAAATTATTTTTCTATATTTAAGAAAATTGCCCAAAAAATTTAGAAAACAATTTTCTCAATTTTAGTAAAATTGCCCTTAAAATTAATTTTTTTCCAAATACTTTTTGGCCTTTTCTAATATATATATATAATATGATATTTGTTAAAAATTAAGGGAATTTTGTCCTAAAACTAAAAATATAAATCCTAATTTTAAAAATGCTTTTCTTCCTCCTTTCTTAAAATGTTTGCGAAATTGTTTGTGCTATGTATGCATTTGTTTACACATGTACATTCGCATTGGCTGAAGAATGCAGATGTATTGAACAAGTTTTTTTCACATGTGTTGCAGCATTAAGTAATCGATTAAAAGATTGTATAGAATATAGACAATGTTAAAAACACTTCCAATGAAAAAAAAAACCATAAAAAAAAAATAAAAAATGAGAACAAAAACTATGCCCCTAGATCGACGTTTTCTAAGCGAATATCTTGTCCACTCGACCACAGCTCTTGTTGCTCACTGAGCGGCAAAATAGCAACTGCGTACATTCTTAACTATGCCATCGACGCCACGTCTTGCTTATGGTTGATAGTCGAGTGGGCTAAGGTGCCGTTGGAAATCCGGTCACCGAAACGATTATTTTGTAACCCAATCGCAACCGGACCGAAATAGAAACAGATAACCATAACCGAAACAATTGAATTTTAATGATAATAACTCTAAGCGAAGTCGATATTTGTTTCGTTTTTAATCCATGAAAAATAGCACAAAATAGGAAAGTAACTTGCAAAGAAAAGAATATGAAGAAGAAATTAATAATAAAAGAAGGAGTCAGGTATAATAAATTCAAGGAAAAAAGATGGAAAAAAAACGAACAAAATTCAATTTATGAAGAATGAAATATAAAGAGGGGAAGAAAAAAAGAAGAAGGACTGTAAAAGGAGAACAGTTAGAAAAATGATGTAAAAAAGAGAAAAATAAGCGGGCCGTGTTCACAAAAGATATCGATGTATCTAGTACGATTGTAATGGTGAATGTGGTGGTAATGTGCAATCATAGAATCATGACTGAAAGTACCCAAATTATATTTAAAAGTTCAAATTTTTCCAAAACGAACCCAAAAAAAATTTGTACAAAACCGAAAATTAGGTTTTGGTCAGCATTTGAGGGTCTAGTTTCATAAAAATTTTATCAAAATCAAAAAAAGTGAAACCGTGTGTTTTGTCCAATCCATTCCTAATGCAGTCCCAAGCTTTATAACTTTGTACAAGTACATCTTTTAGAGTATCAAGAATGTTAGCAGAAAAACGCATTGCAAAATGATTTGAGAGCAAGATTTCCAAGGCGTCAAGTGGAGGGGGAGGAATAAGCATGAAAATGGCTGCTTGGCTGGGGCCGGCAAACCCAACTTTAATGTGGTCTATTGTGGTAGTCAATGTTGGGTGCTTAACTTGCCACTCGCTACGTGGCAGACTCAACCTCTCTAAGTGTGTCTGTGTGTGTGTGTGTGTGTGTATTTGCACGGAAGTCTAACCATGAATGTATCTAATGTTCATCCTTTTTGACTTCGTGTACTTTCCGTCCGTTTTACGTATAAATACACACACACATAGTCACACCTAAACACATTTACTTAGGCTACGTGCAAGAAGCACTTAGTGTCTGTGTCTACTACTCTCCTGGTCTCCAAAGTTGACTTTATAAAATGTAGTGAAATTTATAGTCAGGGTGTAGGTGTGATATGTATTTGTATCAACGGCAAGTAAAACCAAAATACAAATTGCAACAAATTTGTTCAAGAACTTTGCTGATGAGTTCAACAGGGCAACAAAGGGGGGAAAATTGGGTGAAGGAGAGTAAAATCATTGACTGGGTAGTTTTGGGCTTAACAGTGTGTTAAGTTAATGCCCAATATCGATGTTGGTTGCATACCAGTTTACATGCGTTGTGTTTTGTGGATTGGTAAAATAGAAAGAAGTAAAAAGAAATTTATGTTTGCTTGGTTACAAAAATTTATGGAATAAAGTAAAATTTATGAATTCGATTAAGGGCCGTGTTATAATTGCAGTTAAAACAAATTTCATAATTTTATGAAACCGTAAATTACAAACACAAATTAAATCAATTTTAAAAACTTTCAAAAAGTTTTAAAAAGTTCAACAATAGACAGAACCATTAAAAACCATAAATAATAATTTTAGAGCTAAATTGCACAAAGTTTGCACCCGGGGCAAATTCAATTAGCAAGGCTTAAAAATAAAACCCTTACTTATATGACTGAATACAAGTTTAAAATGTAAACATTTCTTTTGTTCAGGACTAAGGATTTACAATCAAGAATGCAAGCAGATCTACTACCATACCGCTTAGAACCGGCTCGATTCAGATTAAATCGAACCATTAATCATACCTTAAATGTACACAGGTCATATTCGACTCAAAAAGCAATAAAATATACAGAGAAAAACAAAAACAACTCAAAACGAAATGTATAATTTCGAAACCGAGACGAAAACGTGTCAAAAGTCAAAAGAGACAGGAAAATCTCAGTCCAAGAGTATAGTCTCAATTTCAAGGTAGAATTAACAAACTTTGACTAAGATGGTTTTCACTATCTTTACACTTGCACACTATCTTATTATATATCTTTACGTAGAATCAATATATATATTTTTTGTCTTTAATGCCTGTACTCAGATGAGATAATTAGTTCGTCACAATACTTCACATGAATATAAACACCTTTGAACAGCTTGGAAATCAGAATGATTTTGAACAGAAGTCTTATAAATGGTTATTTTTTTCGAAGCTTTCGGATTTGAATCTTATATATATAATAGTAATTTATTTGGCGACCTTTCTAATGTTTAATTAGTGAGTTTAGCTGGCTGTAGGTCCGAATAAGTTGCGTTTGTTCTGAACTTTTCTAAGTGCAAAAGCTTGAATCTTTTGAGCGAGCTTAGAAGTGCCCGTTAAATTTAAAAAAAAGCGTTTTTGCGTTGTTTCTTGAATCTTTTGTTAGTTTCGTTTTCAAAAAAGAGAGCGTGCCGTCTCTTACATAGATTTATAATTTATTTGGCGACCTTTCTAATATTTAACTAGAGAGTTTAGCTGGCTCTAGGTCCGTAAAAGTTGCGTTTGTTCACAACTGTAAGCAACTTATGCATTGTACCACCAAAAAGAGCTGGTTGCCTATACAGAACTGTTTTATCGTTATCCCTAATGACTATTCAGTAGGCTTTTCGCTGAAGAAGGAGAGGCAGTTGGCAATCATGCTAACGATGAAACAGTTCTGTATAGGCAACCAGCTCTTTTTGGTGGTACAATGCATAAGTTGTTTATAGTTGTGAACAAACGCAACTTTTTCGGACCTAGAGCCAGCTTAACGCACTAATTAAAAAAAATTATAAAATTCAAAAAAGTGTATGAAATCTTTATTTGAGTCGATAGAACGATCTATATAATTTAATGTTTAAAGATGATTTCATGTAAATGTTGACCGCGGCTGCGCCTCAAATGGTTCATACGCTGGGTTCAATTTTGGCATACTCTCTCCAACATATCCGCCTGTATGTTACGAATAAATTCTTCAATATTGGCTTGTCGCTATAGACATGAGCCTTAACATAGCCCCACAAAAAATATTCTAAAGGCCGCACGATCTAGGCAATTGACCAGCCCCAAGCGTTAAATAAACTGTTCACCGAACTCGCCTCTCAATTGGGCCATTGTTTGGCGTGCTGTGTGGCATGTGGCACCGTCTTGTGGAAACCGATGCACCAATGGCAGCTGAAATGTCTTCCAGGGCTGAAATTGTGGCTGGCTTGTTCTTGTATGTGTACAGAGACTTCACGTAGCCCCACAAAAAATAGTCTAGTTTGGTCTAATCACATGATTTCGGCGGCCAATGGACTTGTCCAAAAAGAGAAATTAATTGCTCATCAAACCCGCCTCTCAAGTGATCCATGGTTTCGCGTGACATGTGGTATGTGGCACCGTCTTGTTGAAACCACATGTCAAACAAGTCTAATTTTTTTCATTTTGGGACCATTGCGATTATCATTATGTTTGAAAAAATACGATAGAATGCATAGCCGCCAGCCCACAAACCGCACCAAGCAGTAAATTTTCAGGGTGCATTGGTAGGTCTTGCCGCCAAACATGCCTCTAACTGCTCTTATAGATAGACCATAGTTGCAAAGGCAATATCTGTTGTTTTGACGTCAAGGCTGCAAACCGGTCCTGACCCGGGTATCACGGGTTTCATCGAACCGGACCATGAACCGAACCCCTTTAATATTTGAGCCCGCCGAACCTGAACCTGAACCGAACCCCCTGTATACAATTAACTAAAAACGTTCGGTTCAAACAATCATTTAAGTCAATTTCTTAACATCTAAACTGAGTATTCTCAATAATATGACCGATATAGACCTATTGTATAGTATGGTACAGAATCACTTGAGTTGGCATGATTAAAATATGCTTTATCAGATAATCCAATGTTCTTCCATTGTAATTTTCCGTGTTCAACAGCATAAAACATGAATTTTCAGTGAAGGTAAAAGTTGTGTTACCTCCGGGTCTTCCCAATAAATCTTTTTTTAAAACATTAATCAATATTTAAAGAGTCTTAGCTGTTTAAATCAGCAGCACGTTTTTGCACGTTTTTGTGCAATCCTCCATAGAAGATATGTGGTTTGTTCAATTTCAAACGTTTTTATTATGTGCTCTCTTCGTGTTGCTCTCTTTCGCTGTGCTTGACCCGTTGTCTTTCGTGCATTCGTAGGTACTGCATTGAGTTTGTTTTGCTTTTTCATGTTTTCTTTAATTTTTCAATATTTTAATTTCATTCTTTTCATAATCTTACTATAGCAACATCGTATCATTGTGAGCTTTCTCGGCACTATATTTTTGATATTTAGTGACCAGGCAAAAGCTCAAAAACTGAAAAATTTCGGAACGCATTCGATCCAATTAAATCTCATATCGTAAATCACGGCTACACATTTAATCACTTTGAAACAGAAACTTCACTAAAAAATATAATATTGTAAAAATTTCTCAATTTTGGAAAAAATGTTTTTACATAAAAGAAAACGTTAGTCAAAAATAGTCATATTGTTTTGCCAAAAATGAAAACATTTCCTTAATTTTGCAAGCATCACGGCCTAAAATAAATTATAAAATAATTCAAATTTATGATGTAGACGGGTAGGAGGGGGAGATATTCGTCGTCAAAGGTGCCTTTTTTATATGTATAATATTATTATACATCTATATGGAAAATTTCAAGTCGATATCTCTATTGGAAGTATTTTTGGCCACCTTCTCCAAACATGACCGACCACTGTGCAATGATGCCGCCAGCCCACAAGCCGCAACAAGCAGTGAATTTTTCAGGGTGCATTGGCAGCTCTTAAACTGCCTCTAACTGCTCTTCAGATCAAACTCGGCAATTCTGTTTGTTGACGTACCCATTGAGCCAAAAATGCGATTCGGCGCTGAAGACAATGTTTCGATAAAAAAGTGTATCTTCATTTAACTTTTCTAAGGCGAATTTTAATAATAAAATTTAATGATTTGCGAAGCGTTGTTCGTTTGTTAGCCTATTCATGGTGAAATTGCAAACCTTACTGAGCATTTTTGGCGAATTGGATTTCCTAGAATCAATTACAAAATTATGTTACAACGTTTTGCTATCAAAATTGTCGAATGGAAATAAATGGAAATTTCTACTTAAAAGCCGACTCGGTTAAACAATTCTGAATCCGCATGATTTGATCGAAATCGAAATTGTAAACAGGCCTGTAGATTTGTACTCTTCTAACTTCCAGTAAGTCTCACATAAGCAGCGCATTTATTTTCAGCATTTATTTTTAGTGTAGAACACATTTGCCAAATGTTTTTTTCGAGTTGAAAAATGAACCAAACACGAGAAGGCCAAGCTAACTTCGTCTGTGCCGAAGTTTTTATACCCTTGCAAATGCTGTTTTTGAAATGTCAGAGTTTAAGAACGCTTATTCCGACCGATCGGTCCTATGGAAACCATAAGATATAGTCACCCGATGTCGATCAACGTTTCAAATTAGTTTGAAAGCGTTTCATATTAAGAATCACCGACTTTAAGAACGATTTACTTGAAAACAAAAAAGTTTTTTCACTAAGACCCATTTTCCGACCGATCGGTCCTATGGCAGCTATATGTTATAGTCTTCCGATTTAGACCACAATTTGCAAATCTGTTTGAAAACATATAATATTAAATATGGCCGAGTTTTATGACGCTAGCATTGAAAACCAAAAAGTTTTTCTTACTAAGACCCATTTTCCGACCGATGGTTCCTATGACAGCTATAAGATATGGTCATCCGATTTTGACCAAAATTTGCAAATCTGTTTGATAGCATACAATATTAAGAATGGCCGAGTTAAAGACCGCTAACATTGAAAACAAAGAAGTTTTTCTCACTAACACCCATTTTTTGACCGATGGTTCCTATGGCAGCTATAAGATATAGTCATCCGATCCGGTCGGTTCCGACATATTAGCAGCGTGCAGTAAAAAGAAGACCCTGTGCAAAATCAGCTCGATAGCTTTAAAACTGAGAGACTAGTTTGCGTAGAAACAGACGGACAGACAGACGGACAGACAGACAGACAGACGGACAGACAGACAGACAGACGGACAGACGGACGGACAGACGGACGGACAAAGCTCAATCGACTCAGCTCGTCGCCCTGATCAAGAATATATATAGTTTATGGGGTCGGAAATGAATATTTCTATGCGTTGCAAACTTCTGGGCAAAATTATAATACCCTTTGCAAGGGTATAAAAATGCTTGTTGTTGCTGCGCCCTTCCGTTAGATTTTGATGCCAAAAAACAAATATTTTTTTCGACAATTTTATAAAATAAGTAAATTCTCCAGAATGATTGAAATGCAGCAACAAAAGTAAAGATATACAACTCCTCGATGATAGAGAAGTTAAGTTAGTTGTGTAAGAGAAAGGTTATAAACAACAATTGTGGATCATTCGACAAATGAATGTCATATTATTAAGCTTCACCGAAGAAAAAAATTGATTTGTTTCATTTCAATTTTCCTCCTATATGAAAATGTATCAAATTGATATGTGAAAAATTTAAAATGGATATTTTTAACATATCATCATTGCATTTTTAGTATCATTTTAAAACTATTTAATATCTATTTAAGTAAATGATATTATTTTGGATCCGAAAGATATTAATTTCCTTTTTAAATGAAAAAATTTTTATTTTTGAAAAGTTCATTTTAATCAGATGAAGATCAAAGTGAATTTGATCATATTTTTCTCTGTGTAGAAATGGCAGATAAAATTTTGTAACAATTTTATAAAACCAAAATTTCTTGGCCTGATTGTATACAAAAATCAATCCGTAAGACGAACCTTAAGTTTATGATGGGATTCAAACCCGGATCGGACCACACCTTATTCAGAATTTGGGCTGTTGGCATTTTTAATGAGATGATTAGCTAATATAGGAATGTAATTTTTTTACATTCCATCCCCTTAATCGAAAGAATCGAAAGCAGTTGTCAATGTAATGGACGATAAATTCAAAATTAAAGAGTTGAAATATTCACTAAAATCAATATAAACCCATCATTTCACCCATTCATCCATTTGATGCATCGTTGTACACATATTTCCAACCTCCCACTAGAGAAACAATTGCATTAATTTAGCATAAATAGAGCATAACAACAAAACATAAGCACTGCAAATGAAATCAACACAAAAACCAATCAAATTATGCTCTGCTAAGCGACGGTTTTTGTAAATTGCTTTTGGGGAAATGCAATGCAAAAATAACTAAACAAAAAAAAATTTTAAAATAAAATTTAAACAAACCAAAAAAAAAAAATATGCTTCTTGTCAGAGAGAAGCCTCAAAAAAATATATATAAAAATAAAAGCGCGAAACGTCGGAAATATAGCAATAAAATGTGCTGGGAAAAAATTCCACAAAAAAATATTTAAATGAAATGCAGTGCATGAATAGAAGCCCAAACAAAAACAAAGCGAAAGTAACGGATGCAAACGAAGAGAGGAAGCAGAAAACAAAACAGATGCCCTCTGGACGCTATTTAACCGCTCATTGAGTTTGGGAAAGCATTCACCTTGCTTAGGACCCCCTAAAAAGAAAATTATGCACAATAAAATAAATGAACAAGCGAGAGAGAGAGAAACGTATTCTAATTAATTTTATGAGGCCTTTGCTTTTGGTGTGGTTGCATGTACAGAGAGGTTTACTTACCCAAAAAAGTAGACTACACTTTTTATGGTGTAAAAGAAAAGTTTTCCTTGCTTTGATTGGGTTTTGTTTTTGGTCTGTTTTGATGTGTTTTTCAATTAATCTGCTGAAAGTAGAAAAGAAAAAGTAGAAACTTGCATTACTTAGGATTTAAGCTATGATCAAAGAGGCTGCACTTTTGAGCAGCTTAACCTTGCTCTAATGACACTCACACACACATACACACAGAAATCCAAACAATTCCCTGAATTCCTTTGTAGTTTTCCTTTATGTCCTACCTTTATGCAATCATTGCAGTCCCCTCCAAAAAAAAAAGTGCTCTCGGGGCCAACGCGAAAACAATGCAAATTGTAGGTAGAAAGATTCCCGGCCTATTCACATGGAGATTTCACATTTCGCATTCATGCAAATGCAGCAAATCAACAATAAAAAAAACCTGGAAATGCATTCAAATTGCAGCAATGCCGTTTTTTTTTTTTCGTCTTCTTTGTTTCATCTTGCATTCTCATTTTCTTTTTGGCTTTTTATTGTAATTTTCCTGCGCTTCATCAGCATCATCAAGGTGTGTGTTTGTGTGCATAAATTTGCACCTCACTTTGCTCTAGCTTTTCACGTATTCATGAGCAGTCAGTCGATCATTCCATCATGACTTCATTTGGCTTTCGTTTTAATCAATGTGAAATTCAAGCTGCAAAAATTTGTCTCCTCTGATTAAGTGAATTATTTTAGTTGCTAAGCTAAAAACAAATTGCAATTCATTCAATTTCACATGATTCGGCAATTTACATCAATTTTTTATTTCAATTACTCAATTGCCAATATATTTTTATATAAATTGTCCCCAATTTTTTTAGATTGCAGAGTTGATTTAGGGGTGGGTGTTTGAAAAGCTAATCAATTGCCTTTTGGGGATTTAATTGTTGACGTTTTGTTGTTTTGTGGCAAGCTTTTCAAATATTCATGATATTATTGATTTTGTCATGAAAGATTGGAAGAGTTTGTTGAACTTTTATGAGGTTAAGCTATACTGTGTTCTAATTGAAGTTTTTTGTATTGATGGCCTGTGGAAGTGTTTATAATATTAAATTAATTATGCAGAAATTATTTCAATGCAATTTTTAGCAATTTTACAAAATTGTTGCTTCATCATTAACTTTGGCTATGTGGCCAAACTAGTTTCTCAGGTGAATCAAAAAAATTATATCAGAAGAAGCTTATGGATAATAATTAACAAATTCTATTTGACGCACAAGAGTCTTGGCAGAGAACTGAAGGTAAATTTAACGAGAAGGCCAAGCTAATTTCGTCTGTGCCGAAGTTTTTATACCTTTGCAAATGCAAATGTCACAGTTTAAGAACGCTTACATAAAAATCAAACAATTTTGTAACTAAAACCTATTTTCCGACAGATAAACGTCTGAAAAAAGTTTTTCTCACTAAGACTCAATTTCCGACCGATCGGCCCTATGGCAGCCTTAAGATATAGTCATCCGATTTCGGCCCAATTTTGCGAATCTATTTGAGAGCATATAAAATAAGTCATCAGCGAGTTTAAGGACGCTAACAAAACTAAACAAAAAAATTTTTTACCAAGACTCATGTTCGACCGATCGGTCCTATGGCAACCATAAGATATAGTCACCCGATGTCGATCAAATTTTTCAAATTAGTTTGAAAGCGTTTAATATTAATAATCACCGACCTTAAAAACGATTTACTTAAAAACAAAAAAGTTTTTTTTCACTAAGACCCATTTTCCGACCGATCGGTCCTACGGCAGCTATAAGATATAGTCATCCGATTTTGACCAAAATTTGCAAATCTGTTTGAAAGCATATAATATTATTAATGACCGAGTTTAATCACGTTAACATTGGAAACAAAAAAGTTTTTCTCACTAAAACCCATTTTTCGACCTATGGTTCCTATGGCAGCTATAAGATATAGTCATCCGATTTTGACCAAAATTTTCAAATCTGCTTGAAAGTGTATAATATTATTAATGACCGAGTTTAATCACGTTAACGTTGGAAACAAAAAAGTTTTTCTCACTAAGACCCATTTTTCGACCGATGGTTCCTATGGTAGCTATAAGATATAGTGATCCGATTCGGTCGGTTCCGACATATTAGCAGCGTGCAGTAAAAAGAAGACTCTGTGCAAAATTTCAGCTCGATAGCTTTAAAACTGAGAGACTAGTTTGCGTAGAAACAGACGGACAGACAGACAGACGGACAGACAGACAGACAGACGGACAGACAGACAGACGGACGGAATATATATAGTTTATGTGGTCGGAAATGAATATTTCTATGCGTTGCAAACTTCTGGGCAAAATTATAATACCCTTTGCAAGGGTATAATAGTTCATCGGCTACGATCGGTTATTAATAGAGGACTAGCAGTTTGCTACATGGTTATCGTTAGATGGTTGGCAGGTTGCTGCGATTTATAAAGTCAGAAAATCGGCCCAGTTGTCTGATGGTCTCAGGGAGTTTATAGTTGAGAGTTGCGTGTGTGCGTTCAGAGTGGGGCTTAATTCTAAGTTCGTTGATGGTGTTGCCTCGCATCGTGGGCTAAGTGGTGCCTTAATTGAGGACTTTGTGGTGCCTCGGTTGAGGGCTTTGTGATGCCTCGGTTGAGAACTGAAGTTAGAGACGATTATTATCAATAGATGACTGGCAGTTTGCCACACGGTTATCGGTAGATGGTTGGCAGGTTACCACATCGCCACTGGCACTGGCGCCATCTATTCTGCATTGTTTGAGCTGAGGCTGGTGAACCAAGTTTTTGACATTTTCTGAGTAGGCGAGAGAATCATCTTGTAAATCTGGTAGTATTCCCCATATTTAGAAAACTGCTAGTAATCGAAGGAATTATAAAGTTTGCTGCATCGTGTAAACCCTATCTCAGTCTGCTTGTTCGCTAACATAACGTTTTAAGTTCAGTCCAAATATAAAACCATGTACTAAAATCTAAATGTAGCAAGCACAAGTATATAATAACGATTCGTGCGGTAACTACGTCCTGATAAAAGTACAAAAAGAGTTATTTCCATTGAAATTTATACAATCCCCAATATACCTTACTTAATACCGAAAATCTGTTTCTCTTGCTCGGTCAGTTTGTTCTGCATAAATGCGGGCAGGGATTTCTTAATGTTGTTATAGCCAACACCAATATTTATGTCTTTATAGATGTAGCAGGCATGTAATACATCTTTTCGAGTTGGGGGAATCTTTACAATCAGCCAGCTTGGAAGCCGGCTCATTTATGCCAATAAAGGCGGTGGAACCGAAATTTTCACCTCACGTACGGCTAGCTCTAGATAAGAGACGATGCTATAGTATGTTTCGACCACATAACAAGGCTCAACAGTAAACGTCTGGACACAATGCTCAGAGAAAAACAGACAATGGTATCCAGTACCACCTTGGCCTTGGTTAGATCAGTGGCTGTGCATTCGATAAGCACGTTCTTTGTCTTAAGTGAGATCTTCGAATGATCACCATTAATGATGGGCCGCAGTGAGCATCATAGATCACTGAATAACCAGAAGACTCACGAATGATGGGCAAATATTGCTTAAGCTGGGCATGTGTGGCATTGAAGTCCATCAACTGCAGGCCAGTTATCTCCAAAGTTTGGTTAAGCGGTTTAAATTTGATTTCCTCTGACGCCCAATCCTCGTAGCTGAATATGTCCCTGTAATATATCCAAGACGTGGGTGCCAATGTCCACCAGGGTCCGCTTACGACAAATGTTCTGATGCAGCTTATATTGCAGATCAATGAAACTCTTGTAGAACTCTTGAGTAAAACACACAGCGGAAACAGCATGTGGACGAATTTTTACCGTGGAGGAGGCAACACTTGGCTATTGTTTAGACATGATAGTCTCGTAGTCCTGTTGTTTGTAATGCTTAAAATGTAAAAAGCTTGTCAAATTCGTAGAGAATCATTCTCATGTCTCATGTAATAAAGAATATGTACGCAGCCTTTAAATTTGCTTTAGTGGTTAAAAAATGAATTATTTTTAAAATAATGAACTATAGTTCAAAAAATGAACTATGGTTTAAAAAATGAACTAAAATTATTATTTGGCAAGCAAAGTTTGATCAAAATAGAGTGACTATATCGAATAGTTTCCATATAAATATCGTGTTGTGGCTTAAACTAAAAAATGCGATATTGTATGCGAGGAGGGAGCAGTTTTTGTTCGATATTCTTCATCTTAGAAATGTAATTCCATATGGGTAAACATGTATATAAAACCGATTCGTGCGATAAGTACTATAAGTCCTGACTAAAGTACAAAAAAGAGTTATTTCCATTAAAATTTATACAACACCAATATACCTAAATACCGATTAGGAATGTGTCACGAAAATATCTTTCTCTTGGTTTGAAACCTGCCTTATTTGGGAAGAGGTTTAGCTTAAGTCATTACCAAACCCGTTTTGATAAGCAAAAGTTATTTTCAAAATCGAGAAAGTTGTACTACTTAAGAATGACTAAAATTTAAATTAATATTTAAATAAGTAGTCATATCTCGTGAGCCACTGGACGGACTGCTGCGGCAGTTCTCAGCTACACAAATGTTTTTACCTGTAAATGTTAGGATGCTTATTGCAAAACCCTCTCTTTTTTATGGTGTGGAAGTTTTCGGCCATTATGACTCTCGGGATATGCACAGGTTGGTTATTGCCTTTAATTAAATTGCCCGATATGTTTTTAATGTCGGACGAATGGACAGCATATCCCATTTATCCCATAAGATCCTTAGCGTTAGCCTTAAGTCTTGGAATGATCTCAGGACTTTAACATTTCTTCACAAATTATAATTACACAGGAACCTTTATACCTGTATCAAAAATTAAGACCTGCTTTCTCACAAAGAAGAGCTATAATGCTTATCTTTATTAATGCAATTCGTCTGTGGAATGACCTACCTTATAATCTTAAAACTATTAGAAGCATCCCGCAGTTTCATGCACAGCTTAAAAAACCGGTTACTATATGTCCCATACATGTCAAACCTCAATCTCTTACCATCCCTGAGATCTCTTCATTCAAATGAACGTTCATGTCGACTCGGCTGTTGATGCTAATCAAGAATATATATACTTTATAGGGTCGGAGATGATTCCTTCTGGCTGTTACATACTTTTGCACAAACTTAATATACTCTGTGTACGTTTGGTACAGAGAATAAAAATTTAAATTTTACAAACCCATGTGACTAGTGCTTTAATTATAAGTCAATTTTTTTTGTTCTTATAGCTCTGGGCTAAAATAAAATAAATTTAAAAAACATAAGAATCGTTCAACAAATTTCAATTAATCATCAAATTATCTCTAACTAATAAGTTTGAAGTTTCATTTGCCATCCTGTTGGATGAGATGGATGAATATCTTGGAGACAATCCTTCTAATTCGATTTTCAAATAAGAAAATAAAATCTATCGAAGTTTTTTGTTCTGTGATCGAAGCCAAACTCTTTATAGAATTCCGTGCCACCCCTGAGTAGACCTTAATTTAAGATCGGAATAGTCTGTAAAAAATCTTAGACGGGACTTTCACTATGAAGTAAACTTCACGAAGTTTCTGTCCCCCTCTAGGACCTCAGCCTCTAAGAATGGCCCTCTGAACTTCACATCTAATTGCGCTCAATGTCTTTCATCATCTTTCATCATTTTTGAGCAACAATAATAATCTCCAACTTTGTGTCTAATAACAGTTGCCTTATTCTTGTCGAGACGCGACTTTTCATAAGAAGCCAAGGACTTCATACTCTCCGTAGAACGAGCTCTAACATTTGCTAAATCAATTTCGCACTCTGTTTCACAAGGATAAATCAATCTCCAAAAGGACATATTCCCATATAAAAATCGTGTTCTGGCTAAGACTAAAAATGCTATATTGTTCATCTATCTTATCATAAAGCTAGGTATCACGACAGCAAACACCTGGAGTCGTATAAACTCTGGAACACCTCATCTGCAGGTGCCCAGCGATTGCTACGTCAAGATAAAAACATCTACACTCCCCAAGTCTCACCTCTCTGGATGAGGCGGCCAAAAAGTTTCCCAAACAACTATTGGCATTTGCCTAAACGTCAAAGATCCTCTTGGATTTCAAATGGTACCCCGAAAAAGCAACCGGCCTCACTAAGGACCGTAAGGTCTATGTGTGGACCCTACAAAGGGCCAGCTGGAACTACCTACCTAAGTAGGTCATCATATCTTAGAAATGTACTTCCATATGCGGAAAAAAAATCTTCCTTTCCGAATTTCAAGTCGATATCTCTTAAACTACGGCCTACAATTAATTTAAGTCCCCCTAGATTGGCAAAATCTTACACTGTACCATAATATATGCTAAACAGACTAAGTATTAAAAATACTTTAGAAAAATAATGGTGAAGTTAGTACAATAAGGACCGATTTCTCAACTTCTACAACAGAGTAAATTGAAAGATAATATCACACATAGTAGTTATCTGGAAAAAGAGATATCGGCTCGATATTTTGATTGTATTTTGAGAGAACCCCAGATCTCATATATGGTAAGAGCTATACATCATATCTTTTACAATTTTGTAGAAAGTTTGTTCAGTCTTTCAATATATATCAGCATTATTTGTTGATCTACCAAGTTTGGTAACGATCAGATGAAAAGTAGTAGAGTTAAAATCAAGTCAAGTCAAACCTCAAAAGCCACATAAAACAGAGCAAGAGGGACACAGAGAGCGATTAAACTCAGTTATAAACCTCTATGGTGCGACCGACTTTCTTGCTGCTTAAGAATATAAAGTCGTAAATGTTTTTTAATTAAATTTATTACATCTTTAATTTGTATGTGCAAAATGTGTGTAACTGTTGTCATAGTAATCTGTGATTTATCTTTACACAAGCATTGATTGATCGATTGCCACAAAGGCCGTGCACAAGTTCATTAATTAATTAGTCTATAAGGATACACCTAACTACCAAGCTGCAGCCACTCCCTCTTAATGCCTCTATCCGATGTAAGCGTTTCTGCCGTATCAAAATGTGATTTTCACACTCTCATAAATTTTGCCCATAGAACTTTCCCCACACAATACTTTCTAATTTTACGCAACGTTGCCAGAGTAAGCCGAGCATTTTCAATTTTCAATGGGGAAAAATGTGCAGGAAATTCAATAGAAAATTCAACGGCAAAATCAAAGCAAGGAAATGTTGAACAAAATGCAATTAATTAAAAGCGGTAATACGTACATATAAGTAAGCAGGTGCAGATGTGTGTAGAATATTTGTTCTCTAGCGCAGCAATTGCCGTGAAAATGAGCTTGCCTTGGCTTTGGCTTTTCATTGTCCTCTCATATGGCAGAGCGAAAGAATAAAAAAAATCCAAAAAATGTGCAATTGAAAGGGCAACAAAGCGCACCACAAGACATTCAAGTGCCGACCAACCCACCCACTCACTTATGCGAATTCCAATTGGTGGCTGTCACATGGCTTGGCTTGAATTGCTTTCTGGGTTTGGGGTCTGAGTGAATGGATGCCGTGATTAGTTTCCCCCCACCCAGCATCCCCATCACAACCAGTCGATGAGGCAAAGTGCATTTCATTGCTCAGTGTCGCAGGTCGAGGGAATCCTTGAATTCGTTTCGATAATAGATTGCTCTGGCAGTGGGAGAAGGGATTAGTTTCGCATACAAATCGCCCAAAAGGGACGTGCTGGATATCTCAAACAGTTCAATTTATATTATTAATGTGCAATAATGGAAAGTGTATTATAATGAATATCAAATTTATTTTGCTGGCTCAAAGCGAAATCTCTTGCTAAGCCTGTAAAGATTGAATTAGATTAGATTAAATAACTTGGGTGAAAATATCTAGAAAATGTGAAATCAGTCAATCTTGTGGCATTCCTTAATTGATATTTCAAAAATTATTCCACATCTTTTACCCCAGCTTATTGTGCAATCACTTAGATTAAAAGTCTTTTCTTATTTCGTTGCAATGCCAACATGCCCAGATTTTGTATGCATATTTTCTGCAAAAGTAACAAGCAAATAAGAAGCACAAAATGTGTGCAGATAAAATTCAAATTTCAATTTGTGCATCAATTCCAAGTGGAGGTGGCAGCAGCCATTGGGAATTGGGGCAGCCTTGTTTATTGTGACTCGAAGCCAAAACAAATGTTCGTACCTTGTTGCACCAATGTTTACAGTTCGCTGGCAGCAATGGTAAAATAACCAGAGCAAAGCAGGGGAAAACACGCACAGCCAGAACAGGACACACAAGAAAAAACAACAACAACAAAATAAAAGAAAAATGACAGTTCAAGTTGTGTAAGAGTGAGCATAAAATAAGGCAAAATGAGTGTGGAGAACGCGTGTCATTTGACATCAAGTGATGTATTTATTGTATTACATTTACTCAGGCAGATATTGAGCAAATGCATAAGACAAATGTTGAAATATAACAATATTGATTAAAATTCAATATTATTTCCATTACCAAAGTGTCGCTGACTGGAGGACTACGAAGAACTTTGTACTTGAATCAAGTACAAATAGTACGGTAAGTACGAAAATACTTGATTCAAGTAAAAAATTCTTATTTCAAGTACGTTTTTTTCAATCCCGAAATACTTAATTTAAGATTGATTCGGGATATATTAAGTACATTTCGAACTATTGTTAAATTTTTGCGATCATACTTTTAGGTTGTAATGGTCTAAAGCTGAACCATATTTGCTCTTAAAATAAGTGAAAAATATTCTTAATTAAAGTCTAATAAATTCTAAATTCAACCGCAATGCATTCTGGAAACAAGAAAAAAATGGTCTTGGTTTAAGCCCATTAAATTCTGTATTTAATCAAATAAGGCTTGGAAAATCCAACGTCCGTAATCTACCCTAACTCCATATCCAAATTGTTAGAACCAGAAGGGAATTTTAAGAACAGATTCGATTTAAAATAATTCGCAGTTTTCGTAGCACACTTTTGGAGCTAGCATTTGTAATTCTGTTTTGTACTTGAAGTAAGTAGGCACTTTTCTTAAATTTTTCGGTTTACTGTAAGTACGAATTGTTCTTGATTCAAGAACGTTTGTACTCATTTTAATAACTTTAACAGTCATTTTTCGATTCTAGAACGTTTTGTACTTATTTTAAGTACACCCAAAAACAAAACATACTTGAAATTTCCAGTACAAAACGGTATAAATTCTATTCCGATCGATCTAGAACTCTCCCAGCCGTTTTTTTCTGAGTGTATATTTCAGGAAAAAGTGACAGCACCAGGTGTAATCATATTCTTTGAGTTCCAGCTTGTAGTGATAAAACTCGTACACAATTGCTCTACTACACCAGCTATTGGCGCCAGCTGTGATTTAAGTAGTAAAAGATTCTTAAATTATTGCCGTTCGGAATCAGCGTAATATTTTTTTGAAGCTATGATATGGTACTGTACGATGATTTTGTGGTGTACTAATTGATGATTTCCGATCCGCTAAAAGAATGATAAAGATCGTACGAACAAAAGTCGAGTTATGGTCGCAACGGCGATTGGCAGCACTTTACACTCTTTATGGATGCTTTACCACTTTTAACTTAAATTGAACAAATATATACAAACTTTAGATGGAGGGCTGCAAACCCAAAAAAATTTTTGGAACCTCCGGTTTGCAGGTGCGTACCAAAATTTAAGGTTCAGAAATTTGAGGTTCGAGGATTTTGGGCTTTGGTTTTGGTTCGAACCTTGGTTTTGGTTTTACCCAATATATACAAAATTACAATACAATAGGTATACACCTGACGCATAAATACATTGTAAGACTGTAAGACGTAGATCGTTTGCTGGATATGGACTTCCTTCATTGCTAGTGTATGAATCTTCAGTCCGATTGAATATGCTTTCTCGTATGCACTTTAATCAGTTATTCACTCACAAACTTGAGCATCGATTGGTGTTTATTCGCCACACTTCAATTGTGCCTTGTTTGTGCTTAAAGTTTTGTGATTGTTTGATTAACAGCCATTCTAATTAGATTTTATATTTTAACTAAAAAAACTTAAATTAGATAAGCTTTTGTTTAGTGTTGTATTCAATGTTATTGATGGAACATATATTATGTAGAACCTAGCCTCCATACTTGTGCTTCGTGGAGCAGAACTAGCAAGATGACGCTGGATTACCGAAAGTGAAAATGTGGTAGTGAGTGTTATTGTGTATACATTTATATAGAACTAACAACTTAACCGCATATTTGCGCAATTTCGAAATAACAAGGTAAATTTTCGTCCTGGGAATTTACTGTAAGTTTGGTTGACTGGCTGCGCGATCAAATAAACCGAAATTTCCTTTCTGAAAGCTTAATGACATAAAAAATAGAGGCAAGTTAACTTCGGCTTAACCAAAGCTTATATACCCTTGCAGCTCGATGATTTTAAATGATTTTCATTCCACAATTTCATTCATTCGACCGATTGTTCTTGTGGCAGCCATATGCTACAGTCAACCGATTTGCATATAATATTTAAATATATGAAGTTTTGGAGCGATAGCATTAACAACAAATAAGTGTTTCCTATTAAGACTATTTCTTTGACCTTTTACGGCACTATCTTTTATACGGCACTTATATTATACAGTTGTCCGATTTTCATAAAACTTGCTAGAATTATGAAAAAGCATAGAAATCTAATAAATACGAGGTTTTTAGGACGTATGCATGGTGGCCTGGTCACACCGGCAAAAAAAATTAATTCGAAATTAACTTATAATATAAACAGCAAATACTTGAAGTTTCAACTTTCTATCTTTATTTTTATAGTTTATGCCAAAAAAAAGGCAATTCAGCCCAATATGCATTGTATGTAAATTTCGTAAATATTAAATTTATAGTCATTGTTTCACATCTTCTCAGTCAAAACTTCTCAAACGAAATGAAATGCGCGTTTTTATTGTTCTGACTTGTGTGTTGTCTATCTCTTTCTGTTTCGATTCTTCTTTGCGCCCAATTTTTGGCGCGTGGCTAGTGTTGCCAATTTAGCTATTTTTCCCACCAAATATCGCCTGTAAAAATGCTAAAACTTACCAGAGATTAATTTATAATAGCTAAACAATGTCAAATAATTAACTAGAATTGCAGACTCCGGCAAAACTGAATTACAAAATTGCTATATCTGGTGGGAAAAATAGCTAAATTGGCAACGCTGCGTGTGGCACACACTTCTGTTTGTGTTCGGCTGACATGTTTCTGCAGTAGCATGCACCGGGTTGGTTAGATTGGCGCATATGTATATGTTTAAGATGAAAAATAATAGGCGATTACATTGAATTTGTAGTATATTACAAATTAATATCTCTGACTAGAAGTATTGTGGTCTATGTGTATGTAATATTAATAACGCATACGTATGAAAATTTTTGTGCAAAGCACTTGGAATAGTGTGACTGTGTATGTTGCAGATGAAGACTGGAAAGACCAGACCTGGTTACTCTTAAAGTAGTCAATAAAGATTTGGTCATATATGTGGGTCTTTCAAAACATTTTAGCTTAAATTAACAAAAATCTAAACCACAACAGATTCTAGATCTATAATCGCCTCCAGCCCTTCAATAAACTGGAACTTGTTGCCTAGTGTTTCTTAAGGGAAACTTAGAACCGAACTAAAACAACAAATGGTACAACAAATATTTTTCATATCATGGGACTCACAACAAAATGTTTTTCAGGCAAAAATAGTCTAGGGTGAGAGCTTTTAATGAAGTTAAAATTTTTTCTAATTTAAATAAATTCTAAGTTTATGTTTAGATTGTAATGAAGACTGTTAAATAGACGGGTAAATAGGAGGTGTAGATCGAACGGTCTAAAAAATCTCGAAACTTGTAAAGTTCATTTAGGATTTTAGATTGTCATCAATTTTGATTATTTTGAAGAAGGGTAAATAGAGGAATGAAAGATCAAAAGTTCTAAAAAATGGCAAAAATTACTCAATTTTCGAATGAATTTCGATTATTATGAACACGGGTGAATTTCGAAAGGTCGACAAAATCGCAAAATTTGCTAATATATGGCAATTGTAATGGAAGATTCACTTCTTCGTTTTGTGTTTAAAATACTAAAAGGGACGTAGCAACGCGCGCCGGGAAAACTAAATTTTCTATACTTTTTCCACCACTTTTGACGTCAATCTTTACTTATTCAATTATTTAATTATTTAAGTCCATTTAAAAAATTGATAAATGTAACTTTGCCAAATATTCAGACATTCAAGCGTCCAACAAAAACGGAAAATCGTATTGGTATAAAAGAGTGGGAGGGCAAACCAATGTTGTGCATTAAGCAGACAAAAAAAAAAAAAAATGTGCTTCCAATTCAAAAAATTCATTCATAAAACATGCCGAAGTAGATTGCATGGGCAGAGAGTGAAACATTTTTCAGAGCCCACAAGAATGGCCAAACGCAGACCTCTGCAACATTCACTCACACACACACATACACCGCCTTCTATCCTTACCACACGCAAAATGCAGCAATAAAATGAAAATCGATTTTCACTTTAACGACTTCACACATAACAAAACCAAACAAAAAAAAATATATATAGAAGCACGAATTGAAAAGGCCTGGATGAAACCACAAAACAATGAGAGAGAGAAAAAAAAAACACGAAGCGGCAGGAAAAATCATCGCCATTGCAGTCGATATAGCTGCTCCAATCATAAAACAAGGCGGGGGGTGGCCGGTGGTCAGTTCAGTCCTTTCCTCGAGCTATAGACATTTACGTGGTAGCCGACAGTGCGTCGTAGCTTGAATTTGGGTTAAGAACTGTAACGGTGCGTGTGCCCACAAGTGTTTCCGCTGTGAGTGTGTGCTCCGCACTCTCCCTCCTAGCCTTTTTGGATGTGCTTGACCACTTCCTATATTTGTGCATGAATTGGAGCGTAATGTGACATTTCTTCTTTTTTTTTTGTGCATGGGCAGAAGATATCAAAATGCTGAAATGTTATTAACAAATTGGGAAAACTTAAAATATTTAACAACGCTCGTATTTCGCTGTATTATTGCCCACATCAAATCATAAAGCTGCGTCCAGACATAAACAAATTGAAATGCAACGGCCATCCATTGACTTTATGTTTGGCCATGCCAAAGGACTCTGTTGCTTCAATGAAATACGAGAATCGATATAAGAAGCTGGGAGAGAAATGGGCCAAAAATCCATTACTCAATCCAAAGTGTTTTGCGGTCAGCAGTGAAAGAAAATACCATAAATTTTACAACATTCTTGAAATCTTTTGAGAAAATTTTTGCAGCTGCTGAATTAAACATTTGTATGATTTTAATGTTTGACTTTTATTTGCTATTTTAATTACGCTTTGTAATTTTGGTTTTTCAGCGTCCCCAGACTTGACAATTATCTGCTTTCAAATGGTTTAATAATAATAAATTCTGGCAAAGGCATACAATTTTTGGGTTTGATTAGTTTTTCCAAGACAATCAACGGATCACAAAGAAGATTTAGTGGTCAAATTATACTGCGGTTTCGGTTTAGAAAAGGTTCATTAATGCAGTCCCCCCATTGATATGAGAAATGATTTTAGCATGAAGAAACTTTAACACTTATTTCCTTTTCCATTTCCATTGCACTTTAACAAGGGAATGCCTATCTAATGGTGAGAGGAAATCAATCGATAGCACTGTCGATACTATTGATGGTTGTGATCGTTTGTTGTGACCCCCGAACGATTTCTTTTCTTTTTTATTATGCTATGATCCAGGTCCAGTTTTTAGAATTGAACTGTTTTGAAAATGGTCTGTCACGTCTGGATTTTTGATAATTTGAGCTTAAAGTTGCTTAAAATTCACATTTTTACCATTTTTTTGCTCGTTTTGTGGGCAAACTGTACATTTGTTTTGACTCTTTTTGATATTATCGTAAAGTACTATTTCTTAACTTTCAAATCAGCTATCCAAAATAGTTATGCGTTTTTTTTGTTAAGGCAAATATCCCATTTTAAGTTCATGTATTTTGTTCGAACTTGAACATGATATTCAACTCGGCCCACACGTAGTGTTAATCTCATATTTAAATATGTAGCCTATGTCGCCATGTGTGTCATAAACATGTCACCTTATGTAATATTAATAGCCGCAGTGACGAGGATCAGCCCAGCCCAGCAGACACAGCACTTGAAAAGGATCAACCATGGGAACCACTTGAAAAGGTCACCGGTCCACACCACTTAATATGCAATGTGTATTCCTCACACGAATGCATTTTTATATTTATACACGCGCAGCTATCTTACAAATACTGCCTTAGTTAAGTTAGAAGATAAGGGATGAGAAATTCTAAATAAATTGGGTGCGAATCATCTTCTACCTGCTTATCTTTTTTATTTACCCGCCTCGGGGTGCCTTTGAATAACAGGAAAGTTGGCTTCTTGGGAGTTGTAGTCGTCTCTCTAACTGGAGTACCTGCTGGCTCCAGATTTGGCTTTCTGACTTTCAGCTGCTCTGGAAATCTGTTCCAGCTTTCTTCATTTTTCTTACACATGCTGTTGTATAGTAAGAAGGTTCTTGCATAAGGGAGGAAGCATGGGAACTTCTTGCTTCCCCTTTAAGACACGCGTTCAGGTAATACATCTTGATGCCATCCCCGAAGTCTGCTCTCTCGTGGATTGCCTGCTTAAACCATCCATGGAATGTTGGCCAATCTTTGGGATTTCCATTAAATGTAGGCATTGTATTGCCAGTGCAGCTGGTAGAGGCAATAATGGCTTCACCACGTTTGACTCTTTTAGACGCTGCTTTCTGACATCCAGCATTTCCATTATCGTAATGGCCTCTATTCTCAGATTGAGAATCTTGTCAAAATGGCTGAGATTATTCATAGTCCTCAGCTTGTTATGCGTTTCTTCCAACTCCCCAAGCATAACTTCAATCTTGGAATTGTGCTTAAGTATTTCATCAGTGTGCAATTCCATGAAGCATTTGCTAGCTTCTTCAATAGCTTGACTTAGTTTTCCTGCAAGTGAATTCAATAGTTTCGCCAATTCGTCTATTGGGTTTGCAGAGCCAAAGCTGTCCGCTTCGGTAGTATGTGTGGGCGTCGTGTACCGCTGCACATCATTTCGTTGTGATGGCCCGGCGTCCTGCATGGCGTGGTCACTCATTTTGACCTTTAATCTCGCCTCCTCATAAGGTTTGATATGCGCCATGGTTATGTCGAATATTCCCATAATCGCACCCACTTCACGGATTTCGATCAACCAAAAAATGTGAAGCGCTTACAACAATTTTCCGCGAAAATCGAATATCCTCGAAGAACCAAAAAATGTATGTACAATTGAAACCTGCAACAAGCGTGCTCATTAGAGGTGTATAAGTACATACATATTTGAAATGACCACAATTCTACGGCCAAAAGTTAAGCATTTAGATAAAAACAACATAACCCAGGCCATCGCTTAAATTTAAGAAGGTAAACCTAGCTTCAGAGTCGTTAAATTATAAATTATAATCCATAAATTTAAATAAAATATGACTTGCTTATTTATTATTCAGCCTGAAAGTATGCAAAATGCGTAACTCTGTTTTAAGGTCTGATCGAATCTTTTTTATGTATGTATGACCAGCGATTTTATTTCCTCACACACACACACAAACACTGACTCACACATGTCATAAGGCAAACAAATGGGCATCAGCTGACATTGTTGTCCAGACTCGCCTCTTCTCGCCAAGTCTTTCGTTTGTTTTTCTGTGCGTGTGTGTGTGTGTGTCTGTGTATTTTCTCCGGTTGCCTTTTGTGTTGATTTAGTGCTTATGCAAATGTAATATATGTTCGTTGCTCCTCTCATTTGCATAGACTTACATTATTGTTGCATTTGAAACAACAGACACATAAACCTACATACTCTTTTATGAGTGTGCATCTATTTTTATGTCCATCACATGTACTCGTGTACGAGTATTTTGTGTTATTTATGTGCTTTAGTGATAAATTGTGTCTTCTTTCGTTGGCTACCAACATTAAAAAAAACGAAGCTTCAATTGCCGCCAAAGTTTAATGCAATTTTCGTGCATTAAATTAAAAACTTTAGTTTTACCGAAATATCTACGCAGGCTTTTTGACACTTTTGTTTCGACACTTCGAAGTGCTTTTTGCTTTTTCGCCGACTTCTAAGGCAGACACTTGAAAGATACGCTCGAAACTTGAAACAAGTTTTAACTGCGGAAAAAAAAAAAACTTTAAACATATTTTTCACCAACTTGTTGCAAAAGAAAAAAATACCCCACACACACACACTCTCACAGCGTTAAGACCCAAATAAATTTCGAAAGTTCTCCCATACAAAACATTTCGCTGGCAATAAATTTGCAAGAATACAAAACAAACACACACAAAATCACTCATACGCAGTGTAGCAACTGCAGTTAAGAAAGTCTGAAAATAAACTATAGCATACACAATGGGGCGCCGTTGGCGAGGTTATCTGTCGGTCTTGTCGGCCTGGAAAGGAAAACGAGAGACAAAGTCAATGTTAGACAGCCCGCCTGCAGTTGTTGAGAAACAAATTGAAAAGTCTTTTCAGCCATTGTTGCTGTCAAAACCAAGATATCCAGATGGAAGGTTACCTCTGAATTTAGAACCGATTTTGAACAACTGGATGATTGCTTTGTGAGAGGGAGATACTACATTAATTCCAATTAACGAGTAGTTTCATCCAAAAATTTGAGGGAAGAAGAAGAAGCAGAAGTAACGATTTCGGGTGCATGTAATAACGCCCGCGGGCGTTATGTCACTCTTAAGTGTGAAAAAATTCGAAACTGTTGTTGCTTCCAGAACAGCAACAATTGTTTAACATAACAGAATAGTTCGCGGTTTGTTTGCTATACTAAAAATTTTGGTGTTTCTGTGGCTTTGTCCAGTACTGGCTTGTGCACTCAGTGGAGTCTCGAACATAACCACAACCATGCTCCTCCGGAATATTTAATAAAAAGGCTGGATTTGCTCAACAATGTGAAAGGCCAATGTGAAGTAAAAGATTTAAAAAGAAAAGGACTTCGCGCGATTTTTTTTTTGTCCACGGGCGTTATTACATGCACCCACGATTTCACCACACTTAACATTTTGTATGTTTGCACTCAACTTCATGTCGCCCTTCTTGTACTTTCAAACCATCAGCGAACTGAAATTAATTAAAACCCATCTCGGCCAAGATTTGTTTACAGTTGCGCTTGTTTGTTTTGAATTGCCTAATAAAAATGGCAAGAACACAAAAACTAAATGTTATTTGCTACAGTGCACTGTGGTTCAGAAATTTAATTTTTTACAAAACTCTGTCATTTCTACACCAGGCTAGCTGGAAAGCTGAAATTTTTTACGAAGTGTTCTTAAACCTAACGTATTTTAAAAGCAAAAACAAAAATATATAAGAAATGTTTAAAATTTTAGGCTTTTTAATTCTGAAAAAAAAAACTGTGATTTGACTTAAGCCAAATGTTGCCATATAAATAAGTATCAATTACACTTGGTAACATGGTCCAGTACAAGGTGAATTTACTTATAAGGTAACGTACTCCTTTGTGGTGAGGGGCCATAATTTTATTCAACTTGCTCTCTCGGCTCTCTGAGACAGATGACAGCTACTCTGAGAGGCAAATGCTAGAAAAACAAAGCAAACATTTTACGTTCTGCACTTTTCGTTTATTAGCACAAATTTCGCTCGAACTCCTTAACGCAACGCCTGTGCAACGCCACAGCTCCCTTCTGCTCTCGTCCTTAGGTACAGCAACATTCCGTTTCAAAGTTCTGGAGCGGCATAACATGGACATGCTGATATATAATAGTGAATTAAATTCATATAAAATAAAACACACACATGAACCGATGTAACATACACTTTTTGTAATAATTTTAAATTATTTATAATCAAATTTTCACTGACAACCTTACTCGACGACGTTTACCCCCTCCCCTTGACAGAGAGCAGGTGTGGGGAGTACGACACCTTATAAGTAAATGCACCTTCGACCAGTATATTGAAGGGTTGGGGGTGATTCTAGATGATTTTCGTGCGCTGAACAAGAATCTGTTTTCAGAAATGGTCCATCACGTCGAGATTTTTTATAATTTGAGCTTAAGGTTGCAAAAATTTCATACTTTAACCCTTTTCCCCACGCGTTTTGTGGGAAACCTATACTTTTGTTTTGACTTTTTTTGATATTATATTATCGTTAAGTACTTTTTCTTAACTTTAAAATAATCTATCCCAAAGAATTGTACAATTATTTTTAGCGAAGATATACCATTTTGAATACATATGCCCTATAATAAAAAGTTACAAAATTGTCTACCGCCCAAAGGTATGCCTAGCAAAAACAGTAAAACAGGCTAGTAATTTGTATAGAATTCTAATGAATATTTCTTTAACAACACCTATTGTATACTTTGTTGCACCAACAATATATAGGATCTTTTGTGAATTCGTACACAAGTACTAAAATTCATTGGAAAAAGCCGTAAAATTGTTTGGTATTGTTTATGTCAAAGTTAAGGAGTAATACTTTCCGATAATATCCAATAGAGTCAAAACAAAAGTATAGGTTCCCCACAAGACACGTCTGAAAAGGTTGCACGTCTATTCAACACGTCAATTCAACACAAAACAAATTAAACACGAACAAATCCAACGCAACACCAATTATAACACGAGATATTTCAACACGAAGCAATTGAACATCGCCAAATTTTAACACAGTACAATTTTAACACTAGAAAATAGAACACCACAATTTTAACAAAAAATGACTTTATCAATCCTACAAGTAGGAAAGTCAGTCGAACCCGACAGTAGTATACTTCGTACCTGCGAAAGTGTAAGCACATTTGTAAGCAGCAAAAAGTTGCTCTGCCGGAGCTAACATTCTTTTGTTCCTTACTTGAATATCATTCATCCGAATGCAGGCATTGTAAATATCGTAAAATTTTTACCTGCTGCTTGTGTCATCCTTCTTTCCCAGGATGAATTTGTTTGTGTTTAATTTGTAATGTGTAGAAAGGACGTATGTTAAATTGACGTGTTAAAATTGTTTTATGATTATTATACCGGGAACTTCCTTTTCGAAATGGCGGCGTGATGAATATCGTAAAATGGCCGCTTGTGTCACCTTTTGTTCGAAAAAGCCGGGGGAAGGTTTACATCGTAAAGTTGCTCCGCAGTCAAAATTTGTACCTGCCGCTAGTGTCACCCTTCTTTCCCTGATGAGATTTGTACTACACACTTGCATTTTATTTACTATAACCACTTATTTACTAATAAAAATCATCGTTGCGCAACTTTAAATAATATCTGATTATTTTATAGCATTAAAGTTTTATATTGTGTGCGATGCCTTTAAGGTATGTAATTATGTCATCGTTGGTGTGGTAGAATGAAACAACTTTTTTCATGTGAAAATATTGTTGAATTGTTGTGTTGAGTGAAATGGCTATGTGAAATATTGACGTATGCTTAAAGAAAATATTTCTCAAGCAACAACAAACACAAGAAATAGAAAAAGAAACCCGACTATCGCCTGCTGATGTGTCTGTCTGCTCGTTGCTATCTGATACACAGGAAATCATTCGTCACCAAACAACATAATCTACATTGAACAAAAACATTTTTGTTGTTGCGTTCGAATTCGCAAGAGACATAAGAGAGAAATTGAAGCGAGAACACATATGGTCATTTCCACAGAAAGGTAAACCAAAAACCGAAAAGTACGATTCATTTTATGCAGCTATTTTATCTTATGTATATCAATATAAGTTCTTGAATCAAAATTTTTATGTTTTTTAGGACTTCGCAAAAGGATACGTATATACATTTTTCAAAAGCCTCACAAGAACAGCGTTGGAGAAAGGCTTGTCACGTAACTTATGTCACGTTGCGTATCATAATGAGTCAAATATAAAAAAAAGCAAAATTTATTTTTGACCGAATCAGCTATAAATATATAGTTACAATATTGCAGATCATATTAAAGTTAGTTGCATTAAAAAACTCGAACGCATTCCGCAGAGATTTGCTTTTTTGACAAAAGGCACTTCCGTATTCTGTTACTATGCGTATGCCTACAACTCTAAGCTTTTACATTAAATAAAGTGCTACTCAAGTGCTATCCAAAAATCAATATGCGGAAATTTATGGTAAAATTTTTCGTCGTTTTTCTTCATAAGAAAGTAAAAAAAATTCATACGATTGTCACGTTCGCAGCTGTGGAAATGCCCATATGAAGTTGTCGCAATACGCTTAGCCTTAAGGTATGCGTGAGGGCTATACGCTCGACTATCCCAATGCAGAAAATAGCAACGAATTTCGCATCGTGCGCATAGGCCTGGGCACCCCTGTTTTAGAGATAAGTGTTAGTGGTGAGAAGAAAGAAATGCAGTCTGATGAAGGGTATATTAAGAGGTGGGTGGGAGATTGAATTCACATGTTTTAAAATAATTGACAAATCATTCTTAAATCATTTCAATTCAAAAGTTAATGTTACTGAAAGTCGGAATTACAAGTATAATTTTCACTTTACGGTTAAAACTTGTCAGTGAACTAAACCGAAAAAAACATTAAGAACAAATACTTTAAAGACCTTAAAAACTTTGCCATTGCTGGTATTTTTGTTCTTTTTTTCTTTCTTGTTTATCGTTTCGCCCCCAGCTCTTGACAGACATCAACAAATTTTGGCATTTGTGTGTTATCTACACATACACACACACACTCACTCACTCACTTGCATATTCTTTTGAATTGTTTATACTGCTTGCAACCAAATCAGCACTTGTTAGGTTAGATTTCATTGCTATTGATGTGTATTTGTGTGTGTGTGTGTGCTTGTAGCAAAAAAGTTTCCTGTACTTTCTGTTCCCTTTTGGCTGAAAAATCGTTTTTAAAAAAAATATATAATGAATAGGTCATTCGATTCCACTTCAATTTAAAAGGAAATTGAGATTGCATTTCCAAGGGTCAAAAGGGTGAAAGGGAAATGAACAACATTTTCTTCTTTCTTAGTTTTTTGGTTATTAATTAAACAGAATCAACAAAATTCAATGAAAAGCTTTTCGCACTTACCCAAAAAAACAAGCCAAAACGAGATTGTGTAGCCTTTGCCTAAAACAAATTAAATGAAAATTGAAAAAAAAAATTCAATTAAAATGTATAAACCACAAATAATCAAATGCAATAAATAAAAGTTGTATAGAAATGAAATGATTTGTGTGAATATTTTTAAACCATTATTCTAGAGTCATTTCTACTGAATATGTGGCAATTTTGTGAGCAAACCGCGTGGAATTGATTTTTATTGAAGGTAAAATTTGTTTTAAATATACGCTACGATTTTACCTACACTAAGAAAAACGTAGAACAAATAATTTGAGTACGAATGCTCTTGACAAACAAATCTATTCGTTATTGAAATTTTAAGAATTTCGCTCTTGAAATCGAGCTTAATTCGTTCTCAATTATGTTTTTATAGGCAAGGGGAGTGTGGAGAAGTATCGGAGCGGAAAGGGCAATCAAACTTTGAGAGAATAGCGTTGAACACGCTCGCACAGTTTCGTGTTTTATGGGAGAGGGGTGTGTGCAGAAACTACTGAGAGGAGAGAGCAATCCGCTGAGGAGGGAGTTGTTTTCTAATTGAAGGGTGAAGACCGCTGATGATATGGTAGAGATACCATTGAAACAGCTGTTCGGTCAACTAACCTCCTTTGTGGTGTGGTGTGTCCCTGTTTTAAACTTATGTACCAACATAACGAGACCTAGAGCCGGCAAAAACTTGATGGTTTAATTATCATAAAGGTCGTGAAAACATACATGTACAACACAAATAAAGATCAAAAAACTTTAAATAAAAAGAAAAACTATGCTCCTACGGATATCCTGTCCACTCGACCACGGCCCTTGTTGCTCGCTGGGCGGCAAACTGATAACTGCTTACATTCTTAACTATGATTTAGCCGCCAGGTCTCGCCTATGCCTGATAGTCGAGTGAGCTAAAGCGCTGTCTTCTGTGTGTTTTACAGTCTTCGAGGTGTCGAGTTTTTAGAATTTTCGTACTTGGATCAAGAAACTCTTGAAACAAAAGTGTTTGGATCCAAAATGCATTCTTGGACCCAGAATTTGGCTCTGGGATTAAGAATTTTTCTTAGCGTACTTCTGAGATCGAATATTCTTGATCCAAGTAGGAAATTCTTAATTTTTTTTTTGAGTGTACCATATTTTGAATTTAGCTGATAGCTTTAAATAAGTGGCGCCACATGAACTGTGCACAGTTCTCATCTTTTTTGTGTGTCTTTCTTTGTTTTCTAGGAACCAATTGTGAGGATAATGTGGATGAATGCATGTCAAATCCCTGTCAAAATGGTGGATTATGTCGTGACCGTAATAATGGCTATATCTGCACTTGCCAGCCAGGTTATCTGGGTGACCACTGTGAGGTGGATGTGGCTGTTTGCGACACAGGTAAGGCGACAGCATTTTGCACAAGCTTCAAGTAGTTCGTACAATTTGTATCTCCCTGTTTTAGGAACCGGAGCACGCTGCCAACATGGCGGCGAATGTATTGAAGGTCCCGGTCTGGAGTTTACCTGTGAATGCCCTGCCGGTTGGCATGGACGCATCTGTCAGGAGGAGATCAACGAGTGTGCCTCATCTCCCTGCCAGAATGGTGGTGTTTGTGTGGATAAATTGGCCGCCTATGCTTGTGCCTGTCCCATGGGTTATACCGGCCTCAATTGCGAAGAAGAAATACTGATCTGTGCGGACAATCCTTGTCAGAATAATGCTTTGTGTCTCATGGAGGAGGGTATACCCACCTGCTATTGTGTGCCCGATTATCATGGCGAGAAATGTGAATATCAATACGATGAATGTCAACTGGGACCACGTTGTATGAATGGTGGTGTATGCATAGATGGTGTCGATACCTTCTCTTGCTCATGTCCACCGCTGTTGACGGGTATGCTGTGTGAGTGTCTGGTGGTGGGTGAGGAGTCATTGGATTGTAATTACACGGCACCGGCTACAGCGGCACCACCGCCCACTAGCACTACAAGCACCACAGTGATACCTCCCACTGTAAGACCGGTAACACCGCCAGAGACCACCTTAATACCCAGCATAGCTGCGCCGGATGTAGAAATGGCTACTACTTTAGAACCAGAAGTTAAGGAAGTCACATCCGCAGCTACTTCGGAAGAGGCAGAGTCAGTTTCAGTGGAAATCAAACCACTGACCATGGCACCTCCAGAAAGTGACAGTCAGAGTGTCTCTGTAGAGCAAACTACAGTGAAAACTGAAGCAGCCCCATTTACTACAGCCTTACCAACTCCTACTTCATCTTCTGAAGAAATCCCTAACATCTTTACCACCATACCACCACAACCAACCTCAGCCTCAGCTGAAAGTTCTGCAGAAGTCGTCACTTCCGAGGAATACACCACAGTTTCACGTTTTGAGGTCAGCGGCAGTGGTAGTGAAGAAGGTTTGACCACCACCACTCTAAGACCAGCTTCAGCTGCACCACCCAGCATTACCATAGCCGTGGATTATGCCTCCTCAAGTAGCAGCAGTTCTGAATCGGTGGAACATCCAACATTAGTGACCACACCGTTTCCCATATACGTACAAAGAGTAACCACTTTGGAGACCAGCATTACCGTGGATTATGTCACACCCACACCCATGCCCAAGGTCACCAGCGAATCAGCCTTGGAGCTAGAAGAAACCACCTCGACGCATCATTTGTGGACTGAAGTGCCAACCACAGCGGCACCATTTTTCACCGAATATCCGGCAGAGGTTTTAATTACCACACATCGTACAAGTGCGGGCAGATTTACCACAGTTCAGCCACCAGATATAATCACCACTGAAGTGACTTCTACACCACGCATTGTGGTGACCATACTGGAGGAGAATGCCACAACGACAACGCATCACCATCATCATCATCATCATCACCATCATGAAATAAGCACCACTCTACAACCAGTCACAGAGAATGAGGATGAGCATCATCAACAGCACCATCATCCACATCATAATGGTGGCATAAGCACACCTAGGCCCGTGGAAATAACCACTGGAGTGGCCATGCAGACAGAGGATCTTATTGAAGTAAAGCAGCCGAGCTTAGTAGTAACCACTGTGGAAACCTATGTGCCCATAGAGACTACGCTGGCACCACCAAAAACTATAACAGAAGTGCCAGCTTTAATACCCATTACAGCTGCTCCTACACTACCTCCCACTGTTCCGCCCACACTGCCCCCCGTCACGTTACCCCCTGTTGTGCCCACCATACCACCCACACCGCCATCAACACAATCAGCCCAAACTCTGCCTCCTCCCACACCTCCTGAAATACCCACGCAGACCAAACAACCTGTTACCGAAGGCAGTGAAGAAGTCGAAGGCTCAAATACTGTAGCCACTGGTACTGGTGCTGGTGCTGGCGCTGCTGGTCTACCCGAGGAGAAAGCCGGCGATGTTGATTGCCTCAAATTGGGCTGCTACAATGGCGGTACCTGTGTTACCACCTCAGAGGGTTCTAGGGTAAGTCGAAATCAAAAAACTCCACCTTTTACTTACCCCCGCAGTAGGTCAATCAATAGCTGACGTTGGCCAACGTTTTGTTTGTTCGATGAGAAAAAAAAAAAAAAGTGAATACAGAAGTCGACAAAATCAAAGTTCAGACAAATTTTCAAACCAATTGAGTTGCTAATTGGCGCTGCCTAACCCACCACGCCCTCTACACACACCATTAATAAAGTGTTCAATTGCCTTTTGGAAATTGGGCAAACATAGCTGGGAAACTAGAAAGTGTGAAAGAGAGGAAAATTTGACGTTTAAATTGTGAACCTGTAAAAGACACAAATGCGAGCTCTGCACAAGCAAAGTGGTTGGAAATTACCTTTACGCTCTTTCGTCTTCACTTGCGAAACAAAAGTATACAAAAAGTTTTTCATATTGCGGTTAACACTACTTCGATATGGTCACACTACTGCGTTTATTTTCGACTAAAGTGATACTAATTTATCAGCAATATATATTAGGAATACCAAAAAGATAGAAATTTCAATACACTAAGGGCCTATTTCACATCTTCTACAATCTGATTAAAATAGTCATAAATGCGCTAGTTTTCTGATCATAAATGATACTTTTGTCGGGAGAAAATGGTACCCTAGCCGCGACTCTTCATGAAGAGTCGTTTTTAACCTGTTTTTCTGATCAGATTCGAATCATTTGCGAGTCTCTTTCGAGTCGTTTTTTAATGAATCACATTTTGAGCATATGCTTGAGTCATTCTCGAGTCTTCCTTAAATCGCACATGAAACTAATCTCTTTTTAATCATCAAATGGTCTGGAAAAAGGACTCACCAAGGTGAGAAATCAACTAATGATCTTCCAATTGCTAGGTGGGCATGTGCAACGTGAGATCTCTTGTTTATCACATACGTAAACGCTGAGAAAACAGCGCATGTCGAACCGCTGAGTAGACAAACTCTTTGTCCACTTTGCCAGCTCACATATTTACGTACATATATATGCCTTCGCTTCAGATTCAAGATAAGGACCTTGGCCAAGACATTTTTTAAATACATAAGTCAGTCGTATTTGACCAGCAGTGTAGTAGATCATTCTTGTGTCAGGGTCCACTAGTGGCTCTAGCATCAATAAATATAATATGGGAGACGCTTCGGAACAGTGACAGTTAATATTTGCATGCCAGTCCGAACCATCAAACTAAACATTACAAAGCGACAATTATATATTTATATAACAAAGTAAATTGTAACTTTATCTGAAATAAGTATAGCAGATATCTAGAAGTTGAAAAATCGGAGCTAAGACTTTGAAATCAAAAACAAATCGAGTAGATTAAGCTACTACTGTGATCAAATTGAAAGGTGCATATTTAACTAATTTTAATTTGGTTTCTCCAATCGATAATTTGGTTCTTTCTGTCTCTTGGTAACACTGTTAGTGACAGCTGTGCGAAATTTCAGGTCAAAATATTCATTATTGTTTGAGATAATGATGAGATACTGTGATCAAACTGAAGGGTGAATTTTACATTTAAACTTCCCAGTTTTTTCCAATCGATAATTTTTTACTTTCTGTACCTTGGTAACACTGTTAGAGACAGCTGTGAATGCTTTATCACCTGGGAGTCACCCTGTAACTTCTGGCTATTTAGCAAACTCAAAAGACCGCTCCGGGACACCGTTTTGACTCACTTTGCCAAGTGCTATGATAACTGGAAAATTCGTTGGCATAACTGTATTGCACCGAAAGGGTATTACTTTGAAGAAATGAAATAGATTAAGGTAAATAAATAAAGATTTGGAAAATATAAGGAAATGCGCCTTTCAATTAGATCACAGTAGTATAACAACTCATATCCGCGATAAGCTTGCGCTCATTGTACTTGCTGCGCCGCTCAGTGTAAGATTTTGCCTATCTAGGGGGACTTAAATCAAAAAAAAAATTTTACCAAATTGACTGATTTATTTTTTAAATATTAGAAAAATATCCAGTTGTTATGAGAACAGACAAAAATCAGATTCAAAATATCATTAACAGCAATAAAATAGTCATTAAACAGGCCACATTACAACGCTTGAAAGTTCGCATCAGGCACAAAATTAAAGTGATTAAAATTTAGCCGTGAGAATCTTCTATTTTTTACTTATTCTTGAATAGTTGAACTGCAAAATTTTCAATACCGCATTTTAATACCTTCACTGGAACATTTCATATAATTTTTTTTAAAAACACCTAAAAACTAGGCAAGTTGGAAAAAATCTTGTTGCTTATGGACTCCAACTTGTAAGTTCTATCGAGTTCGATGATGCCACTAGATGGAGGACAAACGGATAGATTCCCAAAACATTATTTAAAAAAAAAATCGTCAGCATGTTTCCGCCATTTTGAGTTGTTCATTTTATTGTAAGACCAATTTTCGAACAAAATCACGTGTAATTCGCATGTTTTTTGCTACCTACGCCTTGAGTTTTAAAGCTTTCTTTACCAAACTTTGCACGAAGTCTTGAAATACATGTAGGATTTCACGTTTGTCGTAACCGAACTGATCAGATGACTATAGCATATAGCTGCCATACGGCCGATCGGTCGGAAAACTAGTTTTTGTGAGAAAAACTTCTTTGTTTCCAAAGGCAGCGTCTCCTAACTTAGTATTTATAAGGATGATATGCTTTCACATAATTCTACTAAGTCTTATCAAAATCAGACGACTATATACCTGCCGTTCGGAACATTCGGGCCAAAAACTAGTTCTAGTGAGAAAAATTTGTTTGGTTTTAGTGATAGCTTCACCAAACATGGCATTTATTATTTTTAAGTGCTATCACACAATTCTACAAAATTTTATCAAAATCGGTTGACTATATCGTATAGCCCTTATATAAAAATCGTGTTTTGGCTATAACTGAAAATGCGATGTTGTATGGAAGGGGGGAGTTGTTTTAGTCCGATGTTGTACATCTTAGAAACATAATTCCGTATGGCCAAAAAACTCTTCCATTTCAAATTTCAAGCCGATATCTCTTAAACTACGGTCGCAATTGATTTAAGTCCCTCTAGATAGGCAAAATCTTACACTGTGCGCCGTCTGCTAGTGCGGTATGGCGCCGGAACTACTGTTTTAATTCACTTCGAAGCGAGGCAATTTCACTTGTTGCAACATCTGCTTGTGCGAGTCGACGCCTCCAAGCGAGTGTTTTACGAATTCAGCTCTCAGGAACTTAAACTA
This sequence comes from Lordiphosa magnipectinata, assembly GCA_037044535.1. Lineage (NCBI taxonomy): Eukaryota > Metazoa > Arthropoda > Insecta > Diptera > Drosophilidae > Lordiphosa > Lordiphosa magnipectinata. The sequence goes on along the minus strand of JBAMBO010000913.1, from coordinate 224,967 downwards.
TCTTTGAACTAGAGCTGGCAAACAAAAAAAGAGTACTCTGTCACTGTCGTGTCCTATCAAAATGTTTTCGTATGGATTCTTAGGTAATTTTTGCTAATCCGAGTAGATTATGATATAGAAATGGGCACTCCAACAACTGTCTTCTCGTCATTAAGTAAATTTTCCCAAAATCTACTACTTCATCTGTGCCTGTTTCTAAGACACTCTCACTGTGTGTTCCGTTGCACACTGAAATATCGAGCGAGCTTCAGCCAATCGAAAAGCCGTCACATTGCAGCACCAAATAAAGGAAAATGTAGTTTTTTCCACAGTTTATGCTAATGAGTTGCTGCCTTGATTTAAAATGGGATTAATGCTTAACGGTTCCGACTAGTTCACACATCACTAACATCTATCGATACACGATACAAAACTAGCTGAATTATTGTTACATCTCTAACACACACAGTTAAAAAGAGTAGCGATAAAGAAGACCAGACGCTATCTCCAATAAACCTAAAGCTGAATTACCATTTAAACTGGGTTTTACATTAAATAGTTGATATGGCGTAGAGATAACTGCTTGGTTGGCCAGTTTGTTATATGACTGCTATACGATATAGTCATCTGATTTGGATCAAACTCGCCCAAATATTGTGGATACAGATAATATTTATAACTGGAAAATATAAAGACGCTATCATTAAAAACAAAAAAGTTTTCCTCACTGAAAAACCTTTTTCGACTGATCGGGGTTTCTAAGGAGTGGATTTCTGTAGCATTGATCGCTTTATTGTTTTTGTTGTTTCAGCATGGCTTTTTTGTCCTACACACATACCTAATTTATGTGAATGTGCGTCGTTTACTCTCGCGCTGACTCCCCCGCTCTCTCTCGCGCTCTTAGCAAAAGCGCTTAGTTCAAAATGTTGGCTGAGCGCCCTACCTGTTATAGTTGTATCATGCCACAGAATAACACACAGATGAAGGCAGACAGAACAATTCACAGAGCAAGAGATACCAAACAGCTCACAGAACAAGACATCCAGAACAACTCTTAGAACAGCTCAGAGTAAGACAGACTGAACAAGATAGATTGAACAAAATAGACTGAACAAGACTCGCTGAACAAAAATGAGCAGGTGAAGTTGTTCACTCACTAATGAACAACCCAACACTAATCTCTATGGGTAGACCATCGTACGAAAAGCCTTCCGATTTTTTGGGCAATTTTTAAACAATTTAAGTCCGAGTTTGATTACATGTGCCAAACTACAAATAAATTTTCCATCTTCTGGCATTAATGAGACTTTAATGAACCCGTATGTGATTGAATGGTAGCACGAGCAGCTGGACCAGTCGTAGCAACCAAATATGCCAAAATAATGTAGTTACCAGCCAGTTGTCCATACACATTTATACATGCAAATGTAAGTGATAGTCAATGCATACTGAAATAATTATTTATGCGAAAATGTACAAATGTAAGCTGCTTACCTAAAGTTTACCATAGATACCTGAATGTAAGGAAAGAGAAAGGATTAAGATTTCTTAATCATAAGGAAAACTGTTACAAGACGAAGTATACAATTTGCTTTGGAATTATTTATGGGAGTATAATAAGAACAAATTTAAAATACTAGGCAACATTTTTTAGCCTTTAGCTTCGCTTCATCATCTTTATTATTTCCTCAGTTTATATTTTTTAAAATGCCAATTGGTCTGTTGAAATAAATAGTTAAAATCTCAAAAAATAGCCATACATACAAAATATCAGGTACAAAAATACCTAAAAAGCTTGGCAAAATTTTGTTCAACAACAAAAGCCACAAAGCGTTCCCCTGTTGCCCTGTACCTATAAGAGGCAACAATAACAATGGCAGTCAGCTAGCAAAGTATGCCTATTCAACTATTTATGAAAATACTTTGCGGTAATTTTCCACACACACACAGACAGACACGCACACATACAGGGAAAAAGTTTTTCACGTTTGGGCCGGGATTTTGGTCTAAACACGTGCATATGTATGTGGAAAGTTCCCTTTGCAATTTAAAATGACTGCCTAACTGGCAAATCAGCAATGGGAAAACAAACTTTTGCATTCATGATTATTTTATCATAAGTGTAGCAAGCGAGTTGGTTCACAGTTGATGGCAAATGATAATGGAAAGCGTGTGTGATTGCAGTTAATGAAAAATTAAGCGGAATGTGAAAACAATTTGAAAACATTTTAGTCTTGATTTTACAATTTTTTCTACGTATAGTAACCCTTTAGTTTATTGCCTTTAGTTTACAATTTGTTAAACATTTTTAAAAATTGTTACCAATTTTTTTTAACCAATATTCTTAAAAATTCATTCTCTACCATGGCGATTTGGAAAGTTTTGATTATAACGCTGATACTCTTCTGTGTATTTAAGGAATTGCCCTTTCTCGTGCGATATTGTCTCTCGAAGCCTGGAAGCCTTTTAATGCCAGCCAGTTTAATTGGGTTATTATTAAAATTAGCTGCCCGAGAACAGCATCACCTACTGCCTGTTGCGCTTGTTAAAAATTGAAATTACATAAAGTGCTGCCAAATGGGAATATGTGAATACTTTGATGGACATTTGGCCGGATATATTTATTGATATAATGCGCAAATCCCTCAACTCTAGTTGAAAATTGATGGTGGATTATTTTGTTTATGTTTGTTAAGGTTGTCGCTAATTAAAAAAAACTAAACAAAACATCAACAAAATAAAAGCTTTTTACTTAATCCCAAAGTGTCATTGTGGAAAAAAAGGACAAAACTAGAGATGGGCGCGAGAAGAATGATTTGAACAAGAGCCAGCGATACACTCACAATTCAATATGTTCCAAACACGGCTCGACACAACAGCACGTCGTTGCGCATTGTCTGTCATCTAGATGTTCCAGACTCTAGTTTCGGTTTTAGTTGAATACGAGAATTTGGTGTACAGCTTAGTCGTTTGTCTAATGGAATGTGATTTTCATTTTCATGGTGAAGTAGATTTTGGCGTACTCGAAATTTTTTTATGGGAAGTAAAATTATTTCTTATAATTATTTTAAAGGTAATTTTTATGCCAATTTTGTTTTCAGTGTACATTTTTTGACACTTCAAAAAGCTCAGTAAAGTTTGCCATTTTATCATGAATAGACTAGCAAACCAACAGCGCTTGCAAATCATGGAATTTTATTATCAATAATCGGGCTCTGGTAGAAATCGAAAAATTCGAAAAATTTTCTCATTAATTTAGCATTTTCTCTAAATTTTGGGCTCAATGGGTACGTCAAAAAACAGAATTTCAGAATTTTTGTTGTACAAAATGAAAGAATTAGACTTGGTTGACATGTGGGTTCAACAAGACGGTGCCACCAGAGGCGAGTTTGGTGAGCAATTAATCTCACGTTTTGGACCAGTCCATTGGCCTCCTATTTCATGTAATTTGACCCCACTAGACTCATTTTTGTGGGGATACGTAAATTCTCGGGTGTACAGGGAGAAGTCAGCCACAATTACAGATATCAACTACTGTGCAACTTATTTCTTTAAGTCAAAAGCCGCTCTTATAGCTGAGTAACTTAGCAGATGTATTCGCAAAATTGCCGAATTCCTAACTATTAACACAATCACGACTGTTAGGAACTAAATATGATTAAGGTTCGGTTGCTGGTTTTTATACGCTAAACTTATATACCTAATACATGAGACAACTGTAATTATAATTATACTTGTTCTTATACAATACATATGAATCATTTGCTCTATTTTACTCTATACTCAGTTGTTAGATTGTATTACATCTCGTTCTTAAGCATCTTACTTGTCTATTTATAATTAGTGTGATGCTGCTCTTGCTTACTAAATATTACAAATATATGTTTATATGTATCCTTTCCATTCATTACAGTTCTTTGACAAATGTGCATGCAGAGGTGGGAAGGGCACTGTTTCTTCTCTACCTTGTTTGACCTTTTCAAGTGGTCTCATGTGTGATCATATTTTGTAACGTCTTCTTATGTTGAGTGCGAGGGTTACATATTCAGTTGTGAACAAGTATGCTTACAAAAAGAATTGTGCTGCAAGGACTTGAACAGCCTTCTACTTTGAAACGTATTCGAAAACGTCGTCAAGAAATAAATGACAACAGAAATTAAAGCATATACTGTCCCCATATGCTCGTTAAGGAAGACTGCTACATTCTTATTGAGGAAAAAATTGTTAATAATAATAAGGAGCTAAAACAAAGATAACAAAATGTTTTTTTCTGATGATGTATATTTAAATAAGAATAATGAAGAATATAAAATGAATTGAAATTAAAATAATAATTTTCATTCTGAATCGTGATCCTGAAAAGTGATTCAAATGAATTAAAATGGATGTGATTCTTTTCTTTCTGTAACAGAAAGTGATTCATATCAATCTCAAATGAATGAAAATGGAAAAGATTCTTTTTATACTGAATCAAAAAGAGATTCAAATCAATCTCAAATGAATGGAAGTAGAAGTCAGGTGTTTCAAAAGAAAAATGGAAATAATTCTTCTCATTCTGAATGATTCAAATGAATCTCAAATGACTGAAAATGGATAAGATTCTTCTCATTCTAAATCAGAAAGTGATTCAAATGAAAGAAAGTTTAAATGATTCGTCTCGAAGTGATTCAAATCGATCCCAAATGAATGGAAATGGAAATGATTCGACTTATTCTGAATCAGAAAGTGATTCATATGAATGAAAATGAAAATGATTTGTCTCATTCTGAATCAGAAAGGCATTAGAATGAATCTCAAATGAAGAAAAATAGAAATGAATTTTCTCATTCTGAATCAGAAAGTGGTTCAAACGAATCTTAAACGAATAAAGTGATTCAAATGAATAAAAATGATTCGTTTCATTCTGAATCGAAGTGATTCAAATGAATCTCATATGAATGAAAATGGAAATGATTCGTCTCATTCCGAATCAGAAAATGATTCATATGAATGAAAATGGAAATGATTCGTCTCATTCCGAATCAGAAAATGATTCATATGAATGAAAATGGAAATGATTTTACTCATTCCAAATCAGAAAGTGATTAAAATGTATCTCAAATGAATGAAAATGGAAATAATTCTTCTCATTCTGAATCCGAAAATGATTCAAAAGAATCTCAAATGACTGAAAATGGATAAGATTCTTTTCATTCTGAATCAGAAAGTGATTCAAATGATCGTAAATTTAAATGATTCGTCTGGTAGTGATTCAAAGCAATCCCAAATGAATGGAAATGGAAATAATTCGTCTTATTCTGAATTAGAAAGGCACATGAATGCAAATGGAAATGATTCATATGAATGAAAATGGAAATGATTTGTCACATTCTGAATCAGAAAGGGATTCAAATGAATCTCAAATGAAGGAAAATGGAAATAATTCTTCTTATTCAGAATCAGAAATTGGTTCAAATGAATAAAAATGGAAATGATTCGTCTCATTCTGAATCGAAGTGATTAAAATGAATGAATGACTGAAAATGGATAAGATTCTGAATCAGAAAGTGATTCAAATGAATTAAAATGGAAATGATTCGTCTCATTCTGAATCGAAGTGATTTAAATGAATTTTCAGAATCAGAAATGGCTTCAAATGAATAAAAATGGAAATGATTCGTCTCATTCTGAATCGAAGTGATTTAAATGAATGAATGACTGAAAATGGATAAGATTCTGAATCAGAAAGTGATTCAAATGAATAAATATGGAAATGATTCGTCTCATTCTGAATCGAAGTGATTTAAATCAATTTTCAGAATCAGAAATTGCTTCAAATGAATAAAAATGGAAATGATTCGTTTTATTCTGAATCGAAGTGATTAAAATGAATGAATGACTGAAAATGGATAAGATTCTGAATCAGAAATTGATTCAAATGAATAAAACTGGAAATGATTCGTCTCATTCTGAATCGAAGTGATTTAAATGAATCTCAAATGAATGAAAATGGAAAAGATTCTTCTCATTCCGAATCAGAAAGTTATTCAAATGTATGAAAATGGAAATGATTTTTCTCATTATTAATCCGAAAGTGATTCAAATGAATGGAAATGATTTGTCTCAGTCTGAATCAGAAATAATTCTAATGAATGGAAATGGAAATGATTCGTCTCATTCTGAATCAGAAAGTGATTCTAATGAATGGAAATGGAAATGATTCGTCTCATTCTGAATCAGAAAGTGATTCAAATGAATGGAAATGGAAATGATTCTTCGCATTCTGAATCATAAAGTTATTCAAATGAATCAAATTCGAAATGATACTTCTCATTCAGAATGAAAAGAGCGAAACGTCTACTTTGTAGATGTTAAAATGTGACAATGTTCTTCACAAAAATCCTTAAGATTACTTGTCACTTAAGTGTGTTTTCATTCAAATTTATTTCGTTGCCGCCACGTTTGAAAATGAATTGTGGCATGCCTGGTGCAAAATGTCAAAAGGCAAATGAGACTAAAGTGCACTCTAACTAAGGCAAAAGACGCGCTCAGTACGCACTAAGTCACACCCAGGCAGACATATCAGAGACATGTGACAGTTGGTGGGCCTAAAAGGGCTCAACAGAATTTTCATTAGCGGTGGAAAAGGACACACCACACAGCACGGAGGAGCACAACACAGCGGCAGTGCAATGCCAGTTGAAAGGCACACAAAAAACCAGGGAAGCATTTTTCGGTGGCGGGTCGCGGCACTTGAAATGTGCTTAATGCCACTTTACGAGTGACTTTGGTTGGAGAGCAAGTGCCACTTTACCCTGCACTATCACACTTTCTCTTTTCCCGTTATGTTTGCACTAAGGATAACCAATATGACAGCTGACATATGTAAAAGTGGGTGGGTCTGGGTCTAACGAAAAAAAAAAAACAGCACTCAAAGCTAACAAAGCAGTAGCTGTGCTTGTCTGTGTTAGTTAAATTACTTGGCTACAATAAAGTGGCATTTGCTCTATGAAATAATTTTCTTTTGCTCTAACCCTCTTACCAACGTTTTTATTCTCTTCCACCTGTCATTCATTTGTATGTGGCACGTTCTGTGGCGCTTCTATTACTAAAGTCAGTCTGCGGTTTTGTGTGTCACTCACTCGAGCACTAAATTTATTGTGAAAATTAAATTTTTCCGTGTTAGCATGTGTCTGCGTGGGTGTTTGTGGCTGCTTAATGTTTCGGTAGTCCTCTGGCCGCACATTTAAGATCTGTACGTGTTGCTCTACTTGTGAAAAGGTTATAAATAAATGGGTCGGTTGCCAATTGAAGTTGGGGAAATTCGGTTTGAAACCACATCTAAACTAAGATACCAAACAGATTTTAAGCATGTTTCTACCATTATTCTAATTATATTTTATTAATTTAAAATAAAAGTATAACAAATTGTGGCAATTGTTTCCCCCAGCATTTAAAGCTTGTTGCTCGGCCTTACACTTGGGAATTTCTGGTCTGAAATGTTAATGGCCTGTGGCGTACAAATGTTACTTCTACAACGGAAACGCGTAACAGCGTTAAAGGATTGCTTTACTCAACTCTTTTCCTTCCAACATGGCCAACAAATTTCCGCTGTTGGCCCGGCTTTTGTTTTATTATTTTTTCGCATTTTTTCCCACAAAGAATAACATTAAAATCAACACCCGCTGCGTTGAGCAAGCTCATCAGCATCAACATTGGCTCTTCATTGTGTTTACAGGTCAGGCTATATGTGTTTGCAGCTGACTGATAGTAAAAACTTTTCATAGCATACTTTTTGGGGCGGGGGAAAACTTTCCCATGCATCATTCTAGATTTTTTTTTGTTTTCATGTCTAGCCTTGAGAAAAAAAAACTGCTGGGGGTAGTTCCCCATAACAATTATTCAATTTTTTGTATGCGAAATTAAAGCCGAGTTTTTCTTTTAGAATGAAGAGGAAAGTGAGTGTGATGTTGGGGTTTAATTTGACTTTATTTGAGGATGGGTTTTTCAGTATGTGTTCCCAACTTGCAGTTTATCTCTGCCAACAGGAAACATTTTAATTAAAGCTTTTGACCTTGCGGCCATTTGGCTGATGCATATTAAATAAAGATGTGCATAAAATGAAAGCTAAAATGAGAAGGCTGAGCTAACTTCCGCTGTGACGATGTTTTTACACCCTTGCAAGGGCTCGTTTTGAAATAATACAAAAAATTCCCAACCGATCGTCATCAGATTTTGACCTAACTAAATAATTCTTTTCTCACTAAGACGGAATTTCTGACTGATGCACCGTGGGGTATTTGACCTCAAAAGTGTGGATTAATTCAATTGAACTCTGTTTGTTTTGTTTTTCTATGGGGAGAGTCGACTGCCGCATGTTCTTACATCCGAGATAGTTAGAAAAAATATTTTTTTGGCGTAAGAGCTGGATAAGATATGCGCTCCTCTTACCCTCAACTGGAAAGATGGTCTTGGCTCCGTGGAGGATTGGAATACAACGAGAATCAGCATAATGGAAGCTCTCAGACAGAGGACGCATGCGGAACGGATGACGCGGAAAGGATCCACCAAATAAGAATATACAGATATCTCGACCATACAGCTGCCCTTAAATTGCAACACCTGGGTGACGTTGTCATCGAATACGTGCAACTGAGCGGTAAACATGCCTTGCCCACTCTGTAATACCGGAGAAAATGAAGATTTGACGCACTTTTTAGGAAGATGACCAAGCCATATTTTACGAAGGAGCTATATGATATCCTAGCCGATAAAACTAACGAGAATTGGGAGGGACTGGTATCCTACATTTAAAAAGCTATGCTTTATGACAAATGCTACATGACAAATGAAATAGAACAAATATCAAAAAGCAGGTACATTAGTCACCAGGGAAGTCAGGCGTAGTAAGCGGGTGCATGGTGAGGTAAAATGTGCTTGGCCGACGGACGGTTCGTGAAAAAAAGTTGGTTATGATATTCTTAGTTTTTATTTTGTATATTCATAATGATATTCACCATGTTATTCTGTAATTTTAGTTTTATTCACAATTTGAAAACATTTTGATTTATTAAAAATTATTATTATTATTATTATATTATATATTATTGAACTCTGTCTTACTTTTATCTGTTCGAATATGTAACTATAAACACAAAAAAGTACTAATTCCATTAGTTTTAGAGGAATTTGATTTTTGTATACCCTTGCAAAGGGTATTAATATTTTGCCCAGAAGTTTGCAACGCAAAGAAATATTCATTTCCGACGCCATAAACTATATATATTCTTGATCAGGGTGACGAGCTGAGTCGATTGAGCTTTGTCCGTCTGTCTGTCCGTCTGTCTGTCTGTCCGTCTGTTTCTACGCAAACTAGTCTCAGTTTTAAAGCTATCGAGCTGAAATTTTGCACAGATTCTTCTTTTTACTGCACGCTGCTAATATGTCGGAACCGACCGGATCGGATGAATTTATCTTATAGCTGCCATAGGAACCATCGGTCAAAAAATGGGTCTTAGTGGGAAAAACTTTTTTGTTTTCAATGTTATCGTCCTTAAACTTGGTTATTATTAATATTATAAGCTTTTAAACAGATTTGCGAATTTTGGTCAAGATCGGATGATACTACTAGATACATATCTTATAGCTGTTATAGGAACCATTGGTCGGAAAATGGGTCTTAGTGAGAAAAACTTTTTTGTTTTCAATGCTAGCATCATAAATCTCGGCCATAAATAATATTATATGCTTTCAAACATATTTGCAAATTTTGGTCAAAATCGGATGACTATATCTTATAGCTGCCATAGGACCGATCGGTCGGAAAATGGGTCTTAGTAAAAAAACTTTTTTGTTTTCAATTAAATCGTTCTTAAAGTCGGTGATTCTTAATATTAAACGCTTTCAAACTAATTTGAAAAAGTTGATCGACATCAGGTGACTATATCTTATGGTTGCCATAGGTCCGATCGGTCAGAATATTAGTCTTAGTGAAAAAAACTTTTCTGTTTTAAATTTTATCTTTCTCTAACTCCGCGATTGTTAATTTGATATGTTTTCAAAAAGATTCGCGAAATTTGGTCGAAATCAGATGTTTATCTGTCGGAAAATGAGTTTTAGTTAAAAAATTTTTAGATTTTTATGTAAGCGTTCTTAAACTCTGACATTTGAAAAACAGCATTTGCAAGGGTATTAAAACTTCGGCACAGACGAAGTTAGCTTGGCCTTCTCGTTTAAATTATTTTGTTTTATGAAAAAGTGGACGGAAAAATAGTTTTAGTATGAAAAACTTTTTTCTTTCAAAAGATATCCCATTGCATTTTACCCCATGTTAGATTAGTTTCGTTTTATACGATCTGGCAAAGTTTGAAATCGGATTACCGTATCTTATAGCTGCCAAAGAAACGATCGGTCGAAAATATAATTTTTTTTACTTATTACTTTTGATCTTCTTCTTCTTCTTTATTGGCCCGATGTTGCATCACAACCGCTTGACGGTCGTGGCCTCTGCAATGAATGCCCTCCACTCGCTTCTGCATTGTGCGAGCTGGCACCAGTTGTTCACACCAAGGTTGGAAATGTCTTTCCGCACTTGATCATCCCATCTCAGTGGTGGGCGACCCCTCCTGCCTTGTCCTCCAAAGTCAGCCGCCTTCGCTTTGTACGTCTTTTTTACTGGAGCTTCTTCATCCATACGGATTACATGTCCTAACCAGCGCAGCCGCTGTTGCTTTATGCTCTTGACTAGACTGATGTCCTTATAGAGCTCATACAGTTCGTGATTCATTCGAATGCGGTATCCATCGCCAACTTTTAAAGGTCCATATATCCTCCGAAGGATTTTTCGGTCGAAAACGCCAATCGCCTCCTCATCCGCTGCTGTCCATATTGTCCATGCTTCTGCGCCGTATTGCAGGACTGGGATGATGAGCGACTTGTATAGCGCTATTTTTGTTCTTCGAGAAAAGGCTCTGCTCTTGAACTCCCTACTGAGCCCGTAGTAGCATCGGTTTCCAAGAGTAATTCTTCTTCGGATCTCCAGGCTGATGTTGTTGTCGCCGGTAATCATCGTCCCGAGGTAGACAAAATCCTCTACAACCTCAGAGTTGTACTCCCCCATAGTAACAAATTGTCCAAGACGCGTAGACTTCTTGTCCGTGGATACTAGATACTTTGTCTTGTCCTCGTTTACCGCTAAGCCCATCAGTTTAGACTGCTTCTCAATCTCTGAAAACGCCCTGCTTACCGCCCGTTCGTTTTTGCCGATAATGTCAATATCATCGGCGTATGCGAGTAGCATTAGATCTTTAAAAAGAAATAAGCCCGATCTGTTGGCATTTGGGCACTGGCGCAGTATATACTCCATCAGTAGATTAAAGAAGTCACACGATAGGGTGTCACCCTGCCTAAAACCTCTCTTGGTATCAAATGGTTCGGAGAGGTTCTTTCCTATTTTGACGGAGCTTCGAGTGCTTCTCAACGTCATCATGCAAAGTCGAACGTACTTTGCTGGTACACCAAAGGTAGACAGGGCTTCAAAGAACCTTGACCTTATCGGTGTGTCAAAGGCTGATTTATAATCAACAAAACGATGGTTGGTTTTGATATTTCTCTCATAGGTCTTCTCCAGGGTTTGTCGTAATGTGAATATCTGGTCTGTGGTGGATTTACCAGGTCTGAAGCCACACTGATAAGGTCCGATCAGTGTGCTAATAAGCGGCTTTAGACTTACTTTTGATCTTCTTACGCCTAAAATGATTGATGATTGATTGAGTTTCGCTGCTACGCACACAAGCGCAATGCTTGATTGTATGAGTTTGGACACCACTGATATAGACCTTGCTTATGAAAAGTATTTTAGAAGTTCTGCACAAAATATAATTCCTTCACATCAATTTGAGTTCCGAGTAAAACACGGCACCATTGAGCAAGTTAACCGTTAAACTTCAGTTATTGGGACGGCGTATGAGCACCACGAATACTGCTCTGCAATTTTTCTAGATGTTGCCCAAGCATTTGTCCGCGTTTGGCTGGACGGTCTTATATTTCAAATTAGGACACTGCTTCCTCCAAATACACACAAACTCTTAAATTGTTATATCAGCAACACAGTGATTTCTGTTCGTCAAAATGAGTTCTCAACGGAAGAGTTCACCATTGGAGCCGAAGTGCCACAAGGTAGCGTTCTCGGTCCTTTTCTGTGTGTATTGTACATTGCCGACATCCCAACTAACAATATTCACTTTTGCGTATGATACGGCAATTCTAATCAGATTACGATGTCCAATTATCGCATCGAGACTAGCTCAAGTGGAGGAGTGGCTGGCCAACTGGCGCATAAAGATTAAGAAGCAAAAGTGTAAACACGTGAAGTTGACATCCAACAGAAGCACCTGACTCCAGATATCCCTAGTCGCGACCTTGATGCCACCATCAATAGATGTTGTTTACCTTGGTGTACACCTCGACAGAAGGCTCAAATGGCGCAAACACATAGATTCGAAAAAATTTCAAATAATGGTCGAGTTCAGGAACGCTAACATTGGAAACAAAAAGTTTTTCCCACTAAGACCCATTATACAAAATATCGGTTCTAAGGCAGCCATAAGACATAGTCATCCGATTTCGACCAAAATTTTTCAATCTGATTTGAAGCAGTTAGTATTAATAACGGCCGAGTTTCGGAAGGCTAACATTCAAAACAATAAAGTTTTTCTCACTGAGACCCAATATCGGACCAATCGGTCCTATGACAGCTATCTGTTATAGTTATCTGACTTTGACAAAATTTTGCAAAAATTTTTAAAAGCATTTAATATTTAGAATGGCCGAGTTTAGGAACGCTAACATTCAAAACAAAATAGTTTTTCTCACTAAGACCCAATTTCGGACCGATCGGCAGCTACACTGCTCGCCACTTGAATACGACACCTCTAAAGTCGATTTTCTATAGTTAATTGCTGCTAAACCAAGCCATCTAGGAAAATAATTTTGGTTTTCTTATAAAGTTTATTTAAATGTAGTAATTAGACGAAAATTACAAAATTATTCAAAAGTTGTAAGTATACAAAAAACATTGTTAACCAATAAGTAACAAATTTTGGAGTATTCATTTTGCACCACTTGAACCACCACACATTCTCAATGATATTCAAGTCCGGTGAATAGGGTGGCCAGTTTAATAACTCCACGTTTTGGCTCGCTATATACGATTTAACAATCTGGGCCGTATGTATAGGGGCATTATCATGTTGATAAATCCATTTTAGATTTGCAAAAAGAGTTTGGAAGTGTGGAAAGGCCTCTTTCAATGTACCATTATAACACAACGCATTCACGGTGGTTGGAATAAATTTAAGCTCACAGGTGCCATAATAGGAAATGGCCCCCCATACCATAATACCTCCAGCACTGCTGTGCAACTTATCAAGATGGTGTGGTTCTTTTCGAAGATCATGAAAATAGTAGCTGTAGCCATCGGGGCCCTCCAAATTAAACTTTTTTTCGTCCGAAAAGACAACACGTTGCCACTCCGAAGTCCAGGTGACATGTGCGCGTGCGAAATCAAGGCGTTGTAACTTCCGAGCCGGGTTAAGAGGTGGCTTCTTCTTGATTCTTAGTCTCTTCAGGTGTGTAGCATTATTAATAACACGACGCATGGTTGTCAAACTTGCTTTAACGTTGCATTTTTCCCTTATCTTGGCCAAAGAGTCGTGCGAATTGGAAGCTTCTCTTAATATAAGTCGCTTGTCCGCGATGGTAAGCACACTGTGGGTGCGGCCCTTCATGTTTTTACCATAATTAGACTCATTATTTAAAAAATTCGTTATGGCGTGACGGCTCCTGTCGAATTTTTTTGCTATTTTGGCAATAGAAAGGCCAGAATCCTTGTAAGCTTGGATTTTTCCTTTCTCCGACTCAGATAATGAAGTGCCACGCCCCATTTTAATTTTTTTTAATTTTATATACACTTCAATTAAAGCAAAAAGTTTAAGTAAACCAAAATTTGTGTGCACGTGTCAACGATACCGACCAAATAAAATGCATGTTCTATTGAAGTGGCGCAAAAATTCCATTCAATTTTTGCGAATGCTCACATAAAGTGCAAACAACTTTATAACGGTTCTATTCCAAAACTTGGAATATACCAGAAAGAGCGAAGAATGCTTGCACAAAGATAATATGCAAAAAATACCGTTATTCAACCATTTCGTTTTCGAGTTACGAGCAGTTTTAAGGAGAGCATACAGGGTGTCCTATTCAAGTGGCGAGCAGTGTATGAGATATAGTCATCCGTTTTCGGCCAAACTTTGCAAATCTGTTTAAAAGCATTTAATATATGTAATGAGTGAGTTTGGGAACGCTAACACTCAAAAGCGAAAAGATTTCTCACTAGGACCCATTATAAGACCCATTTATTATGGTAGCTATAAGATGTAGTCATCCGATCCAGGCGGTGCAGTAAAAAGCAGAACTCGACAGCTTTAAAACTGAGAGACTAGTTTGCGTAGAAACAAACAAATGGACAGACTGACGGATCAAGAATACTCAGATCAAGAATATATATAGTTTACACACCATATAAAATTGATATGTTAAAAATTTCAAATCGGTATTTTTAAACATATTATTACATTTTAAATATCATTCTGAAACTATTCAATATTAATTTAAGTAAATGATATTATTTTGGATCAGAATGATATTATTTTCTTGCCAAATGATATGAAAAATTGATATTTTTAAAAAGTTCATTTTAATAAGGGTCAACATAAAATTGATCTTTTTTTCTCTGTATAGGGTAGAAAATGAATAGTTCTATAAGTTATACCCTTTTGCAAGGGTGTAATTAGGAAAATTGAAGTAATATTTCAGACTTCAAAAACGACAAACAAAAACATAAATTATTGAAACCAAATTTATCCATTCTTCAATAATTCGGTGTCTTTATTTTTATCAGGTTGAATTTTTTCAAAAATGTTTTTAGTCTCAATTTTAAACAAATAAATGTGCCTTACGAGGAATCATTTGAAAGCCTAAAACCTACATTACTATTGATAACAAGTGAATTTGCCATTCAAAACACTTTCTATAATTAAAAAGCGTAAATTAATTACAAAAGAGCTTTAAAATCCCGAATACCTCGAAAATTCCACTACCATAAAAGTTTACAATTTGAACAATTTTTTAATTTATTTTGGCCAACTCTGTTGGCCTTTGCAATAAGCCAAAAAAATTCCAATAAATTGAAAAGTAATATGAATTAACTTTTTGGCTTGCCTTTGGGCTACTTTGGCCGCGTTTCGCTCACTACAACTGCTACATCTTGTCCTGGTGCTGGTTGTTAATAATTTATGCCACGCTAAGGGACACTTAAAGTGCAGCAAAAGCAAAGAAACTGCAAAAAGGACAAACGACTTACGCAGTTTGGAAACCAATGAAAACTTTTGTTGAGACGTTTGTTCTCCAAAATTGAACAAATGAAGTGTCCTGACTTGACATATGTTCGTTTAAAACTTTCTCAAAAATTTCTCAACTTCTTTTCACAGTGCGTTTGCCGCTTCGATCGTCAGGGACCGCTATGTGAGCTGCCCATTATCATTAAGAATGCTGCCTTTTCTGGTGATTCGTATGTGTCGCATCGCATCTACAAGGATATACCACAACATGAGGCACTCGATGCTGTGTTGCCCATGCACATTCAATTGAAGGTTCGCACTCGTGCCACAAATGGTCTGATCATGTTGGCCGCCGCTCAAGGTACCAAGGGTGGCCACTATATGGCTTTGTTTCTGCAAAAAGGACTCATGCAATTCCAATTCTCGTGCGGCCTACAAACGATGCTGCTGAGTGAACTGGAAACGCCTGTGAATACGGGTCACGAAATTACCATTCGAGCTGAGTAAGTGAAAATGTTCTCCAGACCACCACCAAATGCAATTATGTGTGGCCAAGGGGTCACGCCCACAACTTGAACGAAGGTTGGCGCGTTAATTAACTTTTTAAACTGCGCCTGACACCACGCTGCCACGGTGGGGGGTCGACATTGGTCATTAAATTTGCCTTTCCGTCGATTTGCCATTGCCGTTCTACAAATTATAATGCTTCAAGTGTAAAATAAATTGCACATTTGCCATTTCCTTTTTCAGCTGAAATCCTGCGGGGTTTCATCTTGGCATTCATGCGTAATTAGCTGGCGTAGTTTGGAGTTTTTTTTTTTTTTTGTTTTAGCTGGGAAATTTAATTTTCCGCATTCGCTTACAACGGAAATGTGATGCCTGAAGGGCAAATTGTGTGGGCAAAAAGGGCACACAAAAAAACCGCAATGGAAATAATGTGAGACTCGTGCGTAATTAATCGTTTAATTAACAAATGATGAGAGAACTGCTGATGATAGAACGAGATGGAATTCTGTTACAAGTTCGTTCTATGGTAATCTAAATTGATTTTAGACAAGAAATTAGCATAAGAATAGATTAAAAAATAATATTTTGGCGATTAAGCAACCATTTTATAGCCTGAATGAAATTTCACTTTTAGCATTTTCTCAAATTCAGTTCAAAGTTTAGTTCAATCGACCTAGTTTAGACCCTACACAGAGGGGAAAAAACATGTTCACAAAATAAGTTCCCGTCAACAAAACAAATTTTATGAGGAAAAGTGTTCGTAATGTTCTTGAAATGAATAAAAGTTCAAGTGAAGCGGAGAAAAACTTTGCGCTTGAATTAAGAAAACCCGTTCTTACACTGCTTTTAGACAATGTTTGTGCTACTCTTAAGTCGAATGGGCTTGAATTTTTCCCTTTTTATTTATATTGGAAAATATTTGAATATTAAAAATTTCGATTGAGAATTGCGAATTACTTGCTGAAATTCGCCAAAATAAGCGGCAATATTATATAAGTCTCAACATTTTGAAACGGTGAACCAAAGATTAAACCAAAAAATTGGATTCAACCTTTCTATGAACCAGTCAGTGGACCTAGCACAATATTTTAATTGGACTTACCTAGAGACAGCTTACGGAGGCGTAGACAACAATACAGGTAAAGAAAAAGTTTCTGACACAACAACAACTACAAGCAAGTGCGTACTCGTGGCACACGAAAACATTCGTCGCCACCAACAAAATCTAAGCTGAAGACGACGCATACATATTTGTTGTAGTTTTCGATCTTGCAAGTGACATAGCAGAGAAGGAGAGGACTCAGACATACACTCTGAAAAATATTTTTCTATATTTGAGAAAATTCAGTCAAGAAATGAGATCGCCCTAAAATTTAGAAATTATTTGAAACACAATCCAATACCGCAAAAGAAGCGGGCCGTTTAAATAACTGTGTAAAGAACCTTCTGCAAATCAACAGCTGCCTTGTCATGTCAGGATCTGATAAGTGGAAAAATCGACAGCAAAAGAAGCCAACATTGAATGTTCAATTATTACACTCAAAAAACAATTCTCCCTAAAAGCTAAATTGTAGAAAAATATTTTCGAAAATTTCATTTTTAGGGTAGCTTTACTCAATTAAAAAAAAATTTTTCTTAATTTTCGTGCGATTTTAACTCTAAGTCCATTTTTTTTTAATATTGAAAAATAATTTTCGAAGTAATTTTGGATTAAATTGGACGCAATTTCCTGTGGATATCAAGTTAAATCCGAATTCACACCTTAACTCCCATTTCTTCGAAAATTTTTGCTGCCACTTTATAGCATAAGCAATTGCAAGTATGCAGTGTGCGCGACCGAGACTCGTTTGACTGCAATAACAAAATACTTGTAATGTGTCAATCGCTGCTCGACTCGACCCTCGCTGATATAGTTTCCACATCTTGTTGTTGGGCTGCGCCCTAACTGAAGACTCGTTTGACTGCAATAACAAAATACTTGTAATGTGTCAATCGCTGCTCGACTCGACCCTCGCTGATATAGTTTCCACATCTTGTTGTTGGGCTGCGCCCTAACTGAAGTTTCGTATCCACCGCTGATATATCGGATGGCTGATGCATGCCAACATTTTGATTTTATAATATTCGATTCTATATCGATACCGTAACCATTAAAAGTTTCTGTGCAAGTCTCTGGGTTTCTTCTTTTTTTTTAAATAAAACATAAATGACATATACCCGACGACGCTTGGGTCCATTGCAATGTGTGATATGTTTCATATGAGACTGTTAATATTCAAATTTCAAGTGACGGCCCGTTGATTTAAACTTTTCAACCTGTTCAAACATGTTCGAAACCAGTTTTATATTGGGAACGTTTCCATAGCTTAAATAAGTTCTGAGATATGCTTAGCGGCTTACACTCACAATGTAAACCTACAGACCAGTTTACCAGATCAGAGACTAAATAATATCTAAGATGTGGACTTGAACCACTTTTGAACTGGTTCAGCTTGCTGGTTCGGCAACTTTATAGCAGCCACACACTTGTTGTTGTTTTACGCAAAGGAATAGCTCGCGCGTATACGGTCCACGCGCGCCATAAGCGCCATAAAGCAACCACAATTTCAAATGCGTGCTCTCCTCACTTTCTTTCCGAGCTAAGGTTTTGTTAGCGCTCGCTTTGCTCGCAGTGCCCGAAAGCTTTTCGCTATTCAAGGCGGCACACACACATACAAAAATCGGGATTCTCTTTCTATTTCTTTCTTTAATTTATAATATATTTTGTGAGCTCTTTCTGGGTACCCCTGCTTTATAGTAGTAAACAATTTCTGAGATACAGCACATAACCTCTTTTGAACCGGTTCGAAACCGGTCCTGAATCAGTAAAATATCCGACTCCATGTTGCCAACCTTTAGACAAAATTAAATAACTTAAAAAACTTCTGAGATATGGTTCTGAACCACTTTGGAACCGGTTCAAAACTGGTTTGATAACGGTCCCGATCCAGTTAAATATCCAACTTCATATTACCAACCTACAGACCAGATTTGCAGTTCATAGCTTGAAGGAACTCTGAGATATAGCTCTGAACCACTCTGCTTCTACCTGCATAGATCAGATAAAGTGCTTTTAGCTAAAGTGATTTTTAAAAAAATAATCAGGCCTGTTCCCGTTTCCGGATTCGATTGATCGGAATTGCTAAGAGTTGCGATTTCTAAGAAACGATTAAAGATCTCGGGCGAATCTTTTTGTCATCAAAAGGGGCCGATTGAAGGTAAATGGGATTTTGAAGTTAAAAGCCGAAGAAGACAGTCGGTATTTGGAAGCGAGCACATTCAACACTTCCGTTTCCGCATGATTTGATCGAAATCGAAAACGGGAACAGGCCCGAATATAATAGTCATGGCAGAAAAGCAAAAACAAAAGCGCAAAAAAAAAAAAAATTTATTTTATTTTGTCGGTGAAAGAGCGGGATGTCATTTGGGATCTTTCCCACCCCAAGAATTCGGACTTAAATTTAGTCAATAAGACTTGGGGAGAAGTGGCCGAGCTTTTACTAAAAATCATCTTGGCATCAAAACAAAATACAGATGATCGAGCTGTGTGACCCATCGCCAGTTAAACTAAATTTACCACAAACTTAAATTTTTTATTATTTCTGGTCACATATAAAAGTTAGCTAAATTACGTACGTCGAATGTCCGTACAGGGCTTAAGGAACAAACTTACATACATACTTTCACTTTTCTATATATGTATAGATATGTACAGACATTTAGCTGAATTAGGTCACATTGTGTTTTCATTGTACAAGTTATTTTATTTATTCTATATATATATAATATTTAACTTTATTATGGCTCTGCATTTGTTTAAAGTTTTCAAACCAAAAGAAGTTTAAGTGCTGGTCACCCCATCAAATTGAGCGAATTAAGGTCATATTTGGCATGCAGATAATCAAATATGTAATAAAATTAATTCTAGAGTATTTTCTGTTAAAAAACAAACACATAAACAAACAAGTAATGAGACTTTAATCTTTTATCGTCTAGATAACACTATTTGTCACATACACCAACAAATAACAGAGTAAATTGTAATTTTATCTGAAACATGTCATCCATCCAGATTCTTGAATTTTCAAATGCTGTCAATTAGTTGAACAGAAATAGAAGAAGTTATAGTTAAGTTAAGTTTTTCCCTAACCCTTAACCCTTGAATTGAGGCCACACGTCCATTTACCTTCAACTTCCTTAAGTGTTATTTAAAGTCCTCAATTAGCTTCACTTGATTGAACAACAAATTAAATTAGCATTGTGTTTTGGTTCGTTCGACACAAATAATTGACACGCTCAATTAAATTTTCGAGACTAAACTTTAGCTCAACTCAATTTGGGGTTTAAGCAAATTCGTAATAATTAAAAGCGCAAAAATCTCACAAACTAAAAGCTTTTTCTTCGCTCATTTCGCGGCACCGCAATTAGGCTTGACTAAGTGTAATTGTTATTGCTTACTAATTACACTAATTGTGTGTGCAACACCAAAATTCGATGAAAATCCTTAAGTAAAATGTCAATTGAGTGGAGGAGACTCATTAGGGAGAAAATGTTCAGAGGGGAACTAGTTCAATGTTTGTTGGCGACCAAGGCCTGTATTTTGTGGGCCCATTAAGCACGCAAGGCAAATAAAAATAGGCAACGAACATAAATTTGTGGCTCGTAAATCCAGCAGCAGACCAAAGTCCACCATGGTCGTTGGACGGATAGCCCCAGGCTGGGAGCAAGTGCTAAAAAGTAAATTTGTGGTCGATTCGATAGTCGTAAAAATGAGAATGGATCCCGTTCTCCCTATGCTAAATTATTTATATATATAAAGGAGGCTTCAGACGGGGCGGGTTCTATGTTATACAATTTGTTTGGGCGGTTGTTGTCTTGTTTTTTTGATATATCTATTGCTTAATGTCCTGTTTATGCCATGTTCTGTGTGGGTGAATCCTTGGGGGAATTTATGTGACATGTTCGTTGTTTTTTTTTTTTTATTTGCTGTAAATGATTATTTGGTAATTTTCCATCAACATTGATGGCCAAGTGAATTTAGGTGTTGAATGTTCAAATGAAGGAAAATCTCTTTTAAAGTCTGTCAAATATTTTGTCATACTTTTTTGGGAGCTTCTTTTTGTGTACACTTTTTTGTTAGCCATATGAAAAAAATGTTAGCATTCAAAATATAATAAACGTGCACTGATACGACTATGAATCCCTGGTTGGTCGTCTCATATGTCCAACCCAAAAAAAAACTTTGAACAACAAATGAAATCAGAAAAGCGTTGAACAAAAGGCATTTAAATATATAAAGGCAGGTGACATTTCTGCCCTTACGAAACAATAAAATGTGAAACCAAAAAATGACAAAAAAAAAACACAACCTTTCCTGCCATGTCCTCCGATGTCTCTTTTTACCTCGATTTCACATCAAAGGGTAGAAAATTCCATGCGAAGCTGAAACAGGCACAACAAAAATTTGACAGTCGATTGACAATACAGCCATTTGGCAGATGGGGCACATTTTGATATGAACAGTGGATTGAAGATTGGAGAGAATGGTATTAAAACATTATAGTTTTATTTCATTAAACTAAGTGAAACATTCACATTGGTTAGCTTTACAAACCATATCTTTCATCGGAATTTTGAAATGGTCAGAATAAAGACTTCAAATAACATGTAGCTCACAATTAGAGTAGAGTATTAAATACACAGAAATATTTCATAAATTTGCATTACACACTATTTACACACAGCGGTTTCTATATACACACGGTTACTATTTACATTGTCACAACGGCATGGCTCTGTACATTCATACACACACGTCTGTTTCTTCATCCGTCTGTCTCGACTTGTCTCGTCTCGTCTAATCCTCTTTTTTGCTCTCGGTCGCGTCATCTACAGTGTGACCATCGTCTCTGTCATAAAATACCTAAAAACCTAGTTTTTTTGGTCACAAACTGAAAACGAATGAATATTTTGAAAAAATTTTTTCATCTTTTTATTCGGTCCCTCAATGACTACAAATCGTAGAACAACTTATTCGAAATGGCCGCCTTGTGCCTTCCAGCAAAGCCAAAGTCTCTGTGGCCACTCATCGATCAAAGTGCGCGAACAAAGATGAATTCTGTTTACTGACGAGAAAACTTTTTAACATAGATGAATCGGTTAACAAACAGAACGATATAGTGGTGTATGCTGTTTGTAAGCTGTAGTGTATGCTGTTTCATCAAAACAAGCGTCCGAAATGACGCCGACACGCACGGATTTTGGTTGCTTTCGCTCTTGTGCGGGCTGACGCCGATTTGCATGGATTTTGTTGTTGTAACACACCTCGAAGCGAACCCATTGCACTTGTTGCGACGACTGCTTGTGCGTCTCGGCGTCTCGAAGCAAAGCAATTTCTTATGCGCTAAGTCCACCGAGCATTTTATTGCGCATTGGACGAAGCTGATGTTGATGTAGAGGATAAATCCACTGAAATGGAGGTGAAGTTGGAGGTGGCAGCTACAGAAACTGAAGAACCGACTGAGAAAGCTTATAAAGGGGTAACAGTAGACACGGTGACAGAAATTATGAATGTGCTGGTGGATGAAGCCACTGAAATGGAGGAGAAGTTGGAGGTGGCAGCTACAGAAGCTGAAGAGCCATTTAAAGAAGTTGTAGAAGAAGCTGCTGTAATGGCTAAGACTCTGGCAAAAGTTGCTGCTTCAGAGACTTGGTCCATAGAAGAAGCTGGTGTGGTAGCTGGGCCCCAACTAGAGGCTGATGGAGAGGCTTATGCTTATGTCAGTTTCTTTTCATTTTTACTTGGCTTGGCCCTCTTTGGCTTTTGTTTGGTATTTAATGGTTCGTCCTTCTCGTTATAGTGATTTCTAAATGCTTTATCATTGGTATATGAACCGCGATATCAGTATTGTTACAATCATTTATATGCAGTTATCATTGGGTCTTAATTATGGACTTGAAAAGCAATTTCTTAAATAATTAACGGCCAAGCGTGGCCCGCAGGAGCCTAACGCCTCTCGTCGCTATCGGAATTAACAAGGTTATAATCAATCAGGCGGTCCATTCGAGTTAAGTTAAGTCAAGTTAAGTGAGCAAAATGATCAATAAACGGTTTTTGGGCCATAGATTCAGATTTTGGAGGTCCTCGAGGAAAATCAAGTATGAGGAAGTGCTATGCGTGACCTGCTCTACAGCGTACGCTATGGTTATTACAGTTTTTGGAAATTTGTAGCACTGTGTTATTACTCGTGTGAAAAAAGAGCTTGCCCGTTCTGACTCAACAAACTAGCGATCACTTCGTGTGTCAAAACAAAGTGGCGAGCACAACCAAGCCAGTATATGCCCGAGTGTGCTCGAAAATTGCTCGTTGCAAGTCTCTGGTTGGCACATTCTATGCTTTAGTGTTGGGTAAAGGTTGTTTATTTCACTGAACGTAAGAAATTGTTGTTTTCTCTTGAAAGTAAGCTAACCAACTAACCTTAATTGCTCAGTTGTTAAACTCTAAATTTGTTCACTTGTTCAAGAACTATTCTCAAGGTATGAATGTTTTTTAATAAAAGTTAATTTTAATTAAAGAACAGCTGAGAAAAAGATACTAAGCGTACATCACTGAACAAAAGTCACTGAACAAGAGTCACTAAACAAGACTTACTGAACATGGGTCACTGTAAAAGAGTCACTGAGCAATAATTATTGTACATGAGTCACTGAACAAAAGTCACTAAACAAGAGTTAGTGAACAAAAGTCACTAAAAAAGAATTACTGAACAAAAGTCACTGAATAAAAGTCACTTAACAAGAGTCATTGAACAAGAGTCACAGAGCAAAACTTACTGTACATGAAAAACTGAACAAGAGTCACTAAACAGGAGATACTGAACAAGAGTCACTGTTCAAGAGTCACTGAGCAACAATTACTGTACATAAGTCACTGAAAAAAACGTACTGAACAGACTCACTGAACAAAACTTACTGATCAAGAGTCAATAAACAAGAGTCACTGAACAAGTCTTACAAAACAAGTCACTGAGCAAAACTTACTGTACATGATTCACTGAACAAGAGTAACTAATCAAGAGACGCTGAACAAAAGTCACTGAATAAGAGTCACTAAGCAAGACTTACTCTACATGAGTCACTGAATAAGAGTCACTAAACAAGGCACACTAATCAAGAGTCACTGAACAAGACCAACTGAAAAAGATTCACTAAACAAGAGTCATTGAACAAGATTCGCTGAGCAAGACTTGCTGTTCAACAATCACTAAGCAAGAGACTCTGAACAAGAGTCACAAATTTCTGTATATGGGTCAATGATAAAACTTACTAAACAAAACTTACTGATCAAGAGTCAATAAACAAGAGTCACCGAACAAGTCTTACTAAACAAGTCACTGAGCAAAACATACTGTACATGATTCACTGAACAAGAGTAACTAATCAAGAGACGCTGAACAAGAGGCACTGAACAAGAGTCACTGAGCAAGACACACTAATCAAGAGTCACTGAACAAGACTAACTGAAAAAGATTCACTAAACAAGAGTCACTGAACAAGATTCGCTGAGCAAGACTTGCTGTTCAACAATCACTAAGCAAGAGACTCTGAACAAGAGTCACAAATTTCTGTATATGGGTCAATGATAAAACTTACTAAACAAAACTTACTGATCAAGAGTCAATAAACAAGAGTCACCGAACAAGTCTTACTAAACAAGTCACTGAGCAAAACATACTGTACATGATTCACTGAACAAGAGTAACTAATCAAGAGACGCTGAACAAGAGGCACTGAACAAGAGTCACTGAGCAAGACACACTAATCAAGAGTCACTGAACAAGACTAACTGAAAAAGATTCACTAAACAGGAGTCACTGAACAAGATTCGCTGAGCAAGACTTGCAATAACTAAGGAAGAGACTCTGAACAATAGTCATACAACAAGAATTTCTGTATATAGGTCACTGAAAAAACTTACTGAACAGACTCACTGAACAAGACTTAATGAACAAGACTTACTGAACAAGGGTCACTAAACAAAAGTTCACTGAGCAAGACTTAATGTACATGATTCACTGAACAAGAATAACTAAACAAGAAACGCTGAACAAGACTTACTGAACAAAAGTCCCTGAACAAGACTCACTGCTTACGAACAATTGAAGAATACCATTTTCACTTGTTCAGTTGAGTGAACAACTCATGTTTGCGCCGCACTCACTTAAGAATAACCAAACACTACGATGCATGAATTTGAGAGAGGTTTTCAGTCTAAGGGAAGCTTTTGCACTGGCTCTCTTCAAAAGCTTTAATGACGACTGAGTGATAATTTGATTTTGTTGTTTCTTGTTGAAGCGCAGAAAGTAAAGGAGGGCCTTAAAAACGAAATACTTTGATACCAGCGTAAGTCTATAACTGTTCAATAGCTTTAGAAGTAACTGTAACTTAGCGTTTGAAATTTCGGTTCTTTAGTTTTTAAAATTTTAATTTCTTGGCAATTCCAATTTTTTACACTTATTTCAAAATATTGGTTCTTAACAATTTTGTGAATAATTTTCCCTACAAAACCGCCTTCAACTTATTGAAAATTCTTTGATGAACTTTTCACATATTCCTAAACCACAGTGCCTATTGGGTGTTGGGACGGTAGCAAAATTGGCTACGTGAAAGGTCAGCGGGAAAAAAGGTATGACAATCTGGATTGAGATGGGGACTCCTTTTTTTGTGTGTGTGTGTGCGGCGCTGGGTGTCATAAATATGTGCACGCATCGGCATGCGGAGAATTTTGTTTTAAAAGTCGCTCGCACAGCGTGCGGCATATTAAATATTTTATATGCACTACAAAAACAACTTCAACTTGTGAAACTTTTACCTTTTACCCCCAGATTGGACTTCAGCCGCAATTACACACACTGCAATGCCTCGCTACTAGTCAACGACACACTGGCCATGTCCGGGGATCAGCCGACATGGCTGAAGTTGTTACCATCGCGCCTTCATACACCGGAGGTTATATTGAACACATGGCTGCATTTGGGCGGAGCACCCCAGGCACCGATTGGCCTGATTATTGAATTGCCACCGGCTCAAAGTGGTACCGGCTTCACTGGCTGTCTGCACTCGTTGCGCATTAATGGACAAGGGCGCGAAATATTCGGGTGAGTGTGAATGTAATACCTGGCCATTGGGCGTCTTGTGAATGCGAAAGCGGCTAGTGGTCCAACGGGCTAATGAACTGCGCCCCAAAAAAGTTACGACTGGGGGAGCTCTTAAATGTTTATGCCGCTTACGCCTCTCTGGCCTAAAGGGAAAAGGCATCAAAAACCCGACACAAAGTTGCAGGCAGCGTTTGTAGCAGCAGCAGCAGCAGCTGCAGCAGGTAACAACGTAAAGCTCTGCGGCATGAGGTAGTAAAATCTGGGATTATATGGGTAGTAAGCGAGGGGAATAATGTTTGAGCAAAGAACAAATTAACTCAGGTTACGAGGCTGAAAGTGGGAGAACAACAAGAACTATTAGTACTGAAGTTTGAGCAAAAGAACTATGGTAAAAGTAGAAGAAATGCAGTTTGAGAGAACATTATTTGGAAATGATTTTTTTGTATATTGTGTAATTCCAAGATAATAACCATTTTCCAAGACGGTGTTAAAAAGCTGCTGATCAGACACAAACAGGTGGAACCTGATCGATTTCTAGAGAATCGATCGATTATGCTCTCTGGTCTCTCTCCAGGAGGTACATACGTCAGGCAACCCCAAAATTTCCGATACGAAGAACTGATGGCACTTGGGCTAATTCTCCCAAGGATCGAGCTGTGGAGTTTGCGGAAAATCTTGAGGAGAGATTTACGCCGTTAACAACCTACCCTGCATCCAGAATTCGCAGAATGGACACCCTTGGTCAGCTCGAACTGCCAGTTTCTCCGATCACTTTTACGGAGGTGAAAGAATAAATCAAAGAGCTCAAACACAAAAAGACTTCGGAGAAGATGGGATTGACAACAAGACGCTGAATGCTCATACTCTTCCTAGCTTTAATGTTCAACTCTGGCCTGCTTGTTAATAACATCGCCCACCTTGGCGATTTCAAAGTTTTCCTCAATGATTTTAATCCTCATGTACCAATGAGTCCCGGTTATGCGTCTTAGGATTTTGGCCTGCAGAATCCTTATGCAATCTAGGTGCGACTTTGCTGCTATGCTGTACACCTGTAGTCCATACCTCCATGCAGGTGCGAGATTGCTTTTATAAATGAGCACCTTGTTTTTTAGTGACAGTTTGCTCCTGAAGTTCAGCAGCCTCATCTTTTGTGCCTTGAGCTGTATTGATTTGACCAGACTGCTTATATGCGACTTGAAGGTAAGCCTTCGGTCAAGAAAAACTTCTAGGTAACGGTATCCTGCAAAGTGATCCAACAGCTCTCCTTGGAGGAAAACTCTTGCGCAATCGCCTTTTTTCAGCGTGTAGTGTAACACTGGCACACTTTGAATGGTTTAGTCCTATATGCCAATTTGCGCACCAATTTCCAATAACCATGCAATTACTCTTGCATGGTGTCAGAAGCGTAATATATATGCAGGGATTTCTTGCGTCTGCGAAGGTGGCGATCATGAAATCGTTTCTGTTAACGATTTGGGGATTTCGGTTAGATGGCATATCGTGAGTGAAAAGGTTTTGGAGCGTTGGGCCTAGGTCACTTCATTGTGCGACACCAGCGCTGCTTATTGGAAGATTCAAAGTCAATTGATTCATTCATTAAGTTTTCTGATTTTTACTGTTTGACACGGAAAATGCTTATCGCCTTCTTTCACAACAAAGATATTGAACTTAAGAACTAAAATTTTTGTTCCAATTTACTCTTTGGAATTTTTTGAGTCGGATTTAGGATCATGCAGTGGTTTTGGATGGTACTTGATCTTCAGACAAAGAGCTGAGTAAATCGACACATTCTTGTTGAGATAATCCACGTCGAAAATAGTGAAAGAGAAACCCTTCTCTTGAAATTTCCTTTTTAAAGCCAAATTGATTTTTTCAACTCACTGTAAACAACACAAATAGCGCTAGTACATCAAAACGTTATAAGACCGTTTATACTTAAAAATGTCAAACTTTATTTTGGTATTTCCAGAATTTAACTATTGACATTAGTGTTACCAGTTTCCGACATCTACCCCATGTATTTTAAAGTTTTATCGGAATATTGACCCACAGGTTTGGCCCAACGGAGGCAACATCTACACACAACTTGCCTAATTGAATTTCTTATTAGGTCTTGCAGTAAGTAACATCCCAGACTTTTCAATTTTACATTTGTTAAAGCAACTTTGAAACCATTTCATAACGTTGCTCATGCCCCCCATGAAAATGCAGCAATAGTGAATGAAAAGAGCTAAAGTAGAGAAGGGTTCAAGGGGTGGGGGGAGTGTGGGTAGTAGCCAGGCAACCAAATGCGGAAGCCATTCGTCAGCATTCAGCCCATAAAAGCGCGAGTACAAAACAGTTGGTACCCGGGAAGGGATTGGACAGGGGGAGGGGGGGGTGTTCAGTTCAAATGGCGTGCTGACAGCTGCCGGCTATTTGGGCAAATGGCGCACACAGTGTCCATAATATTGACATGCGAATTAGCCGAGGTCATGAAATTAGAGACAACACCTCTAACATCATTGCAGGGACGCTCTGGATGGCTTTGGCATCACGGAATGCGGTTCGTTGGCTTGTCTGTCGAGTCCTTGTCGCAATGGAGCTGCGTGCATTAAGATTGAAACGAATGAGCTGGATGAGAATGGTGAAAAGGCTGAGAAATGGAAATGTAAATGTCCCACCGGATATATGGGGCCCACTTGTGAGATATCTGTGTGTGAGGATAATCCCTGTCAATATGGT
Source organism: Lordiphosa magnipectinata (assembly GCA_037044535.1). Classification (NCBI taxonomy): domain Eukaryota; kingdom Metazoa; phylum Arthropoda; class Insecta; order Diptera; family Drosophilidae; genus Lordiphosa; species Lordiphosa magnipectinata. The sequence continues at coordinate 196,184 of JBAMBO010000913.1, read as the reverse complement.
GGAACATGTGTGCAATTCCCGGGAAGTGGTTATCTATGTTTGTGTCCCTTGGGGAAGCATGGACATTACTGCGAGCACAGTAAGTATATGGAAGTAAGGAGAGTTTAGAAGCAGCAATTTACTTTATATATTTCAGATCTCGAGGTAGCTTTGCCCTCCTTCTCGGGCAGCGTAAATGGTCTCTCCTCCTTTGTGGCCTACACCGTGCCCGTACCCCTGGAGTATTCCCTGGAGTTGAGTTTTAAAATCCTACCACAAACCATGTCACAGATCTCTCTACTGGCTTTCTTGGGTCAAACGGGCTATCATGATGAGAAGAGCGATCATTTGGCTGTTAGCTTTATACAGGGCTATATTATGCTTACATGGAACTTGGGAGCGGGTCCACGTCGTATTTTTACCCAAAAACCCATAGACTTTCGATTGGATGCACCGCGTGTACCCTATGAGATCAAAGTGGGTCGCATTGGACGTCAGGCCTGGCTATCGGTAGATGGGAAATTTAATATAACCGGACGTTCACCTGGTAGTGTCAGTCGCATGGATGTGTTACCCATACTCTATTTGGGTGGCCATGAGATAACCAACTTTAATACTCTGCCTCATGATTTGCCACTGCATTCGGGTTTCCAGGGTTGCATTTATGATGTACAACTGAAGGCGGGACAGGTGACGGTGCCACTGCAGGAGACACGCGGCGTACGTGGTCGTGGGGTGGGTCAATGCGGAACCAGAGAGTGTCATCGGCATGCCTGTCAGCATGATGGTGCATGTCTACAGCATGGAGCCACATTTACGTGAGTTTTATTTTTAGAACAGAAATGTAATTTTTGCAATCTTACACAAATTTGGCGGAATTATGTCGCTCGAATTTTAAAGCGACTTAAATCTGTCGCTTATAATACTTAAACATCATATGGGCAAACCTTTTTGTATGAACATAATTTCGCTTAAAAATATGATGATTTAAAACGTCTGAATTCCGCCGCTAAACGACATAATTTCGCTGTATCTTAAGAGCTTTCTAAATGGCTGGCTTTTATTTTACAGTTGCATCTGCCAGGAAGGTTGGTATGGCCCACTCTGCGCTCAACCCACAAATCCATGTGATTCCTTCAACAATAAGTGCTCTGAAGATTCCACATGTGTGCCCTTAGTTAATGGCTATGAATGCGACTGTCCGGTGGGACATACGGGAAAGAATTGTGAGGAAGGTAAGTATTTTATTACAAGGGTTGCTTTTTTATTGACTTCGGTACTAGATAGATAGATGTTTATTTTTCCATTCATTGTTTGTAGCTGCAGATTATTCACTTATCCAAGAAATAAACATTTATAAAGCTTGTTTTGTAACCGTCAGCTTTTCTTCTGTTGTTTGAACAACGTTTACAAGTATTATATATTTTCTAGCCAGATTCTTCTATCCCAATTCTCCATTCAAGGCCATGAATACCTCTTCAGTCAGAAGTGTGCATTTCCTTAACAACAGGGCATAGTCCTACAAAATGTTGCATGTCTTCGAACTCCTTGCTGTTACATAGTAAGCACATGCCTCCGTTAACAGTCCTTTTTGGACAGCTGTTCAACCATAGCAGATCTGTTTTCACCTTCATTATCCAGGTTATGTCCGTTTGTCGCAACAGCTCGTTGCAGTATGAAAGCCCTACATCATGGCTAAAATCTTTATACATTCTCACTGCGCATCCTAAGGCCTTTGTTGTGTTTCCTGCGGCTCTCTTCTTTTAGTATAGTGAGAAGAAGTATGTTGCCTTCAATCCATCTAGCATGATATACGTTGATCTCCAGAGTTACTCCAATTTGCTTACACAAGTCTTAAAAATTAAGAAAACCATTCCAAGTCATTGAGCATCAGTTCAGCCACAATATGCGGGAGTCGAGATTCCTTATACTCAAGTAGTGCTTGCCACGTATTCAAGATGAAGAGTTAAGCTGTAAATGTGCCCATTTTGTAGTTCCACCTCTATTAATCAGAGAAATTCGGCGTATAGTCTGGCAGCTTAAGTATCCTTAAGTATTAATAACGTATCGGTGGAATTGATCTGCCTCATCGCTTATTCCTCCTCCCCATATTTGAACTCCTGTCGCCGGGTGTGGCGCACCAGTAGTATGGAGGTTGTGGGTTCCGCATGCATGCCGAGAGATTGCGAGAAGCTTGGCCCTGGCCCTCCTTTGGAGGTGCTGTTTGAGCAAATTTTTGATTTATATATTTGAGCTCCATAACACTGTACCGTTCTGTTGATAGCGTTGAATTTTTAAATTTTGCAGCTAGGTTGAGGGTTCCCTTGTTTAAACAATTGTCCCACACTGAGTTTATACTCGCCTTCGCTTCTCTCGTTCTTGCTGCCACAAGTTTTTTGAAACTCCAAGGTATTTGTACTCCTGTACTAACTTCACCGGTTCTTCCTGAAATGTCAAATTTTCCAATGTCTCCTGTTCGGAACACCATTTTATTAACTTCCATGTTGCACAATGTGCAGTATAACTCCAGTTTTTCAATTATTAGTTAAAGCGTTGAAGGATTGTCCGCTACGATAACAATATAATCTGCATACAATAACAGCCTTACCCAGTGGACCAAACGCTCCCAAACGATATCGCAAATGAGTGAACTGCGATATTTAACCCGACAAAACTCTCGGAATCGGATGGGGAAAAGATAGAAATATGATTCATATGTCGTTCAGTTTGTGGCAGTGAAAGTTTCTTCTACGATAGTCGCAAGAAATATGGTTAGCGAGAGTTTTGCGATACTTAAGTAATATTTCTAGCAACTCGAACAAAATGTTTACTGTGATACGTTTTTGATTTTAAATATACTCAAAAAGTATATTTGTTTTGAGCAATATCAAAAAAGTGTGGCAAAAGATATCGCCAAAGACTCGCAAGAAATAGCGTTTGCGAGACTTTTACTTGTCTCATTCATCTATTATCCCATATGAAATATTTAATTTTAATGCTCTTCTTTGATAGTTTTTATAAGTCACTTCATTGGCCATAAAATAATTATAACTAACTAAGTATATCAAAAATTTATAATTTCCATTTTTTTTTTTGAGTCAGATTTCTGCAGTTTCACCACTCTTTTCTGCGCATATTAATCAAATGTCTGCCACTTTTGCTTGAATGCATATAAATTTTAATTTGTAAACCCTAATCTTTGTGTATGATCAAAAACTAAACGGATATCATCTGTTTGAGGTGTCGAAGTTGAAACAAGTTCAACAAACACTTGATAGCAAATCCTCACCTTATTCTTCTTAAAAATTCTAAATTTTGCTACTAATATAGCATTGAAGAATCGATCAATTTTGAGTGGTATTCAACACCAAGAAAAAAGTAGAACGAATAATTGGAAAAAGAATGCTCCTGACAAAAAAAAAACTATGACGTTCTTGAATTTTCAAGAATTTTGTGCTTAACATTGAGCTAAATTCGTTCTCATGGTCTTAAATACTAAGAGATCAAGCAAAGTTGCAGAGTAAAACTCCCAAAACTTACGAATTAAGAAATTTGGTATCAAAAGTTCATTATTGGATCAAGAAATTCGACTTGGATAAAGAATTTTCATTCTAACCGTACTGCAATCGAACATTCTTGATCCAAGAAAACAAATTTCGTAATTCTTGACCCGTTCCGAAAAAGGATTGAGTTGATCCGACTTTTTTGATCCTAAAAAGGATTACATTTATCCCGAGGTAATCTTAAAAAAGATTGAATGAAGCGAAAAATTCGAGAACTCTTTAATCTCAATCCAGGATCATTTTTTAAGCATGTTCGAGATAGTTTTTGAGATCGATATGTAATATTGATTTTATCCCAGGAAAGATACCTCTCTTCTTCCTTTCCTCCGCCATATTTCCATAGGACATCCTTTTACACTTTAAGACCCACTAAAGTTTTGGTTTATTTAAAACTTCTGAAAAACCAAGAAATATAAAAATTTATTGGGCTCAACTAGGATTCGAACCCACGACCATACGCACTGAACACGAATGGAATGGCATCTCATCGCTCACGACCATCGCCATCGTTTGTTGCCGCATGTTAAAAATGCTACTTAAACTTTGTCGCTCTCGATCTCAAATCAAAAATGCTACTTAAATTTCGCTCTCTCTCTCTCTTAATTATGAACATGTGATCTCAAAAGGGATTGAAGTAAGCACATTTGGAATGATATAAGTTCGAAAGGTTTGGGCCATTCCCTGAAAGCTTGAATTGTGTCGAATATCCGGTAAATCGAAATTGAATTTTCAAGCTCATGCCGGGCTCACTCCAAGATTAAAAAGATTGAAAATATCCTGACTTTTTTTTTCTGTGTAGTTAACATTAGCTTATGTTTTTCCTTTGCGATTTCCTGCCACAAGTTAGTGGCAGCGCCTCTCAGTCGGTTGGGCGGGAGGTGGGCTGCTATTTTGCAGCTTGGTGTAACATGAGCCACTTGAACGTTCTGCGCATTGTACGTCAACGTCTATCAATTCGAAAAAATCCTATACTCTGAATTGGTAGCTAATTATTTCTATTATTATTTGATACCTAAATAAACGGTTGATCAGTAGAAAAAGTGTATCGAAAATTGGGACAATTTTTATGACAATTTTTATTCCTTACCGAAATATAAAAAGCAACCCACTTAATCATTAACTTTAACTTCCATCTAACCCAAAATCTCTTCAACAGAAATACGCTCACTCAGCGATGTCTCACTGACCGGTCGTCGTTCCTATTTGGCCGTACGTTGGCCCTATCTCTACGATAGCTCTGATAAATTGGGTGCCAAGCGTTCCCAAATGGTTAGCTATCGAAATTTCACCAAGAAACTGATGCCACCCAAACCTATATCAACGCCCAGTACACACTTTGTTATGAAACTACTGAATGAGGTGGAGAAGCAAAGAAGTTTTTCGCCCGTCCCACTAATGGGTTCCAAAACTTTCGAGGAACATCATCGTGTGCAATTCTTTTTCATCGAATTCCAATTACGTCCTTTATCCGAACGTGGATTACTGCTTTACTTTGGCACTTTGAACAACAATCAGGATAAGAAAATTGGTTTTGTCTCGCTATCGCTGCAAGGTGGAGTCGTGGAATTCCGCATCTCTGGCCCTAGTAATCATGTGACTGTGGTGCGAAGTGTACGCATGTTGGCGATCGGTGAATGGCATAAGATTAAGATGGCGCAACGCGGCAGATGGTTAACCTTATGGGTAGAGGGTAGTGCTTCATCCGCTTTGGCACCCTCGGCTGAGGTATTGGTCGAACCAGATTCATTGCTTTACATTGGTGGTCTAAAGGATGTCTCCAAGTTACCGCACAATGCCATCTCTGGCTTTCCCATACCCTTCAGGGGATGTGTACGGGGACTGGTTGTGAGTGGTACACGGATTGTGCTCAACGAAACGAATATTGTGGGTAAGTCGCAATGATATTTTATTGTTTGTTTTTAGCTTTCGCTGTTGTGATACTGCCAAACATGCGGAGCGATTTCATAACGCTTTAAACGCTCATAGTATTGACCAAAGAAAAAGGACTCCAGCTGATAGGTTTTATACATGCGATAGTAACCCTCGCCCAGATATTTATTGTTCCAAGCGTATTGGCAGTGTTTGGGGAAATATTGAACTAGCCTGGCACGGCCATAATGGTCCAAATCACAGGGCATATGCTTTGCATGAAAATCCAGGGGTATATTTGGTACTTTAGCATCACGTGGTTGGCGTCTAATGTGATAAACACTCGCTGCAGCTGCGGGTACTGTGGACTTAGCGGTAATGGTGGAATTTATTATAATACTGCTGGCATTATGACTGGAAATACTTCTGGTATAAGCTCTAGGAACCTGAGACCAAATTGAAGGGAGACTTACTTATTGACCGGGATAACAAGCTATTCCACTTACCCATAAAATAAGCAACACTGGCAGACCTAAAGACACTAAATTTAGTGACATTCTCACTAATTGGTTCTAAAATATGTGGGCGTTCTTGAACATTTACGTAAAAAAAATATTAAGAATTGTTGTGTGACAAATATCACAAAATTGACTTGACTTGAAAAAGGTAGATGTTTCCATTTTAAGAGTTCTCAAGTTTAAGGCAGTGCAGACATCAATATATAAGAAGAAAAATGCTTTTGTCAAACAACAACAATTACAAGAAAGAGTTAAAGAAACTTCTAAGGGATTAAACTTTAGAATATCCCGCCTTTTTCAGTAAAAGAGAAGGAAACATTGCTTCATCTTCTCGCTTTTGCTAAATGGAACACAATTGTTGGTTAGCCTTCTGGTCTAAAGGACCATTCTCTACGTTTGGTTCTATCTAATCGCAGTAATTCAGTCAGTAAACTCCATTGGCCAAGGTATTATACAGCTTTTCCTTGCTGTTAGCCACTACAGTCCTACCCAAAATTTAATGTCTGACCGATTGAATATTATTTGGCGAAAATAATCTGTTAACTTAACATGCTGTTAATGCTCTGTTAATTAACATTCTTTTCCTGAGTAACAAATATATTACAATTTCGTTAAAAAAATAAAACGTTTTACATGTAAGATACTTTCGAAACAGCCCTCTCCTTACTTTTCAATATATTTCATTTCAATAAACTCCATTTCTTTTCCAGAATCTCGCAATATACGTGACTGCGATGGCACCGCTTGTGGTGGTGATTCCTGTGAATCCGGTGGACATTGCTGGCTAGACGAGAAACTTCAACCGCATTGCATTTGTCCAGAGTATGCCAAGGGTGATCGTTGCGAATATTCCGAAACATGCAAATTAATTCCGTGCAAAAACAATGGAAGATGCCTACGTAGTGGACGCTGTTCATGTCCCAATGGTTGGGGTGGTTTCTACTGCGAGATCGGTGAGTACATTGAACTCAATATTTAGTTACAACTCAATAGCCATAACAAACAATAAATCATACAAAAAATAAAAAACAAGTTTCAAGTAAATGTGTCAGCGAGTAAAAGCTTATCTCCAACAGAAGCCTCTCATCAACAAAACATAAAAAAAACCTATATTTTGACGGAAAACAAGTTTTCAATTTGAGCGAACAGCCGGCAGAACATTATTATTATTATAATTAGAGAACAAACTACATACTTCTACTGCGAGAGAGATGAACAACAAGAACCATTAACAGGTGAATTTTGATGCTGATGTCGGTTCAGTGCACAGCGGGGTCAGGAAGTTGCGTTGGCCAAAATACAAAAGCAACAAAGAACCAAAACTGATTCACAAATAATAATAGACGCTTGGTTTGAATGGCACGATGAAGTTTATATACCCTTGCAGTTGCTATTATTTTATTAAGAATTTATTTAGGTAACATTTTAGACCTCGATAATTGTCACTAAAGACACTAAGCTTAGCTTTACTCAGAGAAAGAACAAAAAGAATGGATAGTTATGGCTTCTATGCTCTACAAATTTCTGATCAATTTTATAATACAGTATGAAGTTTTTAACACCAATTATTTTAGACTTTTAGTTAAGGTAACACTTTTGTTTTACTAAAACTTAACAAATTTTGGGAGAAGGTTATAGTGCAATCAATTTCAAACAATGCATTTTCATTTTCAAAGTAAGTTGAAGAACGTTGCACTATGGTCAAAAAGCCAAAAATTTTCACATAAAGTCTGCAAGTTGCATTGATTTTGTAGTTGTACATTCACAAGTGAAGAAAACTCTGTATTCATCGGTGCCCACAGTAAAAGAGTGCTATTGAGTGCATTCCTGACTGATACATATATACAAATTTATTAGGGTTACAAAATTGATTGTGATATTCTTTAGCAGGAAATTTCCTTTGCGTCCGATTAAGCATTAGAAAATCTTCAAGCTTAACACCTTTATTTCAAAAAGGTATATTTAACCGATTTCATCTACAATATAAGGTATGCGAAATAAGTCACCTTATAAATCTTATAATCTGCTGCCAGAGCTTTGCTAATCATTTTTTCAATTTCTTTTTTTTTGCTTAGTATCCTCTTAGACAATTTTCATGCTTGCAATAACAATGTTAAGCACAAGACTCTATAAGGTGTCGTTATTTTTAACGATTATTTCAAAATAAATGAGCTTACATTATCAGTTTTTGTCTTCGTACACGTGCATACAGGCGTAAATTTAATGGACATTTTTCGCCATAAGTTATAGCCAATAAAAAAGTGAGGTTTGCAGGAATATTTTAAAGCCAATACCTCTCTAATGAAGAGCGAGCTAAAATATCGCCATATCGCGAAATGGGGATGCCTCTACAGGAATTTGCTTCCGAAATGACGAGAAGATATTTTTAAATTCAAAAGTATTTAAAAGATTCGAAAAATCACAGAAAAAGACCTAGTTTTGGACTCCCGCCATTGCTGAAAAAACGTGATAAGAAAAGAATAAAAAGTAAAGAATTAAAGAAAACCTAAGTGCAGGCCATATTTCACACGAACTAGCTCTCCCAGTGTCGAAGCGTCGTGTGCAGCAAATTTTACGAGACGATCAATTCAATTCATATGAAAAAAAGACCGTCAAATTTCAATTACTTCCTAGGCACAAAGTTGCCCGTATTCACTTTGCTGAGATGCATAAGTTTTAGGACTTAGAGTGGCAAAGTATTATCTTTAGTGATGAAAAAAGTTTAATTGGATGGCCAAGATGGGTATCAATATTATTTTCGGGATATACGGAGAGTGTCACGCAATTCACAAGACGGTTCGCTAATGGTGTGAGCTGCATTTGGCCTTGCTGGAAAGAGTTCAATATTATTTGTAACACATAAAATTAACTCTGAAAGATATGCCGAACTATTTGACGAAGTTTTTGTAATTATGGACAAGAATATTTCAGAGATTCTTGGACATTCCAACAGGACAATGCTGCGTACCACGTTTTAAAACGCACTCAACTATTTTCTTATGAAATGGACTGCAAAAGGTCCAGATCTTAATTCCAATGAAAAATTTTGGGAGATAATTTCCAACAGTGTCTACATGCATGGGAGGCAAGTTAACAAGGTAAAAGAACTTATAAAGTCTATTATCGTAGATTGGATGCATCAATTCTTGGAAACTTGGTTAATTAAATGCTAGGACGTTTATTGAAGGTTATTAACAGTAATGGAGGACATTTTTAGGTATATTCAAAAAATCACGGTGACACTAAACCTTATTAAAATCGTAATATTCTGAAATTATCAGTTCATTTGTTTCGTTTTGAAAAATATAAATTAAATTTTTTTAAAAGTATTATGATTTCATTAAATCTTGTAAGAATTGGAATTGAATTGTTACTTCGTTAAGTTGAAAGAAAAAACAAAAATATTTGAATATATTTCCAGCTTTAGAATTTATCAAGGATTATATGATTGTAAGGTGACTTATTTCGCATACCTTATATAAAACAGAGTTTTTAAAAAATGAAATATCTACCATTTGAAGCTATAAAATATATATAATCATCAGTATAGCTTTCATCCATATAGACTTTATCATCAGTGTAGCTGATAAAGCCGATATCAGTATCAGTTTAAAGTCACAGGAGAGCGACAAATAGCGACACACCCCCGCCGTCTGTTTCCGACTTTTCTAGTATGTTTTTTAAAATTGGAGCGTAGTTTTTCTATTTATTTGCCAAATTTGCCATATTTGTCAAAAAAGGCGCTTTGCGGTGACCACGATATCTCTGGTTTGATTATCCAAAATTAAACAACCAAACGGCTATCGTTCAAGTATTGTTAAGTCTTGAAATTAATCTAAGGAACGAGTAAAATAAAAGTGTTTAACAAAATGTCAGCTTTTCAACAAAATAACCAATTTTAACACTAGTTTTGGCCTTAAATTATTTATAAATAAAAAATTTCTCAATTAAAATTTGAGACCGTTCAGCCGTTTTTGAGAAATCTTGGTCACCGACTTTGAAAACACAGTTTTAAGAAAAACGCGCTTAAAGAATTAAATTCACTGTAAGTTTATCTGATATATCTTTACAAATTTGCGTGCAATTTCGAAAATAATTGCCGGATTGTCTTGAAATTTTCTGTGTGTGTTCTTAAATATAAGTACATTACGAAAATAAAATAAAAATAATCGATTTTCCAAAAAAAATTAACTGTATATAAAACAGTACAACACTACAACAACACTGAAAAAAAATCCGGCACTAGGCCCATAAATTCGGCTACAATAAACTTCTGTAAGCATCACCTCTGCTAATAGGCATATATTTCTAGGTCCATTTGTAGATCCATCATAAAAATCTACCATGCGCTTTTAAAGATATTCAAGAATGTATGTTTAATTCCTTCTGGAGGTACCTTAACTAATTTTACGATTAATGAGAATTTTTTATATGACGTTCCCAATGACCTGTTCGTAATTGCTGAATTTCGTAGATTTTTATCTTAAGCCATTTAAAAAAAGGTTAAAATTTTTGTCGCTGTGCCTCGCTGTGTAAGTACAGAAGTACCCTTAAAACGCGAACCTAGGCTTTATACGAATAACTGGGTGTGAGATGATGCTTACAAAAGTTCCTTGTATCCGATTTCTAGGGTCAAATGCCAGTTTTTTGTGTAAGCCCTTAAAAAAGAATTTTGCGCAACTATCTGTGCCATTACCATAACTTAATATTTGGAATTAATACCAAGTTTTCGTCCTTTTTGACCTTAGTGCGTCGTTTGCTATAAAAGAATTGGTAAAAGCTTTTTGGATCATTGTACTCGAGAAAGGTTTTGGGCTTGAAATGTTGCCCTCTTTTGTAAGCTTTAAAGAGGCGAGAAGACGAATTCACTTTCGCAATATTTTAAAAGTGTACATCAACGTGTATCAATCAAATATCAGGATTTCTTCTCCCAACAAACAAAACCTATAGGAAAACCCCAAGCCGCCAGTTCGACAACAATTGTCTGTTGTCTCTTAGCTTTCATTAGCTGACAAGCCTTTCACTTATTAGCAAATTGTGAAATTAACATGTACGAAAAACAAGTTGAAGAAAATACCTAGAAAACAAAGCGAAAATCAGAATCCAAAAGATTAGCCAAGAGCAAAAAGTTAAGAAGATTGTTAGACAGAAACGAGATCAGGGTCTGAAGCAGCTGACAAAATGAGAGACAATGAGAGCTAAAGTGGCACCCGTTGCGGGAGCGGCCTCAGATGATGAAGTTGATGCTGTAATTGAATTATGTATCACATGCAATATGTTTAATGCAATGCCCCTCCCTTCCTCACCCTCTCTCTGTCTTCCTAGCTATGAGCAAGCCGACTACACCAAGCTTCCGCGGCAACAGTTACCTGATCTTGCCGCCACCTCGCATACCCATGAAAGACAAACGCCGTGGACCCTCGCTCTATGTGCGACCTCGCGAAGCCATTCAAATCTCGTTGAACTTCTCCACCATTGAGCCGGATGGTCTGCTGCTCTGGAGCGAACATGATCGTACGAAATTCTTGGGTCTCGGTCTGGAGAATGGACATCTAAAGTTGGCCAGCAATCTGTTGGGTAGTCAAAATGATACGGTTCAGGCACCGGCTAGTGGTTTCATAGCCGACGGAGCCTGGCATGGGACACGGATATTGTTGGATCGTACGCGTTTGGAACTTGAATTGGATGGTGAAGTTATATTTACAGAGAGATTGCCCGAGGGAGGAGTCGATAACCGGCGAGATGGCACCGCAGCACCAGCAACAATAACAACAACAATTGCCACACGCAGAGCAGCGGCTGCGGCAGGCAGAGACCCCACAATTAGCTATGAGGATGTCTTTTATTTGGGTAAGTTAAATAGTTTAAACTTACCGTTGGTTTTTCAATATTTGCACAAATTGTTCATGTTTATTCACCATTTAATAACGAAACACTAAAACTAAACAACAACAACAACCTGTTGAAACGTTGCGAGACAAACAAACACTAAATAAACCTTAAAGCCGAGCTGCCAACTTTTGGCCCAGTGAACAGCTGTTCTGTTAAACCAGCAGCACTGGCCAACTGTTTAACAGGAAATAACCGTTTGGTCCGGTGCGCGCCAAATTTGAAATGCAAAAGCGAAATGTTAAGCGAGAGGAGTTGAAGAATGAAATGCAGTGGAAGCTAAGAAATCATTTAATCGTAATTTCTATATTTTAGACATTTTTTCTAAATTTTAGAAAAGTTGCCCTAAAAAAATATTTTTAGAAAAAAATGTCTTAAATATTAAAATAATTTCTAAATTTTAGGGCGATTTCAACTCTTGAAGGAATTTTTTTTAAATTTAAAAACAATAATTTACTGTGTGTGTGAATGTAAAAGTAATAAAGATGAAAATTAGAACTTAAATGGGTTGAAAGAGCAAAAAATTTAATTTTGAATCTTTTTTGTAAGCTTCCCTTTACGAATTATGGCAAAAGTACAAAGAACGGACAAAAAAGAAAATAATAATTTAAAAACCAATAACACAAGGCAACAAAATTAGGCTTTTTCGAGTTTATTGAATGGTTGGTGGTGATTCTAAATGATTTTTAATGGTCCATGATGGTCCATCACGTTGAGATTTTTAGTAATTTAAGCCTAAAGTACAAAAAAGCAAACCTGGTCATGATTTTAGAATGGCATATTACCCTTAGTTTAGTAAAAAAAATTCTTAGCATCAGTATTAAATATGGTAGGGAATCTTCTTATTTCAAGAAGATTATAAACTTTAGTAAAACCTGCGGGCCTCCTGCAATTGACGAAGACTATCCTTAATTTCTACAATGTGAAATGTAGAATTGTAGAATTTCCATGAATTTGAAATGTTTTCGCATTAGTTCATCTTTGTAGAACAAAATTACGTCTACTACCATCGATAATGACAATTTTTTATTCTTCGCCCAGGAGGTTCCACTGATGAAAAGGTCTTTTGCATACCTAAGTGCGCCAACTACCTGCAAAGCTCTTATTTTCTGAGCGCTCAATGATATACCAAAGCCTTTAGCTTGCTGATATTTTCGGGAGTCTAATCTAATTCACATAGCACAGTTTGCCAAAGATCTAAGGAACCAAGGGAGGAAAATGACTGCAATGGAACTACCAAAGTTTTAGCGAATGAAATACCATAAATACACTGACCAGGGGGGATATCGTGATGATCTGTCAGGCGTAATGTAATAGAGGACTAAAAATAATGCGAACGTTGAGTAAAACGAAATTTCTAGTGATTGCCTAAATATTAATGTGAAAAAAAATTATCAAAAATATTTATTTAAGAAGTATCATCAATACTTAATTTGTTAGAATTTTCCGCCCTCCGACATCCCCCTACGCTAAGCCACTGATAACACTTGGCAACAAGATCCAGTATATTAAAGAGTTGGTGGTGATTCTATATGGTTTTCGTGTGCTGAACATGAATCTGTTTTCGGGAATGGTCCATCACGTCTGGATTATTGATAATTTGAGCTTAAGAATGATAAAATTGAAAAAAAAAGTTTTACTCACTAAGACTCATTTTCCGACCGATTGGTCCTCGTTTTTTATTTTTTTTAAACAGAAAAAATTAAATTTATATAAATGTATCGTATGGTATACAATTGTATTAGCCTAATACACCTGGCTTTCAGTGTCTTTCCCAGATACCAGATCGTTCAGCCATGCGCTTTGGGTTTGAGGATTACTGCTAGCATGATTTACAAATATTATAAATAAGTAATACATTAAATAAAACATAATTTCCTTTTAAAATAATCCCGTTATGATTCTATTTCTATATGCTAAGGCTTTAATCACATAACTCTGCAGCTTTGACCAGTCCGCGCCGTTGAGTATGTTTAATATTTCGTGCGGAAACAGGGTACATTTTCCGAAAATTGAGAGTCGGAGTTCCCGCAGAATCGGGCAACCTCCAATGAAATGGATGACATTTTCTAGCTCCCTCCTGTTACAGAGAGGGCAGTTTGTGTCACTCCTCGTGACATTCGGGATAAAGTTCAAGTTTAATATCTCACTTCTGGCCATAAAAACACTTCTTATTCCTTCAATGGAGAACTCGTCGGAGAAATAATTATTCTCTCCCAGATCGTAGTGCAGCTGCCCATAAATTATTCGCTCAGAGCTTCTCCGGGATTCTTCAACAAATTTCATCCTATATGCTGCATCCATTTTAATTGTGATGTTCTTAGCCCAAGTTTTCCATGTCGCGTTATCTTCAAGATTCAGTCGAACTCCATGTTCCGCGGCTAGACAGCCCCACTCTCTGAAACATTGCAGACGTTCTTTTAATATATATTCTGCCAAGATCCTAGGTACCCTTCTTTCTTCCATGGTTATGGCTTTTTGCATATAATCAAAGTGCAGATTAACTGTATATAAATGAAGTAACGATAGTCCGGTCTCCAGATACATATAACATTCTGTTCGGTGTGTATTGTGGTCGGTCGGTCTTATGGCAGCCTTAAGATACAGTCATCCGATTTCGACCAAATATTGCGAATCTATTTGAATGCATATAAAATTGGTAATCAGCGAGTTTAAGGACGCTTATATTAAAAACAAAATAAACTTCTTACTAAGACCCATGTTCGAACGATCGCTTCTATGGCAACCATAACATATAGCCACCCGATGTCGATCAACTTTTTCAAATTAGTTGGAAAGCGTTTAATATGAAGAATCACCGGTCTTAAGAACGATTTACTTAAAAACAAAAAATTTTTTCTCACTAAGACCCATTTTCCGACCGATCGGTTCTATGGCAGCTATAAGATATAGTCATCCGATTTTGACCAAAATTTGCAAAGCTATTTGAAAGCGCATAATATTAATAATGGCCGAGTTTAGGGATGCTAACATTGAAAACAAAAAAGTTTTTCTCACTAGGACCCATTTTTCGACCGATGGTTCCTATGGCAGCTATAAGATATAGTCATCCGATTTGGACAAAAATTTGCAAATCTGTTTGAAAACGCATAATATTAATAATGGCCGAGTTTTGGGACGCTAACATTGAAAATAAAAAAGTTTTTCTTACTAAGACCCATTTTTCGACCGATCGGTTCTATGGCAGCTATAAAATATATTCATCCGATTTTAACCAAAATGTGCAAATCTGTCTGAAAGCCTATAATATTAATAATGGCCGAGTTTAAGAACGCTAACATTGAAAACAAAAAAGTTTTTCACACTAAGACCCATTTTTCGACCGATGGTTCCTATGAAAGCTATAAGATATAGTCATCCGACCTTGACCAAAAATTGCAAATCTGTTTGATAGCATATAATATTAATAATAGCCGAGTTTAAGGCCGCTATCATTGAAAACAAAAAAGTTTTTTTCACTAAGATCCATTTTTCGACCGATGGTGCCTATGGCAGCTATAAGATATAGTCAACCGATACAGTCGGTTCCAACATATTAGCAGCGTGCAGTAAAAAGAAGAATCTGTGTAAAATTTCAGCTCGATAGCTTTAAAACTGGGAGACTAGTTTGCGTAGAAACAGACAGACAGACGGACGGACAAAGCTCAATCGACTCAGCTCGTCGCCCTGATCAAGAATATATATTTATGGGGTCGAAAATGAATATTTCTATGCGCTACAAACTTCTTGGCAAAATTATAATACCCTTTGCAAGAGCAATAAAAATTAAGAAAACTCCCAATTTTGTCAAAATCTTACAAAATCTTTAATAAGCCATATTTTCAGTAATTGCTCATTCAAATCTGTGAAAAAACAGCCAAGTTTTAGATCTAAAAAAAAGCTAATAATAAAATGAAATACAAAAAAATTCAAAAAAACTTTAACCAATAAATTTTGGTTTGCTTTTCGTGAAAAAGATCATTGAAAAAACTCAAAAAAAATTTCACCAATAAATTTTGGTTTGCTTTTCGTGAAAAAGATCATCCAAGATCAGGAAAGACACTTTTCGAACTTTTTTATTTTGGTTGAAACATTGGGCCCATTCAGCAGATAATTCCGATTTACGATTTGTTATTTATGATTGCCGATTTTACCTGCTGAATACTGTGATTGCCGCTTGGGATCGGAAAATTTTGCAATCATGATTGGTTAACAATTGTTGGTTCAGTCTACCTTTGTGCAGTCATTCATATGCAATTTTCTATTTAACAAATCCATAAAGATTGAAGATTTTTTGTTAGTGTTTTCCATTGATAAAAAGTACTGAGGTGACAGAATATCTTAATGTCTCCAATCAATTGCATTCAGCAGAGCCTTATCAGCAATCGCAAATCGGTAATCGCTAATCGGAATTATCTGCTGAATACGCCCATTGTTCAATTAGAAATATATTTGTAAACCTTTATATTGATGTCCAATTGAACATTAGGACAAAATTAGACAACCGAAGTTTAAATAAATAGTTAAAATTTAGGTCAAATTTCTTCTATATAGCTGTTCTGTGTCAAATAAACTTAGAATTTATCTATAGATTGTGAAATAGAGAGCCTATACGCAGTTGTGAAGTAACGACAAGTTTTACGCCTGCCCTCCTTTCAAAATTTTGTTTATGAAAATGTTACATTACTTCTCTTTACTTTACAATTGCGTATAGGGCTTTTGATAAAAATTGCTTTCTCAAAAAAAATCAATATCTACTGTAGTTAAATGTGTTTTCTTAGTATTTGTTATTCTAATTTTATTAATCAAACTTACATAAACAGATAAGTTAAGAGAATATCTATACAATCTAAATTAAGTTCCCAAATTTACACAAGGTGACAAAAAATTTAGAAACAAAAAAAAAAATTATTATTTTATTAATTTTCACTTTTTGTTTGATTTCCTTATGAGGGTTTTTCTCGGTTTTCGGTTTTTTATTTATTTATTTACACTTAATTTGTCCAATCTTGTGCCATCTCTGCCTCTCCATTATTCAATTTCTTAACAATACCTTAACACTAAAATATCAATATATTTACATCAGGGCGGTTATTTTCAAATAATTTCAAATGTAACGTCTGCTTGTTAAGAGCGCACTGCCAAAGCTAACAGTCTGCTGCTAACAAAAGACCACTTTCCAACACTGACCCCTTAAACGTTAATTTTAAATTCAAATTTAACTTTTGCCCTTCTTTTTTCTACTTTAACAGGCGGCTTTCCCCATTTGGATTCGGTGAGCAAACGCACGCTGGGTCGCTACTTTGAGCCATTTAAGGGCTGCCTGCAGGATATACAATTCGGTGCCGAACCGAAGGCCATTATCAGCGATTTCTCTGCATATCAAGGCGAGAATATTGGCTCTTGTGATTTGCATGGTGATGAGCCGATTGTGGTATAAAGACAACAAAACAGAAAATCAAAAGCTGTAACCTATTCTCATAGCAAATTCACATAATTCTGGACGAAACAAAAACAAACAAAAATAACAAAAATTACATTTAAGTTAAGAACTAAGCAAAACAAAGAAAACAATGGATTAGAATGAAAACAAAAAAAAAGAAAAGTAATTTTGTAAATTTTATAGAAATATAACTGAGAAGAAAAAAAGTTTAGATTTACGGAACAAAATTCAGCAAAATTTGTAATTTAGAAACTAAACTTCTCTTACGTAAGTGATATTTAAACGACCCCCCCCTTTAAGCATAAACAAGTATTTATTTGTATATTGTTTTGTTATACCAAATGTTAAATTTATACTATGATGTGTTCTCTTTTATCTCTCAATCTTGAAACTGCCCTAAAAAAAAAACCAATTTCTGCCATTTAGTTGACTTTTTATTAAGTTTGTTTGATCTTTGAAAAAAAAAACAAAGTCGGGATTTACACTATGAAACAAACTTTAGGAAGTTTTCATGTTGGATTTGTTGAACAAAATGTATAGAACACATCTGTATGACACTCGCCTACTGAGCAAAAGTTCATAAAGTTTTCTTCATCGTGTAAATACCTTCAAACTATTCTAGATTGAAGCCATTTAGTTGCCTTGTAGTAAGTTAGAATTAAAACTCTCTATAATTTTGCAAAAACAAAAAAACAATTCTTTGACTTGAAAACATAAATATGAAACTAATTATTCTTATAAATGGAAAAAGAAAACCCAAGTAGAACAAAACTTAAAACAAAAATACAAAAATTATACCATACTTTATATGATATAAAATGTAACCAAATATATTATATTAAGTAAGTGTATTTATCAGTTATAAATTTAAATAAAAAAAAAAAAAAATGGAAAATCTAGAACAAGTTAATAAACCACATACACAAATGTTTGAACTTTAACTGAAGGGGGGATTTTTTCGACAGACTTTTACTTCTGGGGTCCTTGACTGAAATTTCAAAAAAAAAACAAATATATGTTTAAATAGATACAACAAATCTAACAAAAATACCCACAATTTATAAAGGGTTCCTCTAAGAATTCTACAGCTGAAGTTTCTCCACTTCTTAAGGCCTGAACTGTAATTTAATACAACATTATTTAAGTACAATGAAAACTTGCTTATATAAATAACTTACCCAACTCCAGAAAACATTCACTAACATTTAACTGACTTATGGCCGAAGTCTCTAGAAATATTAAACCATTTTTATAAGCATAGTATTTAGCCTCAGTTTTGCTAATCTCACGATTTTCCAAGACATCCGTTTTATTGCCCACCAAAGCTAGTACCAATTTGTTTAAGGATTTCTGTAGAAAACACAGTTTACAATATGTTTTAAACGCTTTTTAATTAAACTCACCTTTTGCCTTAGTTTCTTGACCCATTGCTGTGCCGTCTCATAGCTCTGTCGATTGTGTATATCATAGACCAGTAAAGCCGCTTGGCAATCTGTATAATGTCTACTCACCAGCTCATGAAATCTTATCAAAGAAAAATAATTCATAGATACCACTTCTAGTTGATGTTCTAAACCTTACCTTTTGTGACCTGACATATCCCAAATTTTCAATCTAATCTCCATATGCTCCATCCATAAGGTTTTTATACGAAAGTCTGCGCCTGGCTGTTCGTGTCTTGATACTAAACCATTTTCATTGGTATAGCTTAGAAATAACGATGACTTTCCCACGTCATCTTTACCCAATATACAAATTGAGTATTCCTCAATATCATTCAACATTTTGGATCAGATGAATGAATATCGTCTGTTCTCTCAGAGTGAAAGTCGTTTACTAAGCGCCTCTCATCACCCATTCACTGGGGCTACACGTTGTGGTTACGATTGATTAACATTTGCGTATGTGCGTAAGAAGTTATATTTGATTTAAGATGAATCATGCTACGTTTTCTTCTGCATCATGAACTGATATCTATAAAAACTGCAGGATCATATGGTCGTGCATATGAACATGTCAAACTGATTGATAGAAGTAAGAACAAATTGATGACAAAAATGAGAGCGTAAGTTAAACTGGGGCTAGCCCGACTTCAATATACCCGTCGCCAAGCGGTAGAAATGTTAATTAACAGAGCACCAACATTATTGTTAACTTATTAAAATAATGTTAGTTGTCAGCGCATGCTGCCCCCAAATAAATGCCAAAATTTGTGGCCCTTAAGGAAAAGCAAAATGCCTTCTGGCAAATAGGCTAAGCGACCTGGCAAATGAACTACCTCAGCTAAAGCGGCAGGCCTCAACATACGCTCCGGACAATCCCAGGCTCTGGTTTTGGACGAACAGCCAATTGAGCAAATTCAGCAATTCAGCTACCTGGGAATGGAACTCGATGTGGACTCGCGCCTGCAAAAGTCTAAAGGTGCCTTTGGGATGCTGTCAGCTGTTAGACGATGCTCCTCATAATCACACTGGCTAAAAATCAGGCTTTTCAAGTCCAACGTAATGCCAGTGCTCCCATACAGTTCTTCCACTTATTGTCCCACTCGGGATTGGAACTAGAAGAAGAAGAAACAGAGCTCGATATTTGAACTAACCTCCAACCCGAAATTGACTTGAGCTTGAATAGTCCTAAAATTGTGTGAAGAATTACTATAATTATATACGCAGTCGTGAACATGTGGTATTTTAGCCGAAGATGAAGTTAGGTCACACTTGGATAGACCCAGCCGCTGGTACCGCCACATCTGGAAATAAAACTGATCCTGTAGGATACGACATTCGTAAAGACGGCATGAGAAACACAAAAGTGCAATTTGTAGACTCTGGGAGCAGAACATCTGTGCATTGCTGTGATGAGCTGTTAAAGTTAGATGATAGCACCAGTGGCTTAGTTCATTAATGTGCCTCGATTGAGGTCTTCATTTTACCTCGATGAGGACTTTGCTTTGCATCGATCAGGACTTTACTTTGTCCCGATGATGACTTTACTTTGCCAATGCTTTACTTTGCCCCGATGATGACTTTACTTTGCCTCGATGAGGACTATACTTCGCTTCGATGAGGACTTTACTTTGCCTCGATGAGGACTTTGCTTTGCCTCGATGAGGACTTTACTTTGCCAATGCTTTACTTTGCCCCGATGATGACTTTACTTTGCCTCGATGAGGACTTTAGTTCGCTTCGATGAGGACTTTACTTTGCCTCGATGAGGACTTTGCTTTGCATCGATGAGGACTTTGCTTTGCCTCGATGAGGACTTTACTTTGCCAATGCTTTACTTTGCCCCGATGATGACTTTACTTTGCCTCGATGAGGACTTTGCTTCGCTTTGATAAGGACTTTACTTTGCCTCGATGAGGACTTTGCTTTGCCTCGATGACGACTTTGCTTTGCCAATGCTTTACTTTGCCCCGATGATGACTTTACTTTGCCTCGATGAGGACTGTACTTTGCCTCTATTTGTAATCTAAACGTTGGAAAGATCTGCGTTGCCGCAACCTTGTGATCGAAAGAAAAAGTAAATTAAAATTTGAACCCAGTACAATTTACTTCTGAGGAATTCCAAACTAGCATCCTATTCCCCATTTTTAGAAAAAGTACACGCAAGTTTGCCTTAGAACTATCGATAAGACGCGGAATGAAATGGAGCACATTACGGAAAAATGAGGACAACAACGCAAGGAAGGCAATGGACTGGAACCCGTTGGACTGAGTCGGGCGGACACCAGGCAGACCCAAAGAAACTTGGAGGAGGACTGTCGGTAGAGAGACGGAAAGCATCAAAGCAACGGCTAACAGCAGAGTTTGCTGGAAAGGAGTAGTTGATGCCCCATGTCCCACTCGGGATTGGAACTAGAAGAAGAAGAAGGAAAAGACAAAATGTAGGCAACACATTTTTAGCTAAACCCAAATATATGACAAAATGTGATATTCTTATAACTCCGCTATTTATTAACTGATCTTTATGAAAATTTCTGATTTTTTTTATTGTTACATCTTTTTTATCACTTTTTTGTCAGCAACTTACGATGTACTGGAAAAGTTTAATGTTCGTATGGCACAATTTATGTTTGGTTGGTTTGGATGTTTTGGCAGGTTCAGATACGTCGTCTTCGAAGTTGCCAAGGGAAGATTCTCAAAAATCTTCTTCTGGCTCTGACACCATTTATCCTTCTTTTGCAAGCCAACTGCCTTGCTAGCCGATTTGGGTGTCCTCTCAAGGTAGTTAGCAGACAATTACATCGCCTATCATTGGAACATTTAGTTCCTGTCCCAGCCTTCTCGTGCACATGTACCAGTGCGATAGTCTGCGCAGTACTTTGGCTTGAAGGACACGGATTTTGTGTAGATGCGTTGTAGCTGCAATACCAAATATTTGCAG
Organism: Lordiphosa magnipectinata; assembly: GCA_037044535.1. Lineage (NCBI taxonomy): Eukaryota > Metazoa > Arthropoda > Insecta > Diptera > Drosophilidae > Lordiphosa > Lordiphosa magnipectinata. The sequence continues at coordinate 174,540 of JBAMBO010000913.1, read as the reverse complement.
GCCAAATCTCCATCCGGGTGCAGTGATTGCCTTGTATATCTGTACCTTATTCTTTAAAGACAATTTGTTCAGCCATCCCAATTGAGTAGCTTTTATATACAACGACCTTGTGAGCTGGTTTAGAAAATTTCAGAGAATATAGATGTGGAGTATATAAATGTGATTTTCGAAGCATAGATCGATATCTTAACAAGTCAGAAAGTCGGTCATGCCCGACTGTAATATACTCTGTACAGAGAGTAGCAGCTGAAAGCAGCGCTGCTGCTGCACTGCGGCAGTGAAATCTCTTTTGGTCATAACTTGAGTATCGTTCATCATAGATGGCGCTCATCATTTTTGCATCGAATAATGCTTGCTGACCAATAGATGGCGCCACTACTTTCTTAGTTTTAGCTACGAGGTTTAATGTGTGACTAACTTTATTGAATATAACTTAAGCTAACAATTATTGTTCGATCATATAGCGCGATGCGGGCGCCAACCAGAAACTTCGCGCCATGGATGGCGCGTGGGTTATCGTTCTGCTGATGGTGCTCGATGAATAGTGTGACCAGAGGTGGCCAGAGCTGCCACATAGTGTGGCAATTTTGGCCACTTTAATTATTTAAAATAAGTTTAGATTTAGGTTTGGTTTATTGCAGTAGCGTCTTGCCGATATGTGTGGGGTTAAAAGAATGTCAAGAGTTGACTGTGTGAATGTGTGTGTGTGTGTTAGTTAGAGATGTAAGACATAAAAAGAGCGGAAGTAACGAGTTGCCAATGCTGTGTGATTCCGTCAGGAACTGTGACCGGAAATGAATCTATGATTGGAGCCTGATGAACTGTGATCAGTCACATTAGCTTGTTGAGGGATTTTGAAAACTGACCAATAGATGGTGCCACTACTGTGGCCAAGCAAGCTACCCCCGCGGAAGCGAATTTTCTTTTGGTCACAACTTGAGTATAGTTCATCCGATCTTTATCATTTTTTCTGCAAAACGATACACAATCTTGATTACTAAATATATCTCGAGAAGGTACAAACCATCTAGCTACTAAACTGTGGGAGATATAACGTTTTTTACAAATTGCGGTGGCGGGAGGATGCGTGTCAAAAGATGAAAATAAACTTGATCTGCCTGCAAGTATAAGAAGTATATGTCAAATACATGTCAAACCTCTAAGTCTTACCATCTCTGAGATCTTTTCGTTACTGACGGACAGACAGACGGACATGGCTTTATCGACTCGGCTGTTGATGCTGATCAGCCAACATTCTGAACTTAGCGATTTTGTTTATAGCGCAAGAGTAACCGCAAACGTCACACACACAGAAATGTAGTATGTGAGTGTGTGGAACAAAAGAACGAAGCACCCACCCGATAAATAAACGTATGTAATCGGACCTAAGACATTTACGATAGTTTCTCCAAACAACGAAATCCAAATTTCTTAAGAAAAGCGGGTTTCATCCGGATTTCGGGATCCAAGCTATGCAGGTAATACTTTTCTCCCCGGCATGCACATATTTTCGGCGAGGTAAGTAAAATAGATTGAAAAGGGTAATTCTAGTTAAGACTTTGCTGCGCTTTGTTGGAGGTTTGGACTAAGAGCACCGCCTTCTTTAAGCTCTTCCAATTGCTGGTGGAGAATCATTTGGCTGGCATTGTCGAGTCCGTTCTCGACACTTTCTCGATAGCGAAAACGTATTGGGAACGAATCAGTTTTCGATCCGTTTTCGCTATCAAGAAAGTGTCGAGAACGGACTCGAAAAAGTGACGAGAACGGACTCGAAAAAGTGTCGAGAACGGACTCTAAATCGACACTTTCTCGACATCCGAAAACGTATATCGAGAACTTACGTTTTGCTGCCACAAACTGAGCGACAGGTAATACTTTTTCGGACCGAAAACGGAACAAATTGTCGGGTTGGCAGTTACAAATTTACATACATATATATATAATATATATATGCATGAACAAATTTTATTGCATGCTGCAGTGGGATGCTGTGACCGGGTAGAGAGGCGGGAAAGATGGTGGGGAAAGGGGCGGTGAAGAGTAGGGAACAGTGGAAGAGGGTGGGAAGAGTGGAGGGAGCGTGGGAAAAAAAGGGAAATCAAATGTGAATTGTATATTAATTGAAGTGTGGATGCCATGAGGTCAAGCTGTGAATTCAGTCCGTCCCATGACACACACTCTTTTTATACACTCTACCCATTGAAAATAGGTAAAAGGGGATGAAGAAGTTGTGCAAAAGTATGTAACAGGGAGAAGAAAACATTTCCGATCCCATACTGCAACTATGTTTTGTTATTAAGTTTGTTACTATGTTTTGTTGCTCTATGACCATAGTGCATGACAGTAGTGTGCGCCTTTCGTCCCCGATGTTTTAAGTTCGAGTCCCAGTAAAAAAGTAAGTAAAAAAAAATTTTAAATTGGTTTGTTTTTTCAGAAAGAAGACATGACCGAACCAACAAAAAATATATGCTGTAACAAATGTTGAACAATTTCGAAGAAACAGTAGGGGGAGGGATGTGTTGGTGTGTTACACTTCGAACGAATTTTGTTTTCTGCTTATTAACTTAAAAAAGACGCTCTAAGGTCATACATTTCCTAAAATTGTAGGTCACACATTACCTAAAAATCAAATATACTGACTAAAAAGTAAGCCTTTCTATTACCTAAAAAGCGTTTTGAGGTTCCTAAATTTCCTAAAATTTTAGGTCATATAATATCTAAAAAACAAATTTATTGCCTAGAATACTTTAGGTAATAGCGGCTTGAAATTAAGTCCATATATTCCTTGGCTGTCATTTTAGGTCATATGGACATCAATTTCAGGTAATTTTTAACAGTTTTAGGTAATATTTTTTTCTGAGTGTCCATTGTAAACGTTGTATCTAGGTCTTGATCATCAACATAAGTCGGTGCATGGTGAACGTTCACAGCGCTTTGTTCTGGGTTAAGAAGGAAGAAATGTATCCTAAAGAATCAAGTTTCAAGTCAGTCGAATGAAAAATAGATTTTTGCATACAGAATTTTTTGAAATTTTTTTGCTTTGATACCGAATTTCAAGGCTATCGAATAAAAAAAAACATATTCTGCATACAAATTTTTCCGAGCATTCTCCTCCTTGGGGTGGAATTTTTACCCCGCTTAAGAGCCCACTTTACTGTTCAAATATCAACCTTGCATCTCCTATAGTTTAGGCTGTGCGTAGGTTGCCAATCAGTCAGTCATGTATATAAGGAACGATTTATTTTAATTAGGTTGACAAAACTGTTAGTTATTTTCCACTTTGTTGCCCAATTTTTTTTAAATTCGTTTTCTACTATCACCATAATTAAAGTATTCCAGCAATTGATAAGCCACTCATCAGTATAAATTAGCCAGTTTTACGAGACAGCCCTTATGATTGAATTGCATCACGTCAGAGTGCAGACAACTTTTACCCTTTAAAAGGCGTAGTCAGTTTGTTCAGTTATCTCTAACAAGTTTTGAAATGTTTACAAAGTACTTTCTACTACTTTCGGCAGTTACTTTGCTTTCTGCTGGACTTGTTCCACAGTCAGATGAGCGCATTGTAAATGGTGCAGATATTGATATCGATAAAGTGCCATATCAGATTTCTATCCTTAGGAATAAACGTACTATGTGCGGCGGTTCCATCCTTAGCGAATCTATTGTAGTGACTGCAGCACACTGTGTGGAGCAAGGAACAGTTGACGAATATCTAGTACACGCTGGATCCAGTTTTAAATGGTATGGTGGCACCACTGTTAAGGTCGCTAAAATCCGTATACATGATAATTATGTATATGAAACCTTTGACAATGACGTTGCAGTACTACTTTTAGCAAAACCTCTTAAGCTTGGCCACCGCAACAAGATGAATTCTATTGAACTGACCACCATAACTCCAAAAGAAAATAGTGATGCTTATGTTACCGGTTGGGGAAGGTTATATCACGGAGCACCTGTTTATGAAGGATTATTGAAAATAGCGCACATAAAAATATTGAATCATAACGAGTGTAAGAGGGCTTACCACGATATAGATATAAAAGTGACAAAGAACATGCTTTGTGCTGGCCTGAGACAGCCTTTACGGGACTCGTGCAAAGGGGATTCTGGTGGTCCTCTTGTGTCTGATGGCAAGCTAGTTGGTATCGTTTCGTTTGGAATAGACTGTGGAAGATATCCGGCGATTTATGCTGATGTGGCTGTGCTTCGAGAATGGATTATATCAACGGCTGAGAAATTGACTCAAAGTATTTAACAATTGTAAAAATTCAAAATGAAAAAATAATTAAAAATATACGATACGAGCATTAGAAATTCAGAGTGTCACTGATTATTCTCAAAAAAATGTTCCAGCATATGCAAAGTTGCATTTAAATTACTCATTTTGCTAAACGAAAACCGCATTTCGATAGAAATGGCAGTTTAATTAATGCAAAAATAATTTCTAACTCAAGTGCAAAAAAAAGAAAAGAGCGGAACGAGACTGACCTTAAAACAGTTGAAATTCGCATTAGCTCTTGGCCCAGGCCAAGGGATCACAGTATCAGCCAAATGGTTATCGAGTTGACCACAGAATTGTGTGGTCACATGATGACTATTTGGCTGCTGCTTTTGTGGTCATAAATTAAGTAGAATGAACAAAAAAAATAGTACACAAATGAATAGAAGAATGAAAGAAAGAAGAAAGAAGTTTTGAGTTTGTATCAACTGCTGAGAAATTAACTCAAAGTATTTAACGATTGTAAAAATTCAAAATGAAAAAATTAATAACGAGAAAGAAAAGCTAACTTCTTCGTCTCTGCCTAAGTTTTAATATATGTACTTGAAAAAGTTCGCTTCAACGGTTAGCGATTTCGACCAAACTTTGCAGATCAGCTTAAAAACATATAATATTAACTATGACCGAGTTTAAGGGGGGAGCCCCTTCAATTTTTATGAGGACTTTTTTGGGAAGGAAAGAAATATTCGATTGAAACGAAACTTTCCGGTTTAATTGTTATATATTTCAACAGTCTTCTCAAATTTTTTCATTAAAATATATGTCATATTATGCCTGGTACAAGCATTTCGCCGAGGCGCCTCGAGTGTGCATGTGTCGTGCGGCGGGAAAGATGCAGGTCGCAATTTCCATCTGAAACAAAAAAACCCAAAAAATTTTCTATTTTCAATAGTATAGCTTCTAGTTAAACCAAGAAAATTGAACAAAAAGTGAGAAATTCAAAAAAATTCACTTCAGATTGTTTAAAAAGTGGGTTAATCATAACTTTCTTAAGGTTTTTTAGGTTCAACTAGACGAGAATTTAATCCCGAATACAATAAATTTTGTCTCGTTTCGATAGGACGTATAATTTTTTCCCTATCTTTCCCGCCAATTAGGAAAAATCGTAAAAATGAAAAACCGAGAAATCGCACGCTTGCTTACTATTTCTCCTGTAACTTTAAAAATATTTTGAATTTGCTTCTGAAATTTTAGGGACACATTCTTGGATAGTTTGGGTAGACATTTATGCAAAAAACAAAATTCGATTTTTTGAAGCCTCTAAAGCAGGCTCCCCCCTTAAGAGCGCTAAAATTGAAAACAAAAAAACTTTTCTCACTAAAACCCATTTTGGTAGACTCTGCCAACTCATTGAAGTTGGACAAAAGATCGCTGATGATTGAACTGTGGAAGTTTATGAAATAGCTATACGATCAACCAGCCTTCTTTGTGGTGTTGTGCGTGTCTTGTTTTAGAAACGTTATGATGAAAATCATAACTAATTGACCTAGAGCCTGCTAAAAAGTTCTATAAAATTAAAGTATACATATGCTTGATCAGCGTCTACAGACGAATTGATATAGCCAGGTCCGTCTGTCTGTACACAGAAAAAAAAGATCACTGTAGAAAGGATATTCGAAATATCCCCTATAAGATCCCCTTTTTTAAATATCCTTTTCACATGTTTCAGCTCCTTTTGATGAAGAATTAAGATCAATAAACTATCCGTTTTTTCTGTCATATCCTTTTTAAGTGAAAACGATCCAAAGGAGCTTAAAAAAGAGTGAACGGGATCTTATTTTGGATGAAGTATCGAATTTTGTTATCGGTAAGCGAAAGCCCGATAGCGAGCAATTCAAGTATGCCCGTTGGTGCGAAATAGAAAGACATGTTGCGAATTTCGATGTCATGAGCGCTGCATCATTCGAAGTAAAACAATTGAAGAGAACACACGCGCTTAAGCATAGCCAGCAATAAAACGATGTGTTGGTAGTGATATTAAAGTGTAATTGAAGTGAAATAATAAACATCAGGTAAGTGATATGTGCTTGCACTCAAAAAACTCGCATTTTAGTCTACTTGTGTTCTTGTTTAGTAAACATGTTCTTTAATAATACTAATGTATTTTATATCTTTATTGTGCTCTTTTACAGCACCTCTTGGAACTAAAGTGGTATGGTTCCCTGGAGAAGCTCACTTCCTATTTTAACGATAATATAAAGAGCATGTTTAACCGGAAACTCTTAATGAAAGTTTAAGACGATGATGATGGTCTTACAGGAGGACAATACTACTTCTAAGTCAATACATACTCACTAATTTTAACATCCCCGTTCCCGATACTCCCAAAATTTTTGAGTATTAAATATATTATTATATATATAAATATAAAATTAAATAAATTGATACAAGTTATTGTGCTGTTTTTTTTTTTGGAAAGGATCTTAACAACAGGTCCTTGGGATACGTCATTAAGATCCAACGGATATTAAGAATTGGATATTAAAAAAGATCAAAAGGATATTTCATAAAGATCCAGTGGATATGAAAAAAAGGATAGTTTTTAACAGTTCAAATGGATAGTTGTTAAATATCCTTTGGATATTTTAATATCCTTTTTTCGAAAATAAATCGACTTCGAAAAGATCCAATGGATCCCAAAAAAGGATAGTTAACTACCCAGTCCAAATGGATATCGAAAAATCATCCTGAAGATCATCAAAAACTATCCTTTTTTTTTAAGTGTATGAAATTTTTGCAAGTATATACAGTTGTGCTCATGAAAATGGTAGTGCAGCTCTTCACAATACTAAATATTCATGTTTCGACATACTGAACATTGCAAATTGAACACATGTTCATATTTTTCTAAGAATAGCATGCAGAGAAGAGAATAGACATAGGATCCCGTTAGTTTTGCATTGGTTTGGGTAAGTTTTTGATGACTTTTCAGTGATGCAGACAAATTTGGCTGTTCATTAAAATAGTAGTGCTCGAGGTGAGTGGTTGAAATCATTTATAATAATTGATTACAACAGAATTTCTACTATTTCATAAAATCTTGGACGCGGATCTAAACCGCTAAACCGATCTTTATGAAATTTTCACATTATGATCATGTCAATCGGGAAAGAGTCTTTTATATGGTTTTCACACTAAGCACTTCTTTGGGGAGCGAATGGAATTTTTGAAAGATGTGAAACACCGATTCACACTGGCCACATCCAATATCCACCATCCATTGGCAATGTGCTCAGTTTGCAAACAAAGAAAGAAAATGTGTACAAATTTTAAGAAATTATGAATATGTCCAATTTTTTATTAGTAGCGCAACAACATTTCCAATTGTTACAAAAAATTATGGTGGCGATGGATTCAAATGAGCCAATCGAAAAATTCGACGTCGAGGAAATATTTGCATGGCTTTCTAGTTCCATGTGCTACTAAAATCGTGCGAGACAAATTAACGAAAATTGGCAGATCGCTTCATTTGAAGTCGGGAAACAACCACATCGGAACAATACTTCTGCAGATTTTAGTCCGAGTAGATCAGATCTGCTGTATGCTATAGCAAATAATTATGTCAACAGAAGCCAATAAAATTATTAAGTCGAAATGTTATTGTATTTTTAATTCATTTTATTTTCGGCTAAATATTGCACTGGTGTCTATCAATGGGGTTGAACTGCAGATAGTCATATCAGAGTTCATCTCTGCTAACAACGCATTATGTTAATAGATTAAAAACATTCAAATTATTTGATTAAACTTTCTAGCATTATGTCAAGAACGAGTGCAGCTTCTCGTTGGATGTAGGACCACCGCTTGGCTGGAGGATGTCTACCTTTCTAAAAAAAATCCGACCAGGCAATGTCCATCCCGCCGTCCTTCATGACCTGGGCCATCTCCGTGTACACATGGGAGCTTTTCCTGGCCCTCCTCAAGCCCTCAATATTCTCCTGCCGTACGTCGATGAGAAGACTCTCCATCTGTGCAAACCATTTCACTCTGCTAGCGGCTCCAAGGAAAAAAATTTTAAAATACAGAAATAACAAAAAATATGCATATTTATCTTATTTACATACCAGCTGCTGCTGGCTTCGACATTTATCTTATTCCAAACATTCTTGTCAATCATTGTTTACATGTTCACTGCGAATTCCAAATTTTTCACAGTGAATGACAAATTTTTAGTGCTGCATCTGAAAAGTATCGGCTGAAAATGTAGTCGAACAGGGTGAGATAGGAACATCCGCCATGGATGAGAAAATTTCGGCAAAAACTTACGGCACATCCAGCCAATGGATGGTGGCTATTGGATGTAGCCCAATTTGAATAGGCTATTAGGCTATGTGTCAAGTCTATGAACCAGTTCGAAAGCTGGTAAAAACGGTTATAAAGTTGTTCAAAGCCATATCTCAGAAGTTATAATGCATAAGTTGTTTTTAAGTTGTGAACAAACGCAACTTTTTCGGACCTAGAGCCAGCCAACTCACACTAATTGAAGTTATTTAAGCTATGAACTTGAAATTTGGTCTATAGGTTGGATATATGGAGTTGGATGTTTTACTGGATCAGAACTGGTATTGAAACGGTTTCAAACCGGTAAAAAAGTGGTTCGGAGCCATATCTAAGAAGCTATTCAAGCTATGAACTTGTAACTTGTCAGTTGATAAAGAAGAAAGCGTTCAGCATCTTCTCTACCACTGTCCAGCGCTCAGTAGGAGACGATTCGGCACCCTTGGTCAGCATTTTCTACCTAATATTTCAGCCGTCTCTGAAATAGAGATTGCTTTGCTACTCAAGTTTGTGTTACTTTCTAAGTGCTTCAAAAGGGCAAACCCACCCTTTACTGTCTAAAAGTAAAAAATTAAGGGGTTATATGGTATCACAACGGGCCTTTTTTGGCCTACCATCGCAACCTAACCTAACCTATGAACTTGGCATCTGGTCTATAGGTTGGTAATACAGAGTTTAATATATTACTTGATCAGGACTGTTATCGAACCGGTTATAAGTGTTTCAGAACCACATCTCAAAAGTTATTTAAGCTATGAACTTTAAATCTGGTCTGTAGGTTGGTAATATAGAGTTGGATACTTTACTGAATCAGGAACTGTATCGAACCCGTTCCTAACCGGTTAAAAAGTGGTTCAGAGCCATATCTCAAAAGTTATTTAAGCCATATACTAAAAATCTGATCTATATGTTGATATTTTAAGCCGGTGTAATAGTGGTTCAGAGCAAGGCTGCAAGCCGGTTCTAAACCGAGCACCGGAGAACCTGCTCGTTTCGTGTCCATGGTCTGAAGGCTTACTTTGTGAGTGTGAGATTTAACATATCTCAAAAATTGTTGAAGCTTTTAACTGAAAACTCGATGTGTGAGAGCTTTCCCAATTTAAAACAGTTCAAATGTTAATATAAACTTTTATCCAGTTCAAAGTTCTCATAAAAATGTCCACACAATGCAAAAGGACCCTGGCGACACCGGGTATACAGCTTGAATTATATAGACCAGATCTTCACTTGCGAAGAAACCTGAAGATGTGCCAATACCCATCATCCTTTTGTTGAATATAAAGTCACAGTCGACACACCAATAAGGTCCAAAGTAGAGGTGTACCCGTCACGTGATCGTAAGCAAAGACAGAGTTTCGTGCGGGAGCATCCGTGTCTATGAACAAGGCATACTTAACTAGGTAGCCGAACTCGCTCTCTCGCTCTCTTTGCTTACTTCTTAGATGTCAGTCTGTGAATAACAGTTGCGAGCGACGCATCTCCGCGGACGAACTTTTTGTGTTCTGCTTCTTAGTTTTGTTTGAAAGTCTTGCTCTCGCTCTCTTTTGTATTTTTATAAGAAGTTGTGAGAGGGCGAGTTTGGCTACCTAGTTAAGTATGCCTTGTCTATGAATATGTGCCCGTCTCTCAGTTAAATTCATGATGAAGAGTCCACATAGTTGTTGTTGTAAAGCTGGAAGGAAGGTAAATAGAACCTAGTAAGGCCGGGTTTTTTCTCTGAAATTGATTTCGACGAAAAGCGTTCCAAATATGGTGCTAAGGTGTTTTAATCTTAGCGTAGCAATTGCTGGGCAGCTGCAGATGAGTTGTTTCCTACAATTTCTGCAAGTGCACAGACCAGGCTCTTCTTTGTAGCTGGGCTGGTTGTGTTCTTTGCCTCTTTCCATTGTTTTTCCATCCGAAACACTTGAATCCCTAAAACCTGCCCTGTTGTTACTTTAAAGCCATTGAAAATAAACATTCTTTTCAAAAAAAAAAAGAAAATTGATGTTCGATTCGAATCGATTGACTCCATATATATGTATATAGTATATATATATACGATTTTATTATAAATGTTAAATTTAAATACATACATACAACATAAAAATTATAAATTGGAAAAAATACACACACAGCTGCTTAGGCATCGGATCTCATTAGGCTGTTTTTTTTTTGTTTTGTTTTGGTTGATCGCTTGCACATTTTTTGTTGTTGTTTGTTTTTGTTTAGATAAGATTGTTTTGTGAAACGATTATGGTAAAGTATTTCAAGGTTTGTTCTTCTTAATTGCCTACTAGATGTAGTATTATTTTATGGTTTTAAGATAGTTTTGTTTTGTTTAAAGATAGTAGCATTAAATCTTCGATTGTTGCTAGAATGTGGAAATCAAACCAAAAAAAAAAAATAATAAAAAAAAGTAGAACAAACGCAAAACGAAACAAAAATGGTTTCAAAATTATGAATAGTTTTTGTTTTTGTTTTTCTTTCATATGTGTATATATAATTTATATAAATTGCAACTATCACACGTGTCCATCGCAACTTTACGTTCTTATTTGATTTGTATTCTTTTCTTTTTTACTTTTTTAGAAACGAGAGACACACATTGCCACAGATCGAGGACGAGCGAGAATCTTCAGCTGCTGATCGTGGGTTTTTCTTTACGATTTTCATTTCATTTAACTTGGAACGCTGCTGAGAACAACTGCAACTTGGAATTTTTTCAGTAAAATGTAAATTTTACAAATATTATTTTGCTTGGTTTTTTTTTTTATACAATTTTCAAACTTTTCTACGACACGACGAAACTTTCGAACTTCTTGCTTTTTTTATTATTATTATTATGTTGTTGTTTTTTTTGGAGGGGTAGGAGGATTTGAATGGGGGGATGCTATTTTTTGAATTTGTAACTAACTTTAGTTCATATTATTTCTTTATGTTGTGGTTCTCATCAAATTAAATTGCTTGCTCCGCTGAGAGCTGGCTTTAAATAATTCTTTTATTTATAATTATCAGCATAAACTTTTCAAATCTCTCGTTGGAAATTTCATTTTCTGTAAAATGGAGGAAAATTTTAAATGAGTATACAAATTGGTGAAAATGGGAAGATTTACGCTCACCTACGAAGGGACATCACTTGCAGCAGTTGTTCGTCGGTCGATTTGTTTCATTCCCATTCGGCCTTATGCTGGTTCCCTGATTGTTGGCGCCATCATTCTTAGGTAGTTTCTTGGCTGTAATTGAGCAGGTAAAATTAATATGAATAAGTAAATTCAATGGGTGTTTGTGTTCAACACACTTACCTATGGCCAAGAAGATATCATTGACATTCATGCCCGTCTTCGCGGACGTTTCCATGAATAGCAAACCATTCTCTTCGGCATATTGCTTCGCTTCATCAAACTCGACCACACGAATGTTAGACAAATCCGCCTTATTGCCAGCCAAAGCAATGACAATGTTCGGTGAGGCCTGCAAAAGAAACGGAAAATCATAATTAATATTTGTAACAAGGCTGCAAGGCGGTCGAGCCGTATTAAAATTGGCGACTTCCAATATATATGACAACTGTTTTGATTTGATAGTCAAAAGTAAGCTGAACCTTGACTTCGACTTCACACTGTAGCAAATAACAAAATTTTTTTATTCAAAACGATCAAGTGCAACTATTTTGGCCGAAACGATGTTGGTTGAACATTCTCATTTTTAATTTAACTTCAGTTGTTCGCTGATGGTTTGAAGGTACCTGAAGGGCGATGTTACATTGCATCAGCTGTTCAAAGCAAAATAAGTTCCACAGCCTATTTACATAGACTCCATTAATAATATTAATTCTTAGCTGCGAGCATGCAAAATGTCATGTGCGGCGAAATCATTACTTTTGCTTCTTTTTCATTCAATTTTTGTATAAAACTTCTCGTTTCTTCGCAAGTCCATACAGGCCTTAAGAAAGTAAATGTTTTTCTGCACACTTTTTCCGTAAAAATAATTCAAAAATATTGGATCGAAGCTTGATTTAGTCAAGACTCTTATCAAAAATAATTTTTTAGTTAAAGTTTACTTTATAGTTTTTCGTCTTGATTATAAAAAACCGAAAAGTGTTGAAATAAGCAATAGATGAGTTTTGGTAGTCATGGAAGAGGACGAAATCTTAGCAGAAACTCAATTAAATATATAATATATTTGTGTTTGCCTCTTTTAATTTGTCGGAGTCCTTGTCCTAGGGATGCCGGAAATAATATAGATATATCGATACTTTTAAAAAGACGAGATATCATTATCGAATATTTTTCTGAGGCGATACATGTTGAAAATTATCAGCTATTTCATTTTCACGTTCCTACTGTTGTGCATGAATACCACTAATATGGCAAAAGCATTTTATATACATGGAGGCGTTAGCCCATTTTGTAGTATGACCAAATATCGCTGTTTCCGTTTTACCGACTCCTTCTTTTCTTGTATTGTGTTGGTGTGGCAAGAAGTTGTGCTCCGAAAAGAATATTAAATATAATGGAAATATAAATTTCAAGTGTCTTTTTATTGGGATGCTGTTGTGAAATACATTAGTGGAAGTTGCTGCTATTTGGATAAAGACGATTGATTGTTGCTGCTGCTGATTCTATTGTTGCCTGCCACCTGCTGAGACGAAGCCTCTTGAGACTCCTCTGGCTTCTAAAAATTTTTATAATACATATATCGGATATCAAATATATTTTCTTGATATTTTTCATCGATATTTTTGTTGGTTTCCCCAATAAAACGTGAGGTTTACTGAGTACATTTCTTTTGAACATTACAGTACTCCAAAGTACCTCAAACCCAAAAAAAATTTCAGCTCCTCGTTTTATACATAAAAATATGCGGTCCTTTTCCGAAATTCCGAATCGGTTTTCGTGTAAACGTTTGCAAGTGGAATTCCAATTGAACAATGTTACATGGAAGTTGACAATCATATCTATGGTTACTAGATCCGGTTTGAGGACTACTAGCAAGCTTTAGTAGGCTCGAGGTCATATTATGTTTCCACACAACTTGTGGATTTGTGTGTTCATGTTTAAAGCTATTTGAACAGTGCATTGTAAGTCCGGTACCTGCGTTTGGGACTCAAGTATGCGACACGCACAAAATAAGACTAAAACATTCAACCCTAAAAAAGGGACAAATCTGTTACAAATAAAATATAAATACCTACAACGCAAGGCTTGTATAATGTTTAAAAAAGAGAAAAAGACTAAAACCAAATAAAGATTCATTCAGCTTCAAGCCGGCGAAAACTTGCTAGTTAGAAATACATATCTTTTGTTCAACACACACTTAGGGTCGATCACATCTACTTCATAGGGCTATCTTTTACAAAAACTAACAAATAATAAAGTAAATTTTATAGTAAGTTTATGTGACACATAGCAGCAATCTGGAAGAAAATAATTGTTCCTAGATCTCAATTTTTTCCGTATTTTGAAGCTCCGATGTCTAGATTTTGAACGCAATAAGAATGTAGTTTATAAAAATAGTCAAATGACACCTTAATTACGTCAATAGGCCTGCTTATTGTAAAAATGTGTCTTTTTATTGAAAATATCGATAATATCGATGTTTTTTACAATAACAAATATCAATATCGAAATGATACTTTTTCAATATCGAAAAAATTATCGATATAGATATTTTCAAAATATCCGGCAACGGCATAAAAACTTTTCAGAGTTAATTTACCGACATCGGGATCAAATTATTCCATTTGAGTTTGCGCCTTGACTTGATCGTTAATAAATCAGACAGTAAGTCCCTCAAGTCCACACAAAATACAATATTTCAAGGTAGTAAGACAAATAAAATTGTAATCCATCTGCGAAGGGGAATAACATAATCAATCAAAATATCGAGAAAGAGTTCGCTCCAATGATTGTGATAATTATATTAGAAAATGTATAAAAAATATTAACTGTCTCTTAAACTGGATTAAAATACAATTTGATTTGTCAGCTGCTGGCTAGTTAAGTATATTAATTCCACACATCAATCTATACAGAACTACTTCCCTAGCTACAACTTCCCCTGATAATCGTGCAATGGGGCGTAAATTGAATGCCGGAAGCCAAGCCATAAAATAAGGTCAATGCACGATACTCAATAAAAAAAAATAAATAAGAATAATGCGATTTTGAATTCTGCACGATTACATTGACCTTGAAATGGGCACTCCAATTTTCATTGTGATCTCTTTGTTCCCAAACTGACACTCACTTGTTTATGCAGTTCCTTGACCCAAGTTTTTGCACGCTGAAAACTGTCCTGATTCTGTATGTCATAGACAACGATGGCCGCCTGGGCTCCTCTATAATACATGGGAGCTAAGCTGTGGTACCTGCAAATTATGAAAGAATTTAATTGATATTTGTTGTTATTGAACAAATTGCAATTGCTTTCCGCTTACCGCTCTTGACCGGCTGTATCCCAGATCTCAAACTTGACCACCGTATCCTCTATGCAAATGGTTTGTGTTAGAAAAGCCGCACCTATCGTGCTCTCTTGATACTCATGGAATTGTCCCTTGACAAAGCGTAGCACTAATGATGATTTACCCACTGCCGATTCACCCAGAAGCACCAATTTGAATTGGCAACTTTTATTTTGCGAGGTACCATTGGGTCGTTGGGCCGTACCAGAACCGGCGGCACCTCCACTTCGTGGTGTTGTTGCCATATTTGTGGTATGTGTTGTTTTTTATTATTAAATTGAAGAAGTTGATGAGAATGTTTCACGGACGGTTAATATAAGATGAAGCTTCTCCCCCTGTCTGTCTGCCTATTTGATCTGGAAATGAAATAAAAGTAATTTAGTTAGTTTATCAGCTAATAAATAAACCACAAGTCAAGGGAGAAAGATAGAGAGAGAGAGAGAGATTTCAGTAATCAATGAATTAAATTAAAATCGAAACTGAAACGCCCCTTAAATAGAACCGGCTAATACAAAGTATAGAATGTACATTTGGGCAAAGATGGGAAACATAAGCGAGACGGAGCGCCACGAGAAACACGTACTCAAAGTTATGACAGAGATGGAAAAGAGAAGGAGAAATCTTGCTCCGGCGTTTTAATCAGGGCCAGCCAAATGGAGAGAACAGATAAATGTGCTTGATTAAATGTGAGAAGGAATTTTGTGTATGATACAATCAAGAAAAAAGTGATTTTTGCAGTTCTCTAGCCTCGACCTTCCACCTTCAGATTTTCTGTTTTGTTTTCTTTTCGATTTCATTAAAAATCTTAAATGGTAAAACATTCGATTCTGATGGGGCTGTCAAAAAGTGTCTCATGGAAACAAATGCTCAAATGAGCAAAGAGAACGTTGAGTAAAGACAGGAGTGAAATGTCATTTTGATTCTCTTTTTCATCGAGTCCGTGGGAGACTGTTTTTTTCTTACAACCTGTAAAAAAGGAACACATGAACCGAAAGAAAGCAATACGGATGGTGTATCGGCATTAGAATCCAGTTGTGGATACTACTGAGATAATACTGAGAGCTATTTAGGTGTAACTTTATTATGTTTGTCAGTAGGACAGAATCTGAAAGAGTGACCACCACTCAACTAGAATAAAGAGAAAGAAACTTAAATCCAGAAAATTCCGTATAAAAACCTATTGAATTTATTGCTAAATACAGCATGGTTTCAAACTCAACTGTTAAGCTAAACATCTATCTGTGGTTCCTAACCCAAGATCACAATTTTTCCATTTAAATTAAAATAAACAAATGAATTCTAGAATCGTTTAAAAATCCGCCATACAATTTCTACACATTCATGATTCATGCAAAATTCTGTTGAATGATAACGCTTGGTGGAAGTCTTACGCATTGACACCATAAATAAGAATAGAGGCGTCCCCTCTCTACAATAAACACATACAAATATGTATGAATATAAAAATGTGTTTAATTCTCAGTAGCTGATTACATCCGTCCGCCCTCGAAAAATGGACTTTATCAATTTTGTAGTAGCAGAAACAGACAGAGAGGGAGAGAGAGAGAGAGAGACAGAGTAAGTCGGACAACGAATTAAGTTTATAGATAAGATAAGACTGGACCTAGACCGATAAAAACCTTTTAGCTCTTAATTTTGAAAGAAAGAGAAACGCAAGGGAAAACAATAATTGCGCCTACAAACTTTTAAGGTTTCGTGTGTTTGAAGTATTTTTAGTTGTTCGCTTGTTGTGGTTTTTATTCTGATTAACGGAATTTGCATGAGTGTAAATGTTTGAAACTGACACGCAAGCAGTTTCCCCTCAATATACATACGTTTGTATATACATATTGTGCTCTCTTGACATTGAACTTTGTTTGCTCATCAATTTGCAGCAAAAATTCCTTGAAGATGTTGTTGACAATTTGATTATATTGTTTTTGATTAAAAATTTCGACTTGGAATATAAATAAACCAATTTGAAAGGAGATGGCGAGACGCTTGACTTGGCCCCTAGGGACAAATATTTATGGAATTTCAAGCGGAACGCCTGCGAACCGGGTTTTTTGGGTCCGACAAACCGGACCATGAAGCGAACCCCTACTATTTTTGAATCCTCGAACCTGAACCCGAACCGGACCACTTTTTCGAAAAAATAGGTTCGGTTCACAAAATTTAGTTTGCCCAACGACACACACAAGGAAATATAGCAATTCCTTGTAATCTGACTGCTATCATTCAAGAAGTTCTCCAATCCTACGACATTTCTCTAGGTCAGATATATACTATTACCTTCGATAATGGAGCGATTAGCTAGAAAACTTTTAAATAACAACTGCAGAGCAGAAAAGGAATGCTACTATGAAGAATGTAATGTTGATGAAGGTTGCTTATGTGAATCAAAAGCATTTCTTGATTTGGGCGCTACCTCAATAGATTCCATGGAGGACTCTATAATTGCAGTTCATAGTGCTAAACTTAGTAGTTAACGATGTTTTAAAGGAAGTTCAGTTTGACATTAGTAGACATCGCACACTTTGTAACAAACTCCGTACTCACACTATATGAAATATTTTGCTTATAGAAAAGTTAAAAAAAAAAACGCAATGGATCTCTACCTACAAAATGTGCCAACATTTACTAACTCTTTAAGATTTTTGCATTCAGAGTTCTTAAAAAGAGCTCCAACTAAAAACCTCTGAATCGAACGTAGTTCAAAATATATATAGGAGAATACTTGGTACATAGAACTTAATCTATTTACAAAAAGTTAACAAGAATTACTCATACTATACGGGACTTAGACAGCACGGGAAACGCGTGGGATAACAGCTTAACACTCAGCAGTGCAAATATTGGTATGGCCAAGTTGATGAGGCGGCCCGAGGGACGTCTTCCATGGACCCAGAGGTCAGAGGAATGTCGTCGGTTAAGGCGTCTTCGAAGCCTGTTTGTTGCCAATTCAGAGGCTATATAAAGATGTATGACTCACACACCAAGGAGCATCCGCGATGCGCTGGAGTACTCGGCTTATAGAAGATTCTAGTTTCTTGAGTGTAGTGGAGCATACCGTACCACATAGCGGGATCCACCGGATCCGGGAAGGCATGATAATAGATTTGTAAACAAGGATTTTGGATCGCAACGAAAGTCCGCCACGAGGCTTGAGAAGCCAATCGAGAAATTCTGCGATGCACAGAAAAAAATAAGATCAATACCAATTTGATATTTTTTCATATCATTTCTAAACTATAACGTTTCTTTTGAACCATAAATAATACCAATTTGTCCAATGATATTAGAAAAGGTCAAAAGGATATCTATTTAATTTTCGAAACTCTCACAAGGGGAAAGGGATGTATAGAAAATGAGAAAAAGGAAAGAGACAAATAGTGTTTCACATCGAAACTTCAAGCAATATAAAGAAATATATAAGTAGGCTCTCAGCCTCGTGACCACACGCATGTCCGATAGCGAAGTGCGCCAATTTGTAATGTGCAAATGGTTCCGAGTTCGATCCCTGATCAAGGCGGGGTCAAAAAATAATAAATTCGTTCTTTTCTGTTTCTACAAAACAGTAAATAATAGTACTTAGGTAAAAAAATAAATGGTGCCATTTCCAATTCATTTTATTCTTTGTTTATAGCCCGGTATCCAGCACCAGCAGAAACTAAATGACCATTTCTCTGGCAAACTTCAGGTGATAAAAAAAACTGTGCCAGGCACCATTCTTTAGTTGTACCTTTTCGTTGCTTCAGTAGGTCCACGCAAGCCATTCCAACGCAAACCGTCACATGTTGTCTTATCGATAGCGACGGTCGTTGGATTTCGAGAGTAACGTAGGCTGATCACACTGGCTCAGGAATATGATTGTTTACCAAATTATTTTGGACGAGATGAGCTCGAAAATTTGGGCGGAATGCTTTTTTGTTCGCCTGGTTGTTCATAAGCTATCTTCGCTGGGGAACCAGCAGCGTGCAAAGATTGGTAGGGGACGACGGGGGCAACGAAATACTGCTAAGAGGCTTGAGATAGTCAAATCTGAGACTCCTACGCCTTAGCTGCAACCGTAGCTGCCGAGTCACATCGGCCTTTGGCCATGTTCGAGGGGTAGTCCAGAGTCGCACTCGAGCAACTTATCCGGGTCTCATAGCGATCGTGTTGACTCTTTGAACGATTCAACGGATATGTTTCAGCGGTTTGCCCATCGACCAAAGCCAAGGTAATGATCCGGCCACTGAGTTGACACAATCCTTAATATTAATGCGAATGTATTAAGGTAATCTTGTATCCGACCATGAAAGACTTCATTTGATTGGCGACCAACCGAGAAGTCATACTACTTTGGAGATGATAGCAATTTAAAGTTGTGCAGATAATAACATACTGCCATTGAATTGTTTTGCGCCATCCGGGCAAAGTGTCATGTGCAGCTATCGGCCTATCAACCTCATAGTATAGTATAAAATAGCACCTACTCCTCCGGAAAATTTAATTTTTATTTTCTATAACATTATTTAAATTCAAATAATTAACAGTGCCTAGCCAGCTGCATTTATCAGAGTGACCTTGCACCTTTTAGGTGTAATAATTAAATTATAAAATATCAATTTGATCTTAAAAAATATTATTTTGAAATGGTCGAAAATTTCACTTTGATATTTTCGGACAGGCGAATGTCAAGTGTGTCATTTCGGCTTTTTATTGATATGAAAAAATATAATATCATATCATTTTTTCTGTGTGCGAGTTTTCAAAATTCAACTTTAAATGACTCAACGTCTGATTGTGAAGAAGAGAAGTTTATGAAAGCAATAGACAACAATAAAAAAATGTCAAATATAAAATCTGTAAATGGTGTTATAGATTCCTTCGAAAATTTTCCAAGAGAACATACATCGAAAAATGTTTTAAAATTTTGGCAATGATCAAAAAACTAGGACTTAGAAAATATTGTAATTTTTTTAGTTATAATTACTAATTAATAATTTTTGCCCGTTTTGGCCCCTTTTTGAAACAATTTCAATTAAATATTGCTTTAAAAGCAAAGAAAGGATTTGGGTGCCGATTTTGATAATGGGAGAGGTCCTTAAGCAGAACCATTTTTTTTTTGAAAATGGTGAATAAATCCAAATTATGTGTTTGAGATAACTCAGATATCTTCTGTGTTCTGTTAAAAAAATAGAAAAATTTTAAATACAAGATCTTTTTTTCAAAAAGCTTTACTGAACTCATTTTATCCAATATATGTATAGAAAAAAATTCTTTTAAAATCGGAATTTTATACTAGTTGAAGTTATAAAATAGATATAGAGCTCCTAAGATTGAAATATAAGTGCTAAAAACGGGGGATAGGCATCCGATCGATCTAAATTTGTTTCCGAAATTAAGACTTACAGCCTTGTTCTCAATTCCACTTACTTTTCAAAACAATTCCGATACGTTTTTGTGTTCTGAATTCCAAGTGAAATTGCTGCGTAATTACTTTTATGAACTAGTACTTCCACTGCCGCTTATCGATTGATAATTGTAAAATAGCAGCTACTGGATATAAGCATTTTCGTTTTGATTTTTTATTACTACAATAACAAATACACAAAATAGCGCACTTTATAATAATTGACGGCTTAAAATTGCAAACACTTGTAGAAATAACAATTTAACAAATTAAATTATATTATTTTTGATACAATACAATCGGCCAAATTGTATCTCCCGAGTTGCCATCGCATTAAAATTATTGGTCACAAGCGAAATTAACTTGATTTTGTAATGAATTAAAGGACTGACGACCTTTTGACCAACGATAGACAACTATCGATTGATTATTGACTATCGAACTGGTCGGAACTTTGGCAATGTGGAATTCAGAACACGAATTTTTCACGTTTTACTTAAGAAATCGAAAGTGTTCGTAAAATGTATTATTTAAATATGTTGATGTGTTGTTGTATTATTTAAAAATAAGATAAAGTCCGTCTGTAATATTTTATAATACCAAAACATCTGAAATTGACCAAAGAACTGTGATTAATTTTCATTTTGTGGGTAGCTAATGCCAAATTAACAATTTACTTATAATTTCACTAGCAAAAAGGCAAAACGTTTGAATTCGTAAAAGTCTTTCGTTTTACTTTTACCAGAACACGAATCATTTCCACTATCGAAAAACTTTTGTGGAAGTGGAATTGAAAACAAGGCTGTTAGTCTAAGCATTATCTGTGCCAAATTTGAATCCGATATTTGGGCTTTCTGACCACTGTGTTGTGTCAAAACACTTTTTTGACATACTGTTAACTGTTATTGTTAAGTTTCTCTCTAAAGTTGTCAATCAGGCTCGACAAAAATTTAGTAAGCTTTAGCTTCGAGTATCTGAAGGAGAAATTTCAAGTGTATTATAATAATTTAAAATACAAAGCTTAGAGAGATGGCTAAGTATACTCTGGCACCCTGTTTTAACTGAATTTATTCATTCCGCTTAGATTTTTCTATCACAAATTAATTAACATCAAAATGCTAAACTGTAGATAACTTTACTCCAAGTAGCAACAACAACTGCAATGATAAAAGAAAAAAAAAACTCCAGAAATCATGAGGGGCATCTCATTTTACAATGTAGACAAAAAACCAGCGCAAAGCGGTAATCGAATAGCGGAGATATAGAGAGGGGGGCGTATGTATGCCGCTAGCAGTGTCAAGATGCTGTGCGATAAAAATCAATGCAAAATAAATTCAACAGCAAGAGGAAGCAGAGAAAGCGAAAAGCATGACATATTTGTAGTTTGTTGCATTATTAAATTAAGCAAGGGAGGGGAGGGTAAGGAAAGAGCGACAGACCTGCAAATATGCAGGCGGCTGGCTCAAAAGCAAGTTTCAGTAAAACTTTTATTTGTCCATTGTTTTTGTAGAGACTCGCTTTGTGGAACAAAGTGCAAGCACACAATACACAGTTGTCAAGCCCCACACTGACACACACACACACACATTTATAGTCGTTAGGCGGCAAAGTTTTGTGTTCTCTCTGCCAACTGCTGCTCTGTCTCTCTCTCCTCAACACACAAATTTCACTGCCAATTGTTTAACGCTGTCTCGATAAATGACGTAGTAAGTGCAAAATTTTTAATGTCTTTTTCTTAAAACATTAATTTCTGTAACAGCTGTTAAACTCACCAACTAAAGAATTTTCATTATTATTTTTTGAATTTAAAAAACAATAAAGAATTTTTAAACAAAATGAAATAATGCTGCGGCCTTGCTATTCCAACTCGTTTGAGGAAAATTCAATAAAGTATAAAACAACGTTCAAAACGGGAGGCGGCGGCGGCGGCGACAGCGACAGCTCAGTTCAGGAAATTACCGTAGTTGTACCCACACACACTCTTCAGGTCTTTTTCAAACAGCTGACGATGCGTCATTCAACCTTACGGGAGCGATAGAGAGGGAGAGAGAAAGTGAAACAAGTGGACAACATGTATAAAAAAAAAAGAGCAATCAAAAGCCACGAACACGCACATTACACCGAAGGTCAATTAATTAGAAACGGAAGTCAAATAAACAATCTTGTTTGTTTTTTAAAGTTAGACTCGAAAAACAAACTTTAGCGCTCAAGTGGGCGATTGTAGTTTTGAATATTTTATTATCCCAGCGTGTGAAATTGCCAAGCGCACAAAGTAAACAAAAGCTTCCCGCCAATTTTGTCACATAAGTCTTTTGACTGATCTCCTGACTTTGAAATTCGATCCAAATTGCAGAGTTGCATTTTTAGCGAAAATATTTATTGATTCTTCATATATAGAGAACTAGCATAAATCCCGTCCGCTTCGCTGCGCCGCCATTAGTATAGCCTTTATCAGTATGGAACCAATATCCCACATCCACACATCCCACCCACTTCCCATCCACTTCCCTTCCACGTTACATCCACTTCCTACCCAGTTAGTTTTCTAGCATCCGGCCATTTTCACACCCTGGGGTCGGATTTTCCAACAATGAAAAATCACTTTTCGAATTAGTTCGTTCCTTACAAACCGAGTTTCAAGTCAATCGAATGCGTATCTTTGAAAATGAATTTGGAGCTAATCCCTGGCAACTAAACTTTCACCCAGAGGGGTTTTCCGGAAAATTGAAATGCAGTTATTGTTGAATTTTCATGAAGATCTTTGAAAATGAGTTTGAACTTGATCGTATGAAAAACAAAAAAGTTTTGCATTTTAATTGTTTCTATTCAATTGTTTCTCACTGTAAGAATTTATGTGTCTCTAATTTACTGTCCCTCATTGTAAAGTAAAGAGTGCGCCCTTACCCCGCGCTCTTTTCGCACCACACAAAAGTCAACAAGTGCATTTTTTTTTTTCTCAACAAGCCGTTAGAAATTCATTAAATGAAATAAAAATCAACAAAAACAAACAAATTTGGATTTGTTTAATATCAAAATTGCAGAAGTAAGCGAAATAAAAGTCACATGTATATAAAGTGAATTTGTTTACATTTTGCCATCTCAAAAAGGCAAGAAAATAGAATTCCCAATGATCGCAGAGACACGTTGTGGGTGTCTGTGTGTATGTGTGTAGAGGAGAGGGGAGTTTTGGTGACTGGCACGATAAGGCAATTGCAGATAAAAAAATACACACACAGAAATTAAGACGCAAAAACATCCAGAGGGAACAAAGACCCAGGCTATCATATGTATGTGTGATTTGGATTAATAAATTACTGTTATTAGTTGATAACAAACTGTTAATCGGGCTTTGCACCGCAGCGCAAATTAAAATTACTTTATATTTTTTTGATTTTGGAACCACAGTGCAGCTAATTTAATTTTGGAATTCTTGGAGATCTTAGCCTACTGTGCAGCTGTTTGAACGCCTAGTGTCATCTCGTTCTGGCTTAGGTATGCTATACGAAACGCACCCAAATTTTTTGCAACCAAATCTAGCTCACTCGCTTGCTCTTATTAGCTTCAGTTACAACTGGCTCTCGCGCGCTCTCTTTCTCTCTCTCGCTGCTCGATGACGATGATAATAATGGTGGACGAAGAAAAAATTTTTTACACAACTTTCTTAATTAATTGTGGAAGAGAGCAGAAAACAAATTCAGACACTTTAAACATTTACGCACTTTTGTTGTTTGTTTAACGCACACTTTTCTTTGGCTGGCACTTTGCTGGAGGTTTGGTTTTTTGCCTTTGTTTGTTCGTTTGATTTGTTAAATTCTCTTGAACACTCGCCTCAACAAAAACAATCGCACGCAGACAGAGATAGACAACGACTGACTCTGATTGGGGAATTTTGCTGCGCTGCGTCCTCCGATGAGTTTTGTTAGTAATCAATTTTTTTTAGGCTTCACGACAGTCCTTTAGATTTTGTGGGGGGAAACGGGATTTCTTTGTTTTGTTTTTGTTTATTACACTTTGAAAGCGTTCGGGCCCACTTGGACTACGTGTTTTGGACCTTCTGCTCTATGAACTATCGAATGCAACTCAATCGATAGTAGTCAATCGACTAATACCAAAAATAGTCAAGGGTGGTCGCACTAATACCAAAAATAGTTGATGCTTAAGTTGAGTGGCAACGCTGTGCCGTTTGTTATCGATAGAGTGGTAATTTGTCGCTTAGCCGCCTGCGGGCACACTTCGTTGGTATTTCTGCTCTAAATCGAAAAACAAGTGAAAACGTAAGAAAAAATTGAGAAAAACGTTAAAGCGAAACAGTTTGACAGCTTTAGAGACAATTGTTTAACAAAGTGAGCGACAAGCGCGTTAGTGTGTGTTGAATATAAAATTATAAACAAATGTGAATTATTATAAAGCCTGTGTAAACGGTCCGCAACAGACACACACACACTCAAACATCCGCACAGCATTCACACACACACACACAGGCGCACACCCATACAGCAACACTCGCAATCCTCTCGCTGCCCTCATCGCAGCTGCTGCTGCTGCTGCAACGCAAATTCCAGAAAGGAGCCAAAGTCAACCGAAAGTTTTGCATACGGAACAGGACTCCAGCTTAATCATCAAGGTGCTTATATGGTGGCATAAAGTATTTAATCAATAATTATTAGTTTTTTTTTTTTTCTATGACCAAATTTTTTAAGGGGCGATCTGAGGTCAGAAGAACGACGTCAGTTTTGATCCTAGTTTATGTGGGCGGGCGGTGGTCGCCCGAAAGAAATGTACAGAAATTGCATA
Organism: Lordiphosa magnipectinata; assembly: GCA_037044535.1. Taxonomy (NCBI): domain Eukaryota; kingdom Metazoa; phylum Arthropoda; class Insecta; order Diptera; family Drosophilidae; genus Lordiphosa; species Lordiphosa magnipectinata. Next base: position 149,340 of record JBAMBO010000913.1, on the reverse strand, counting down.
TACACAAAGATGTCCGTATATATATGTATACATATGCATGCACATAGATTGTACATACATACATACCTGAGCTGAGATTTTCCATCAAAATCAACACTCATTCAGTGGGAATGTCCTGCCATAGTTTTATTTTTCAAATTTGTACTTTTTTGGGTTTATATAAGCCTAAAAATGTCGTCTCTCTGCTTTCTTGTATCTCTATGCTGTCTTTCTTTCTCTACTCCTTTTTCCGAAGTTTCCTTAGAAGCCCTCAAAGTGTTTTATATTGTTTCAACATCATTAACTTTAAGATTCTTCTAATAGTTTATTAACCAAATAATTGAATCCAATTCTCTTTTCCACGCCCTTCTCTAGGGGGCACCAAATTTGGCCTTTGATATCGAAAAATTTATCGGACTTGGATCTGGCAAAAACGTAGAAACATCAAATTATTAAAAACTGCATATTTTGATGTTGCTGTACGCTTGCACAGCTTTCAGGGGGTCTTCAACTGACTTAACTTTGGTTGATTTGGCCATTCTCCGCCAGCTCGAAAAGATTTTAAGCTCATAGAATTACACACCTTTTTGGCGTTCTAGATTTCTTGTCGGTGTGTTTTCTGTGTGATCTTCTTGGCTTCCTAAATCTCTCCTAAATAATTCCAAAATTACACAGTCGATACAATCAGAACTGAAAAGTCAGGTAGAAGGCGAAATTTTCAGTACAGAAGTGGGCTTTACTAACTTTATAGTATCTACCAGGCAGAGGTGGTAGCTATCCAGCTAGCTATTAACCATCTGAAAGCACTCCTGGTAAGGGAAGGATGGAAATGCATTTATCTTTTCAGACAGTGGAGCTGCAGGACAAGCGCGATAGACTTTAGCCCAGAGTTCCCCAGCCATGGCACCTCATGGGCCGAACGTATTCCGTAATTCCGAATGCTGGTCACAGTCATGCATCACTGTGTGTCAGAGAACGAGGGAGACAGTCACACTTTAGTCCTCTCTTCGTGGGGAACCCTGCTTTAGTCGATTTACTTGCGTTTTTTACTCACCAATTCACACATTCATAAGTTCGGCTCGCGTCTGTGTAAAACATACGACAGACTTCGGCCACCTGCCTTAAAGCTAATACAAAGTGCCGCAAATCTCTGTATGAGATGGCTCAGCACTTTAAACCAGGGTTCCCCAAAAAGAGAGCACGAAAATGTGACTGTGTATCTCTCGTCATTCATTCGGTGTAAATTTCTGAATATGTTCGTCCCCCGTGTGGATAACTGGACTTCCGACTAGCTAGGTTTGGCCCTACCAACCACTTCCTAGGAGATAGGAGCAACAAGGCAAACTAACTACAGAATGGACAAGAAACTGCTAGAGAACAATTCACACCTATGAAGTCTCTGAGCTTACTTGACCCACTCTCAATTTTAAAAGAACTTTGATGCTAATTTGACGAGGCAGTTAGAATGACTTCCTTCTTGTAGGGATACTCACAGTACACTGTTTTATAGTCAGGCCGCAAGGCTTGGTAACCACCACAATAATTATTGTATTGAATCTGTGGCTCAGTTGTTGAAAAAGCAAAGGTTCATCATCTCATCTGCAGCTGTCTGACATTAAGGAATTTTGGGTCCAACATAATCTTTCAGCAGTATTTGAAACAAAGCTGCAAACCGGTCCTAATTGGGGATTTTTGGGTCCCTCGAACCAAACCATGAACCGAACCTTTCAAACATTTAACCTCCCGAACCTAAACCTGAACCGGACCCAATGTATACAAAAAAAGGTTCGGTTCAAACAATCATTTGAGTCTATTTTTTTAAATCTTTAATATCTTTCTTAATATTATGACCGGAAAACATAATTTTATTGTAAAGAATCGGTTGAAATGATAATTACAGATGAGTTTAAGAAATCCAATCGAAATTGCGATTACGACATGGAAATAATCAAGAAATGGAATCAAGGTGGAAAATGGGAAAGTAAATCTCGTACATACACTTCTCTCCTTCTGCTTTGGCCCGATATTTATATCACAACCGCTTAATGGTTTCGACCGCTGCTACTAATGACCGCGAGTCGTTTCTGCTCCGTGCAAGCTGGCACCAGTTTTTCACACCAAGCTTGGCAATGTCTTCCCGCTCCTGGTCCTCCCATCTTATTGGTGGTCCCAAAGACTTTCGCATTCCATTAGTAGGCCTCTTTTAATGGAGCTTGTTCATCCATACGGGTAACATGTCCTATCCAGCGCAGCCGCTGTTGTTTTATCCGCTTAACTAGTCTAGTATCCCCATAGAGCTCATACAGCTCATTTTTTCGGATGCGAAATTCCTCGCCAACTTTCAAAGGTCCAGAAATCCTCCGAAGAATTTTTCACTCGATCACGCCAATCGCCGCCTCATCCACTGCTGTCAATGTCCATGCTTCTGCGCCGTATTGCAGGACTGGGTTGATAAGCGACTTGTATAGCTCTATTTTCGTTTTTTCGAGAGAGGCATCTGCTCTTGAACCTCTCTACTGAGCCCGTAGTAGCATCGGTTCGCAAGAGTAATTCTTCTACGGATTTCCAGATTTTTGTTATTATCGCTGGTTATCATTGTTCCGAGGTAGACAAAACCCTTTACAACCTTTAAGTTGTACTCTCCCATTGTGACAGATTGTCCAAGACGCAGAGAGAGTCTCTGAGAGAGTATCGCGCGTGGATACTAGGTACTTTGTTTTGTCCTCGTTTACCGCTTAGCCCATCAGTTAAGACTACTTCTCTATCTCTGAAAACACCCTGCTTACCGCCCGTTCGTTCGGTACAAATATTAATATCATCCGCATATGTAAGTAGCTTTAAATCTTTATGAAAGATGGTGCCCGATCTGTTGGCACTTGGGCACTGTAGCAGTATATACTCCATCAGCAGATTAAAGAAGTTACACGATAAGGTATCACCCTGCCTAAAACCTCTTTTGGTATCAAATGGTTCGCAGAGGTTCCTTCTTGGAGGAGTTGTGTATTCTGAGCCAACCCGTCATCAGTCATTCATTCAGTTTCCCTGATCTGTATATAGTATCTTCCAGATCCTCGCGTCTAAGGAAGATTTATACAAACCTTGAGCACAATTTGCATCTTTTGAGGCAGCCGGCCTGCGTTTAACTCATTTGGCAGAATATTCTGTAATTCAAAATGCCAGAGCAGGAACATCAAACAACAAACTGGCGAGGCAGGGCAATACCGCGAACCCCTTTCGATAGGAAGAACTTAGGTAGACCTATAACCACGTGTAGGCTCACATTTACGAGATGACTTCGAGTTCAAAGCAAACCAGAAATAGCGAAAAAGCAAGTCAAGGCCTTACAGGACCCTGGCGGGACGGGACTCACGTCAACAAAATATGATTTCTGCCGAAATTGACTGGACGAGAAAAAGTAGGAATCCGTCTCCATTTTCTACTGTTTTAAACATCTTGGGGTCTATTGTGTCTATTAGGTTGGTGGACAGATATATCGATATATTTATAGCGTTAAGGTATTTATAAGACAGAGGCGATGGTCACACTGTTAATAAAAATGGAAGACGCGACCGAGAATAGTAGACAGACAGAGACGAGCGAAGACAGAAGCTGTACATGGTAGACAATTCAAACGGAACAAACGCGTATTGAAAATGTAAGTAGCACGGAGTAAAACCGTAACGATTTTCGGTATCGGTTGCTGTGTCTAACACGGCCAATAGCTAAATTTTTGGTTGCTGTTATACCATGTCCGTTTCCCATACAGTTAAAATAAGCTTTAGGGCAGGGGTGCCTAGAATGAGCATACGGGCGCGTGAACACACATACAAATGCAGCAAATACAACTTCAGCAAGAACAACCACAAGGGATACAAAGAGTTACCCGATTTTTGTTTATGTGTGTGTGTGTGTGTGTGGTCGTTGTTGTCTTAAGAACACGCGAGCGAGAAGAACGCTAACAACGCATAAGCAACATTGTTGTTGCGTTCGAGTTTGTCGTGGACATAGGAGAGGGAGAAGAGAGAAACATATTGCTTTATATAGGCTTATGGGCTGGGCATCCCTGCTTTAGGGCCATGATACAATTATACAAGGTAGTCAGTCCGCTCGGAAAGTGATCGCTCTCGTTTTGGTCCCCTATTGTCAGTTCGTTGCCGACCGTCATAGCGTAAGCATTGATGCGCACGAAATTTTTTCGATTATTGTGCCTTAACCCTTGTGTATGCCAAAAATGTCTTTTTTCAATTTTTGCCGCGTGCCGCGAAATTAGTTCATGTTCCCAAAAATGAATTAAAAGGAAAATGTTGGGAAGAATCTTTGGGTTGCAGTTTTGGACCACACGCCAAGATCTGCAAAACGCATTTCAAAGATTCAGACTGTAAAGCGTTGACCAATAAAGGAGAAGTTGCAAAAAGAAGACGATTGATATTAAATGCAATTCCAATGAATTCGCAAATAGTGGAACCTGAATTAGTAGTTTTATTTCTTTTCATGCATTCTCGTATACATGCAATGCTACAGTATATATATATTTATTTAGCCCAGAGCTGCACTAAAGGTTAAAGCTGCTTACGCACACAATGAAATGTTATTCTATACGAGTTGTTGTTGTCGTCTCACTCACACTCACAGTTAGAACGAAAACTTAGTAACGTCTCACTCGCACTTATTGTCAAACATACAATAAGGGACCTAATTTTGCCGAGCGGACTACCTTGTCTAATTGTATCATGCTTTAGGGCAGAGATGGGCGCGTCGCGACGTTCCAATGCACACGAGGCAGCGTGGAAACAAAGCCCGAAAATCCGAAAAGGTCGATTACAAAAGGGATAAATTCTTATGTCCCATCAACCGCTTTAACCTAACCTTACCTAACCACTGACATCATGACGGGTCTGACAAACACTCGAGAAGCCCACCGAGTTATAATGGGGACCAGGGAATGAGCAGTGCTCACATTAAGCTAGAACCTATTGTGTGAGATCGTGTTAAGAGAACTGTCACAACAGTTTTTCAAATTGATACCTGGGGAAACTCGGAAATTTCCTTAAGTTTCCAACTTTTTGTGATCTTTTGTTTAATACTTGTATCAAACTTTTATTCTATTCACTTGCAGATGCCTTGGACCATCGGAACTTGAAAAGTCAAATTCCAATAATAAAACCCCACCTGGTTGTCTGGGCGGGGGGGCTGGTCATGGAGAGCATGTTCAGTCCGATTAAAAAGATTTTCACATATTTACAAAAAAATGCAAGCAGCTCGAATATGTTTGGCCAAACTGCAACGACGACCCAAACCACCACAACAACAACAACAACAATCATAATTGCCGACGAAGAAGGCGACGTTACGAGTATTCCGGTACAAACGGAGGAGGAGGAGGAGGAAGAGCAGGAGGCGGAGGAAGAGGAGCAAAAGGAACCCGATTTAGATTTGGAAGTTGAATTGGTATCAGAATTGCAGGACGAAGAGGAGGATGACATTGAGCGTCAAATAAAGACTTCCATAATCGATGCGAGCAAGGTTCACGCAGTTAAAGTGAAATCTTTAGAGCTACAGCTAGATGATGAGTTGGCCGATTTTGCACACGACCCGGGTGAGCCAGCTCCGGTTGCATCATCTATACAAGAAGAAGTCCTAGAAGAGCTGGATGAGCTGGAGTTGGATAATTTCCGCAATGATGAGATTATTGTTATAGACTCCGATCTAAATTCATCACTGGCCTCGGATAATATATCCGAAGATCCATTGGCCATAGATAACATATTGGAGACTTCATCGGTGACCACCAATGAGGAGGTGGATACCAGTGGGGATTTGCTGTGGCTCAAATTGAATCCCGAAACGGAGGAAATAGGCAGCGTAAGTGGAGTTTCGGCTCATAATCAGGAGCAACCCTTGGAGGAGCAGGGCAAGCAGTCAAAGACCAAAGAGGAAGAGCTACGTAGCAGCAGCGATGGTGGCTCTGATTCGGGTCTGGGCAATGATCCTACACCCACACACACCAGCACCAGCCCCGCCAAACCGCTCAGATCGAATCTGAAGAGACGTCTAGAAGTTGAGGATGGCATGGAACTGGCCCTACCGGATATGGCTGCATCTGGTTCATCAAGCACGTCCCAACAAAAGCGTCCGAAGCGTAGCATTAACTTTGACAATGTCATAATTTACTATTTCCCACGCCAGCAGGGCTTCAGCTGTGTGCCCACCGCCGGAGGATGCACTCTGGGCATGGGTCCGCGGCATATTGCCTTCAAAACCATGACCCTGGCTGAGCATGCGGCCGAGCTGAGGCGTGCCCATCGTAGCCAAAATCAATCGGAATTGCAACCGCGTGGCTCCAGCAGCGATGATAGCGAGGAATCCGAGGAGGATTACCTTAGCGAGGGCAGCGGTTCGGATGCCGATGATGGCTCGAATGGCTTCCTACAGCCCGTGACGCCCAAGCAGAGGCGAGCTCTGCTGAAAGCTGCAGGCGTGCGCAAAATTGATGCCAGCGAGAAAATTGAGTGCCGTAATATACGCGATTCGCGCGAAGTTTGCGGCTGTTCCTGTCGAGAGTTTTGCGATCCGGAAACCTGCGCCTGCAGTCAGGCAGGCATTAAATGTCAGGTTGATCGTGCCATGTTTCCCTGTGGATGTTCGCGCGAGGCGTGTGGAAATACCGTGGGAAGGGTAGAGTTTAACCCAACACGGGTGAGAACACATTACATACACACAGTGATGCGTCTAGATTTGGAACAGCGGCAGGGAGTGCAGGGACAATTGCATCATCAGCAGCAACAGCAGCAGGCCACCTACTCGGGTGTATCATCCAATGCGCAGCCAGCGTCTAACCATTGCTATTTTATGCCCACGCAATCGAATTATAGTTCGGGCTATGCCTCACCTGCCTATACACCGGATAGCAGTGTCAGTGGTTACTACCAACATCAGCAGCAGCAGCAGCAACAACAACAGCAAGTGGGAGCGACAGCTGGTACTGTGAATCCTCAACAGAATCAAAACGCTTACTCTAGTTATACTCAATTGGATAGCCTGGATTCGGGTCTGTTTGTAAGTGGCAGCAATGCCACACCCTCCTACGGTGAACTTTATCAATCGCTGAGCTATGGCAGTGCCCAGGTTAGTAGTCTTAACTCATTTCCTACATTCTATTCATTTTATTCCTTCCAACCTTTTCATTGCCTTCTAGTAGAGTTGGGCCCAGCGGAGACGGCTGATCCGATTAGAAATTTATTTGTAGCTGTAGTCTTCACCTAATCCAATATTTGGGGTTTGCCGGATTATAAATCTAAAGACCTTGTTCGGTTCCGAACTTTTGCTGTATAATTTTGCTAACTACAGAACCAAACCAAATCCTAACTACCGTTACCTACGTTGCATTTATTTAATTCTCAATATCAATCTGCATCTCAGTGTGACAATTCGACTTTAAATCAGGGATTAAAACCCAAAGAAATATCGATTTTGGTTACGGACGTGTTCTGCTTGACGGAAAAGTAATGCACTAAAATCGCTGATTTTCGTTTGACAGATTGTAATCGAAATCAAACAGTCTGCGAACATTCTGCATTACAATTTTTAAAAAATATACGCATTCGTAATGGGAATCCGATGGCAGTTCGGCTATAGCATACATCTTGTATTACTAGCAGAGCTTGCAAAAAACTGATAACACTATCAGCATGTCTCCAAAAAACTGTTCTGTTACAGACCCAACAAAAAGAGGTTGCAAAAAGACACGACCAATTCGGTTTTGATCAATAGAAGGTATATTAAAATTGTCCGGATGTTTGTAACGCATAGAGGGAAGCATCCCCGAAAACATAAAGTATATATATTCTTGATCAGCATGACGAGCTGAGTTGATATAGCCATGCCCGTCCGTCTGTCCGCCTGTTTCTATGCTATCTCCTCCGTCAGTTTTAAAGATATCTTAATCAAACTTTGCACGAAGCCTTTTGGTACAAATACGCTGCACATTTGTCGGAACCGGACGGATCGGATGACTATAGCTTATAGCTGCCATAGGAACCATCTGTCGAAAAGGTAGTTGTAGTGAGAAAAACTTTTTTGTCTTCAACGCAAACGTCCTCAATCCTCGTATTTCTAAGGTTTCTAAGCTTTTACATAATTCCACCAAGTTTTATAAAAATCGGAACACTGTATAGCTGCCATACAAAAGATATGTCAGAGAAAAAGTCTTAGTAGGAAAAACATTTTTGTTTTCAATGCTATCGCTCTCAAACTTGTTACTGATCAATACTACATACTACCACACAATTCTGACAAGTTTGATTCAAATCGGATGACTATAGCATATACATAGCTGCCATAGGATCTATCTGTTGAAAAAGTAGTTCTAGTGAGAAAAACTTTTTTGTTTTCAATGGTAGCGTCTTTATACCTTCCAGTTGTGAATATTATCAGTTTCCACACAATTTTGGGGAGTTCGGTCAAAATCGGATGAACACATCGTATAGCTGCCATATAACAAACTGGGAAGTAAATGCTCAAAGTAGTGGCGCCATCAAGCTACAAGGGTATATAAACTTCGGTCGAGCCGAAGTAAGCTTTTCTCTATTTTTTCTTTTCTGTTCTGCTCATGTCTTTCACGACTTCTAAAGTGTCTTTTACAAATGTAAGAGTGGGTGTGACTGGGATACATACGTGTAGTATGGAGAAATTTATTATTATTAACCTATCAAATGAAATGAAGACAATATTAGGTTTTGTAATTGATTAACGCCTAAAAAACATATTTATTTAATTATGTTCATTGTACATATAGTACATAAGTCCACCGTCTACCACACGAACAAAACAAATAACACTTTTTGCTGACACTTTTTGTGTTTTGCTCATTTGAAGACAGTTTTTCGTGAGCGCTCGCCCACAAGTGTCCCTCTCAGTTGTTATTGGCAGTCCTTCTCGTTTGTTTTGATCCACCGAAAAATGCTCAACAGAAAACACATGAGGGAAAAAAGTGTTTTGCTCAGTGAGTGACCGAGTCGTCTTAGTTTTTTTCAGTTTTGTCAGTGGGCTGATCGCACTGAAAAAACTGTTGAGGGTTATTTGCGAGCTCTGATTACTAGTAATGCAGGCTGTGGGCAAAGTAAAGCATACTGATGTCAAAGTAAAGTAGGAGTAATCCATTATGTAATGGCCATTTGTGCCGCTGGGACATTGAGAAAACTAACTAAAGAGAATTTAGTGAGAGCCGAGAGAAATATTGACAGTGAACAGCTGACTGCGTTTGACTCGTTTTAGCCAAGACATTGTTCGACAAAAAAGGCTATATCTTCTAAAGTATATCGAATTTCAAAAAATCCTTTTAGGGCGATATTCTCACATATCCAAGCTAAACAAAAAAATCTAAAAGCAAAACCGGTTAGCAGACAAATATATGGGTTAGTTTCGGATTTTCCTCTACTAGTAAAAATTTCAATTAAATTAAATTTATTTGATGTATGTAGTACATATGCTCTACTTGTACATCTCGCGTCGTCCCAGTCGGAATTGTATGCATGCCAGAAGTACATATTTCATGTCTACTTCTCACGTCAGTAGGCATGAGAAACCTGAAAGTTCCCATTCGCTTTTGTTAAGCAACGGCGTAAAACTCAGGGGCAGCCTTCGGGTTCTGCTTTTCTCTCTACAAACTCAGTACTTCAGATGTACAAACTTTGTATATCGTAGGTAGGTAGAGTTGAGACGTTGACTGAGGAACATCTGACTTTTGTATGAAATGTCACCCCATAATTATATTAAATAGATTTGAGTTTATTAGCAAACTTTTTTAATATTTAAACCAACAATAATTTTTGACTACTTCTATTAATATTATTGATGTTTGCCATGGTGCCTTTCATATTGGCTTTCGTTGCTGATGTTAGCGATGATAGTTAGCGATTTGGCCGTTAAATGTGTAGTTGTTTGTAGCTTTTTAACTAGTGACCTGTTTTAAGTACAAAATTTATCAATAGAATTTTGGTAAATTAATGATAACAATAATAAATACTATATACTAGATTAAATTCGATACTCACCAAGAATATATTGCGCATTTGTAATTATAAAATTATTATTAATATTCACGGTCAACACATCTTTTTTGCGCAAAAGCCGAAATCGAACTGACTTCATAATTTTTTTCGTATTCTCTCTCTCGTTTGGTCAACGTTTTTCAAGCGTTCGGGGCTAACTTCGTTTTTCTACTTCGTGTTCGATCTCCACGAGAGAGACTTTGAACCGTTTCACGATATGCTGACTCTTAGCCTTACGAATAGCTGAGAAAACATCGTGTGAGTTTGTCATGGTAAAAAATGGACTTATTTCATGCAGAAAAAAAAAATGTAGTGACTATTTTCGTGAAATTTCATGCCACCAAATGTATTTATTTTGGTAAACACATGCTGCAAAGTCCGACTGGGGTGTCAAATATACTTGTATTTGTATGGCTGAGCCCTATGTTCGTTAACAAACACACACGAATGGTGGGCGCTAGAGGATAGAGATTGAGATGTTCCCTCTTGTAACCGACCATTAACGCAGCGTTGACGTATCGATCAAACAATTTGCGCTTGCCTTCCGCACTTCCTTGTACAATTTCCACTACGTCACTTGTATACCCTATGCTTTCGCTTTCCATGGACCCAGCGGTCAGAGGGATGTCGTCGGTTAAGGCGTCTTCTGAGCCTGAGAGGCAAAACTATTAGAGTGGGCCACCAGTCGATCATGGTACCTACTGGTATATATATTGATTTGGAAGCATACAGTATAAAGTTATATGCTTCACATTCAAGGGATCATCCGCGATGCGCTGGAGTACTCGGCTTATAGAAGGTTCTAGTTTCTTGAGTGTAGTGAAGCATGCCTGTACCCCAGGTACAGGAAGGCATGATAATAGCTTTGTAAACAAGGATTTGGGATCGCAACAAGGCTTGAAAGCCAATCGCAAGCTGCTTCGCGTTAGCTGCGACTGTAGCTGCTGTTTGTCCCACTTGGGCTTTCCAGGTCAGGCGGCGGTCCAGAGACACGCCAAGGTATTAAACCGCAGATTTCGAACTCTTGACCCTGGAAGTCGCACTCGGGCAACTTTCAGGCGTCTCAAAGCGAAGATGCAGTGTTGACTTTTTAAACGATTAATGGCTTTGTTCCAGCGGTTCGCCGACCAAAGTCATTCAGGAACTGCTCTGCTGCGGCTATTGCTGGTACCCAGAAAAGCGGTATCGTCAGCAAACGTGTTGATAAAGGTGTTGATAAAGGAGCAACTGGATACGGCAGATCCGAGGTGACGCGCAAGAATGTGACGGATGCTTGATCGCACGCCTATCAACTCAACCGAAAAACGGCGCCCTAGGAGTAAGGAACGAAGCAGTAAATATTGTTCAGGGGGGGAGGAGGGACTTAAGCTTAACTTGTATACCCATAGCCCTCGTGCCAAACGCGATCGAATCCAAGAAGATGGCAGAGCAGTATTGAAGGTTCTCAAATGCTTTTAGAATATGGTTGGACAGTCTGTAGACATGTTGAGGCACACAGTTTCCTGTGGTATGGCTTCTACTAACGCAATTAGTGCCAACATTCTTCTATCTTATATTTGAAATATTCTTGGAGAAAGTTGGCAGTAGACTAATTGGCCGTTAGGAGCTGGGCTTTGAAAGATCCTTACCCTTCTTGGGAATCATCACGATTACTACATATTTCCAAGTGGTCGGGAAGTATTGGAATGTCGTAACATCGCGTTAAACAGCATTAACAGAAACAGAACCACCACTTCAAAAAGTACCTAGACTGTTGGGTCGTCAATTTTGTCAACTCCTTAGTGGACTTTAGCAATCGGATCTGTAGACACACTTCATAAGACACCAGCAAACTAGACTGAAGGGGGTGCATCGATCCTCTAAATTGTTGGCAAACTCCTCGACTATGTCCAGATCAGACCGAGCTGAAGTTCCATCTTCCCTCTGAATTACTAACCATTTCTAAGCGTTTCCTAAGGGAGCAAAGGAGCCTTTTTGAGCAAAAAAGCACTCAAAAGTATTCGTAACCGAACAATCATGAAGTTATATTTGGGTCGTGTCGAAGTTGTACAATTTCTAAAGGTGCGTGCGCGGGCTAAATATCCGAAAATCCGTATACTTTCTCTTCAAGAAATTCAACTTTTGCAGTTTTTGGGGATCATTTAAACGAGGGGTGCCCGAGCCCATTCCGCAAGCTCGCGCGCATACGTTCCACGCGCCCCATTAGCCTTCATAAAGCAACAACAATTTCTTATGCGTGCTCTCTTTCTTTCCGAGCGAAGTTCTGCAACAACAATTTCATATGTGTCTCTCTCTCCTGTGTCTCCGACAAACTCGAACGTAACAACAATGTTGCTTAAGCGTAGTCAGCGCTCGCTTCAACAAAAATCGGGTTTCTCTTTCTACTTCTTGTTGTTGTTCTTGCTTGAGTTGTTTTTTCCGCATTTGTATTTGTTTTCACGAGCCCGTAAGCTCATTCTGGACACCCCTGATTTAAACAGTGGTTTGGCAATGGGGTCGGAACGCGCTTTATCCGTTTTGTGGCTATAATCTTTCTTTTTTATTTTTTTTTTTATTCTTTTTTATTTATTTTATTTTAACCTGCTTTTATCTTGCTCAGTCTTTTCTGATTGATTTGGTGTCCTTATTTCTTCTTATTTTTCAAACTAAATTTGGACATTTCAAAAAAAATAAATATATTTATCAAATTTTCTCCACTTTCTACAGCTTACCTCCTATCAAGCCACCTACCAGCATACACCAACCGCTGCCACCAACGGCTCCTCTGCTGTCACGCCCAGTGCTTATAGTTCTTGCGCTGTGCCCTCGGCACCGCCGTTTGGAAATGCCACCACAACAGCCTCCTCCAATGCCCAATATCAAACCACCGCCTCCATGACAGCTGCCTCAACGAACGGCAGTTGTGCCTCGCGCCTTACTGGCAATTCTTCAACTTCCTCCGTCGCCGCCGCCGCCGTCGCTGCCTCATCAGCAGAATTTATAGGCCTCAATGCAAACATTTCCAGTTCCTCACGTCTCTCTCAGATCAATGATTTACTGCAACACAATCGCAGTGCCACAGCTGCCCTGGTGGCCGTCTCCGAGGCTTATGCTGGCGGTGTAATTAATGCCAGCACGAGTTCCACCACCACCACCACCACTCTTGATTCCATAGACACGCCACCCATTTTGGAGGATGTACAGCGTAGTTGTATGAACTTTGAGGAACTGCCGCCGCCTTTGGTCAATCCCACTCCTATTGTGGCTGTGGTTGAAACAAAATTACCACCTATAGTGTCCACTATCAGCACTACGCCGTCACCGCCAGCAGCCACACAAGGACCACAGCCACGTCAGCCGCTGGATGTGCAGGCTCTGGTCACAGAGACCACAACATAGATGATTAAAAGGGAGATGAGAGCTGGGAATAAATTTTTATAGCAATTTTTACACAGCAGAAGACTTAATTATGTTTAAGGCGGCGCACGACCATTGGAAATCAAAAGAGTAGACATTCTCCCCCCAACCCCAATCCCTTGTATAAACTAATTTTTAATTGTTGCAACTCTAATTAGTTGTTAAGTTAAAGCTAAAGAGAAAACTTTGTTGCCTAAATTTTTGGTTTTCCCCTCTGCGAAATTACTTTGTATTTTATCATCTGTTGTCAAGTGTAAATCTTCCAGAAAGCAAAAAATCCTTAACGAATTTAAGCAGAAAGCAGGATTATTGTAAATTTGTCCTGGCTTTCAATTTGCTTTCAATATTTTTGAATATAAATTCCACGAAATTTCTCAAATAATTTATTTGTTATAGATTAATAATTTGACGCGAAAAGTTTTCTTACAAGTTTCTTGTTGTTCATTTTTGAAGCTGCTTGTTTTTTAAAGTATTCATTTAGATATTAAGCTCCTGATTTAACCTTTGACCCTTAAGAAGCGTGTTGAGCCTTTAATGAACCAACAACAAATGGCAGCAGCAACAACAAAAAACAACAACATAAATTAGACATGAATTAGTAATATGTACTTGTATATGCGCTAACAATTAATAACAGAAAACAAAGAAAGAAAAAAAACAACATCATAAAACAGAAAATAATTGCAATTATTTAAATAAATATTGAATACAAAATTAGAATTTTAGACGAGTTTGGAAGGAAGTCTCCTCTTAAAAGCCCAACAGCACAGAACCAGAAGCAAGGCGGCGCATTCAATAGAGAGAGAGAGAGGGAGAGCGGAGCTGAAGGATTCTTTAAATGCGAAGGCAAAGCTGATTGTCGGCTGTCACTATGGTGGAAATGAAAGGCCACAAAGTCAGCAGGCGCCAAAGAAACGGGCTCGAATGCCAATTGGAGTCTCGAATGTTCGAGGAGACAAGGGGTAAGTGTGTTAAATGCTGCGGAATCAAGATTGTCGAATCGCGGCTAGATTTACAAAGGATTAGTTCTCCATGTGGAATCAAGATACCACGTACTCCAACATGTACGAGTTCTTAGAGCAGCTCTTGAACAACGATCTTAGTGAGAAATAAGTAAAAATGAGCTCTGCTTATATGGACAGTAAAACTGTCCTCCATACTGAACCTTTGTGAGTACAGCTGGGTACTCAGACGCTGACAGTTTTGTCAAAGTCCATCTAATTACATAGCTCCCTGAGAATCCGCTCTTGCAAATTGTCAGACCTCGTCTAATGGTATCATGGGCTGGGGGACTTTGATCTAATTACATAGCCCTCTGACAATCCGCTCTTGAAAATTGTCAGAGCGAGTACTGAGCAACCAACAGTTCGCTACGACAACGAGCGTGGACCTGCCAACTCGATTTTTTGAAAACAGCTGATGAATTGTCGAAGGGGGAGTCTTGAAATTAGGAAACTTGTTTGATAATTGTTAAAGGTGCTCTTTTTGATCACACAAAAAACAGAACTACAATTATTTGGAGAGTTGAGAGGTGAACAAACAAGTGAAGCTGATTAGCTGATTATTGAGTGGGCGAGTTGCAACCATTTTTATGGAATCGGGTCATTTAGATACCGGCAGCTGCATCACTTGTGGCGGAGAATCCTTCTCTGTATGCTTCTCCCGTTGTTGTTGTAGCGGCTATATGTGTAATTGGGTGTGAACATGTAGGTGGGAAGTAAGAGAGAGTAAAGTGAGTTTTAGAGAGTTAGGAAAAGTAAAAGTTTTGTTTTGGGAAAATAGGGTAGTGGTAGTGGGTTATAGAGGCGGTGTCGAAACCCCGAGGTCCAGCCCCAGGAAAGTTGCGCACTCGTTTGGGTGGTTCCATAGTTGGGACGGTGTTAATGCAGTGGGAGCATTTGAGCAATTGAAAAGGTGGCGAGTGTCGTGTGGACTTCCTTTACAGTTTGGACATTCGTCTGCTACTTCTGGGTTGATCCTAGAGAGGTAACTGTTGAGGAAGCAGGTAGCAGGGTGGTTCTGATGGTGCTTGGCAGCTGGTTTTCTGCAATGCTGATTGGAGGTGGTCGGCCTCCATGAACAACGTTACTCTTCAGCCTATTTATGCCGCGCTCAACTCTCCTCCTGTGGATCTCCTCTCTCACGTGCAGGGCTTCGAGTGCTCACAGGTTGTTGGCTTTGTTGGTCAGTTGAGCAACCTCTGGCTGGAAAATCCAGACATCTTGCCTGCTAGCGCGTGAGGGGAGGGGAACCTTGAGCAAGGTGTGGTTAGCAGGGTCCTCCACAAGGCTGCTAGCCAAAAACTGCTTGTAAAGCATGATGCAGTGAGCTCTGACTCCAAGGTTCTGTGTTTCTTCGTAGAGGTGCTTCTGCCACTGATATGGCTGGTATGACATATGCATACCACCAGCACATGCAGCTTACGAGCGCGTGGAAGCCAATACAAATGCACAAAATACAACTCAAGCAGGAACAACCACAAGAAATAGAAAGAGAAAACCGATTTTTGTTTGTGTGTGTGAACGTGTGTGGTCATTGCTGTCTTAAGCACACGCGTGCGAGCGCTGACTACGCAAACTGAACATTGTTGTTGCTTTTTCATTTGCCAGAGACATAGGAGAGAGAGAAGAGAGTCACATATGATGTTGTTGCAGGCAAGATATACTTAACAAGATAGCCGCACTCGCTCTCTCACAACTTCTTAAATAAGAAGGAGAACACAAAAAAATTCGTCGGCGGAGATGCGTCGCTCAAAAGGGTTGTTTACAGACTGACTGAAGAAGTCGGCAAAGAGAGCAAGAGAACGAGTGCGACTACCTTGTTAAGTATATCTTGGTTGCAGGTCTGCACGCGCCAACAACAAACCCTTCGTTCGGAAAGAAAGAGAGGAGAGCACGCATATGAAATTGTTTTTGCTTTTTATATTCCTTTACGCAAAGCAAAAACAAATGCGTGGCTTGCGGAATAGGCTTGGGCACCCCTGGTATAAACCTCCGCAGCCCCCACAAACCACGAAACGGCCGTACAGCCCACGGCCAAACAGCCCTAAGCCTTTGGTCAGTGCTTATACCTACAGCCCCACACAAAAGGCATCCTATGCAAGAGACCATGGATCATAGGCAATGACCAAAGATTATACAATAAATGTATGTTTTTTATTCTATGCTATGGCCTCTGAATTTCCCCTAGTGACTTCCATTTTCAATTTTGTACACTCGTTTATTATATTTGATTTAAACCGCCAATTTGTTTAACAAACAACAGCTGACTTTTTGCTGTTGCCTGGTTACACTACATTGTCAATTATCAAACACTTTCCGCTCTGACAAAATTGTCAGCGTCTGAGTACCTAGCTTACGATAAGAATTTTACTAAAGACGGATCTCTATCTCAGATACTACTGAGAGGTTTAGTAGAAAGGGACGACCCCCTTTGAGTCTCTTTATACTAAGAGCCGGACAGTGGCAAAGGAGATGCAGTAATGTCTTGTCCCCTTTCACACACATGCAGCTTCTACAGAATTCGCATTGGAGACTGCATACTAAGAGACTGCAGGTACATTTTAGGTTGAACGTGGGTCAAGTGACCCCAAGCCAGGCGTCAGGTTTCATTCATTTTAACTAGTTTGTACGAGGCTAAGGGCATCCAGGGATGTGAAGTAAGCAGATACAAAATACAAGTCAATAAAATTTGTATCGTTTTTAAGTGATTTGCATTGGCCGGCAAAATCACTCGATTTGAATTAGGGAAGAACAAAATTAATTCTGAACCCCGGTTCGAACTCGAAGCTAGGTTTAGCGACCTTCTGAATCCGCTCAGTGAACCCGACCCCATTAGGTTTTGCGGAGTGAACTCCTGCCGATTTTTAGGTTTGCAGGCCTGAAATTTATATAAATTCACATCATTATTACAAAATATTTTTTTTTATTTTTTAAGCTTTACATTTAAATATTTTAAATTAATTCACAAGCCTAATTTGGATACAATTCTAAAACTTTGATAATTAGTCTGTACTTGAATATATTGTTTCTTAAATTGGTTTAGTTAATCATTTTCCAAGTCTCATTTCTTGCTTGTGGGTGCTTTTTTTTTAGCTGCCTTCGCCAATCGATTTTTTTTCTTTACAATTTTATTTTTGATTTGTCTTATTTTGGCTGCCGTCGGTGATTTTTTAGGACGTTTGAGTGTAGATTTCTTCACCAGTATTGTCTGCGCACAGGGTGGCTTCGGTATCCGCATGTTGTAGTTTTTTGCGCTGGCCTCCATGTATGCCTCGCACATCAACAAATAATTGTTGACTGATTGCTTTTTTCCCAGCGCAGAATTTTTTATATCTAATGGCATCAATATATACCAACCGGGTTTCGATTCCTGTAGAAACCCATGCTTTACCAAGTCTCGTAAGCCATTGCATATATTCTCCGCCGAGTTTACCATATCCTCATATTTGATGCCACTACGATGAGCAATTTCACAGACAAACTCCATTTCTTGTACAGGACGTCTATATTTCAGCAGAATGTCCATAATAATGTCACCGGGCTTCTTTGTTGATTTGCTCATTGTTAGTAAGAAAAAAAAAAAAAAAAAAAATAAATACTTTTAAATTTTGCTCAAATGTGATGTTGTCTCGTTGAGTTGTAGAAATATAATGGAATGTGTTGGAGAATTGTATGGAATGTGCTGGGAAATTATTATGAAGTTTAAAGCAGTGATGGGTTTTTTGTTTTATTTAGTTAACCTTATTTTGGGCCTACTTTAATTTAAAGCAAATTTCCAAGAAGCCAATCATTTGACTATTTATTTGATAAACTTGTGTGGTCCAGTTTTTTATATATCGTGAATATCAAAGAGGCATCCAACTACGACTTATCAATCTGAGTAGTGCTAAGATCTCATGGACTTTTGTTCTAATTGCTGAATCCTTTATGCATTCTTCAATTAATCGTTCTTTTCTCTCCTTTATTCATTCCTTTAGTCCACTTTTTTTTAATTCTATATTCATTGCTCTTTTCATTTCTTTATCCATTGCTCAATTATCATACCTCTCTATTCAGTATTCAAGGTATTTCTCTTATCATTCCCTCTTCCATATTCCTTCCATATTCCTCCCATATTCATTTATTTATACTTTCCAGAGACTAAAACCGTTACCAAAAACGTAACCTTTGAAGTGTATATAAAATTAAAAAAAATTAAAATGGGGCGTGGCACTTCAATATCTGAGTCGGAGAAAGGAAAAATCCAAGCTTACAAGGATTCTGGCCTTTCTATTGCCAAAATAGCAAAAAAAGTCGACAGGAGCCGTCACGCCATAACAAATTTTTTAAATAATGAGGCTAATTATGGTAAAAACATGAAGGGCCGCACCCACAGTGTGCTTACCATCGCGGACAAGCGACTTATAATAAGAGAAGCTTCCAATTCGCACGACTCTTTGGCCAAGATAAGAAAAAAATGCAACGTTAAAGCAAGTTTAACAACCATGCGTCGTGTTATTAATAATGCTACACACCTGAAGAGACTAAAAATCAAGTAGAAGCCACCTCTTAACCCGGCTCGGAAGTTACAACGCCTTGATTTCGCGCGCGCACATGTCACCTGGACTTCGGAGTGGCAACGTGTTGTCTTTTCGGACGAAAAAAAGTTTAATTTGGAGGGCCCCGATGGCTACAGCTACTATTTTCATGATCTTCGAAAAGAACCACACCATCTTGATAAGTTGCACAGCAGTGCTGGAGGTATTATGGTATGGGGGGCCATTTCCTATTATGGCACCTGTGAGCTTAAATTTATTCCAACCACCATGAATGCGTTGTGTTATAATGGTATATTGAAAGAGGCCTTTCCACACTTCCAAACTCTTTTTGCAAATCTAAAATGGATTTATCAATATGATAATGCCCCTTTACATACGGCCCGGATTGTTAAATCGTATATAGCGAGCCAAAACGTGGAGTTATTAAACTGGCCACCCTATTCACCGGACTTGAATATCATTGAGAATGTGTGGGGATGGCTAACACGTGAAGTATATGGATCAGGTCAGCAATATTCGAGCGTTCCCGAACTAATGGCAGGTATCAAATTAGCATGGGGCTCGATATCGTTGAATTATTTGGGAAAATTGTATGCATCCCTTCCAGACCGAATGTGTGAGGTTTTGGAGAAAAAAGGAGGCTCAACACACTATTAAAAACTTTTTTTGGTTTAAAAACAAGTTAGTAATTTCTTATTTAAGTTATATTGTTATTTGAAAAGGATTGAAATATTCTTAAATGGTTTTTAGATAAAGTGTCCTATTCAAGTGGTGCAAAATGAAGACTCCAAAATTTGTTACTTATTGGTTAACAATGTTTTTTGTATACTTACAACTTTTGAATAATTTTCGTCTAATTACTACATTTAAATAAACTTTATAAGAAAACAAAAATTATTTTCCTAGATGGCTTGGTTTAGCAGCAATTAACTATAGAAAATCGACTTTAGAGGTGTCCTGTTAGTGGCGAGCAGTGTACATCCGGAGACAGACAACGTTGTCTTCCTGTATTTCAAAACAGTTTGATTCCAATTCTTTTAGCCATTTTTGAATCAAACGTGTTTTTTTATCGCTTATTTTCGGCATTTCAATAAATTAAAAGTTGAATTGATGAAGTTGATTTACAAAATGAAACGGATTTGCAACAAAATCAGAAAATGGTGAGCACAGAATCACAAAAAGAACACATTAACCCTGGCCTACTAGGATAATAATGTATCTGAAATATGTCATTTTATAAAAAAATGGTTTTTTTTTTTACATATTTTGCATATTTTTGTATACAAATATGCAATTTATGCAAAATGGTTTTTAGCGGACTTAGATCGTTTTTCAATAAAAATAAGGTGCAATCAGAACTTAAATCGGAAATGCGGTTCAAAATATGCAAATATGTAAAATCCGATGTCTAGTGATGATTGTAAAACAAAATTATATCCTAAAATATTTATATTTTTATGTTTTTTATTTATTTGAAATTGTTGCACCACATAAGAAAATCTGCCTTTTTATTTTTGTAAGAAATTTTTGTACCAAAGAAGTAAGAGTAAAAATTCCTTCATTTTGTAAAGCATACGTACAATAAATCTTATAAATTTTCAATCAACAGTTCATGGTAAAACGTCATATGGGTACAACGTGACAATCGTACGAATGTTTTAGCCTTTGATATGAAGAAAAACAAAGAAAAATTGTACGATACATATCCGCATATTGGTGTTTGGATAGCATTTAGCTAGCACTATATTTAATGTAAAAGCTGAGAGTTCTAGACAGTGAGGTCCCAAGATACGGGCAGACAAAAAGGCATACGCAACGTGACATAATACGGAAGTGCGTTTTGTCTGCTTTTACAAAAGAGCAACACTCTGTGGAATGCGTTCGGGTTTTTTAATGCAACTAACTTTAATATGATCTGCAATGATGTAGCTATATATTATATTTATAGCTGATTCGCTCAAAAATAAATTTTGCTTTTTTTATATTTGACTCATTATGATACGCAACGTGACATACGTTACTTGAGAAGCCTTTCTCTAACGCCGTACTTCTGGTGCTTTTCATAAATTTATATATGTATCCTTTTGCGTAATCATAAATAACATACAAATGTTGAATCAGTAACTTATATTGATATACATAGGAAAAGTTAGCTGCATTTAATGAATAGATGTTTTCGGTTTTTGGTTTACCTTTCTGTGGAAATGCCCATATAAGACCAGATATATCGATATTTAGGTCTTAGCATTTCTGCAGATTACTCGTCAACCAATGGACCTTTTGTATTGAAATTTGGACTACATACCCTCCTAGATAATAGCCACCATCCCTGATTCAAAAATCTTTTGGGGCAGTTTTCCCAGTCTTATTCGGCTATGCCCTTTTTACTAGTAGAGGAAAACCCGAAATTAACTCATTTATGAATTTGTTTCTGTTTTGGTACTGATAACCGGTTATATTAATAAAGGTTTTAGGGTTATAAGAAAACAATTATTTTTTGGGTTACGCTTTCGGTTGCAAATATTTAAGTGTTTTTAGCTGTTAAAGGTTACGTTTTCGATTGCGGTTGGAATCTCTGGAAAGAATACATAAATGAATATGGGAGGAATATGGAAGAGGGAATGATAAGAGAAATACCTTGAATACTAAATAGAGAGGTATCAATTGAGGAGTTAATTGAGCATTGTATAAAGAAACGAAAAGAGCAATGAATATAGAATTAAAAAAAGTGGACTAAAGGAATGAATAAAGGAGAGAAAAGAAAAATTAATTGAGGGTTGCATAAAGGATTCAGCAATGAGAA
Organism: Lordiphosa magnipectinata; assembly: GCA_037044535.1. Taxonomy (NCBI): domain Eukaryota; kingdom Metazoa; phylum Arthropoda; class Insecta; order Diptera; family Drosophilidae; genus Lordiphosa; species Lordiphosa magnipectinata. Next base: position 127,574 of record JBAMBO010000913.1, on the reverse strand, counting down.
CAAAAGTCCATAAGATCTTCGCACTACTCAGATTGTTTAGTCGTAGTTGGATGTCCTTTTGATATTCACGATACAATTTTATCAAATAAATGTGGTCAAATGATTGCCTTCTTGGAAATTTGCTTTAAATTAAAGTAGGCCCAAAATAAGGTTAACTAAATAAAACAAAAAACCTATCACTGCTTTAAACTTCATAATAATTTCCCAGCACATTCCATAAAATTCTCCAACACATTCCATAATATTTCTACAACTCAACGAGACAACATCACATTTGAGCAAAATTAAAAGTATTTATTTTTTTTTTTGTTTTTTTTTCTTACTAACAATGAGCAAATCAACAAAGAAGCCCGGTGACATTATTATGGACATTCTGCTGAAATATAGACGTCCAGTACAAGAAATGGAGTTTGTCTGTGAAATTGCTCATCGTAGTGGCATCAAATATGAGGATATGGTAAACTCGGCGGAGAATATATGCAATGGCTTACGAGACTTGGTAAAGCATGGGTTTCTACAGGAATCGAAACCCGGTTGGTATGTATTGCTACCATTGAATACCAAAAATTCTACGCTGGGTCAAAATCAATCGGCCAATAACTTTCTCATGATGAGAGAGGCGTACATGGAGGCGAGTAAGAGGAGTACAAACATGTGGATACCAATGCCACCGAGTGCGCAGACAATACTGGTGAAGAAATCTAAACTCAAACGTCCTAAAAAATCACCGCAGGCAGCCAAAATAAGACAAATAAAAAATAAAATTGTAAAGAAAAAAAATCGATTGGCGAAGGCAGCTAAAAAGAAAGCACCCACAAGCAAGAAATGAGACATGGAAAATGATTAACTAAACCAATTTAAGAAACAATATATTCAAGTACAGACTAATTATCAAAGTTTTAGATTTGTATCCAAATTATGCTTGTGAATTAATCTAAAATATTTAAATGAAAAGCCTTATAAATAAAAAATAAATCTTTTGTAATAATGTGAATTTGTATAAATTTCAGGCCTGCAAAACTAAAAATCGGCAGGGGTTCACTCCGCAAAACCTAATGGGGTCGGGTTCACTGAGCGGATTCAGAAGGTCGCTTAACCTAGGTTCGGGTTCGAACCGGGGCTCAGGAATAATTTTGTTATTCCCTATTTCATAAGTATATAAAAGGTCAAATCACCTAAAAACGATTCAAATTTTATTGACTTGAATTTTATATCTATTTACTTCACATCCCTGGATGCCCTTAGCCTCGTACAAACTAGTTACAATGAAAGAAACCTGGCGCCTGGCTTGGGGTCACTTGACCCGCGTTCAACCTAAAATGTACCTGCAGTCTCTTGGTCTCCTGGGCGTCGCCCAGTGCGAATTCTGTAGAATCTGCATGTGTGTGGAAGAGGACAAGACATTACTGCATCTCCTTTGCCACTGTCCGGCTCTTAGTATAAAGAGACTCGAAGGGGGTCATCCCTTTCTACTAAACCTCTCAGTAGTATCTGAGATGGAGATGCCGCCTGTAGTGAAATTCTTATCGAAGTTAGGTACTCAGACGCTGACAATTTTGTCAGAGCGGAAATTGTTTGATAATTGTCAGAGTGGCTCTGACTACTTCTTGTAGCTGCCATAAAAACGTTCGGTCGAAAAATGGGCTTTAGTGAGAAACACTTTTTTGTTTTCAATGTTCGAGTTCTTAAACTCGGTCGTTACTAATATTATATGTTTTTAAACTGATCTGCGAAATTTGGTGGAAATCGATAACCGTTGAAGCGAGCTTTTTTAAGTGTAATTTAGCTTCGACACAGATGAAGCTAGCTTTGTTTTCTTGTTTTACCATGGAGCAATACATGATACAACGAAGAATCTATGGCACTCTCTCAGTTTGCACTCTGCTCGGGTCACAAAATAACAGTGTGAACCAAAAGGTTGTGTGAGGGCAAAAAAGCTTAATTTTATTTGGGCTTGCCGACGGGAATTTCTAAGGGGTGGGTTTCTGTTGCACCGATCGCTTTGTTGTTTTTGTTGTTGCTTCATTGCTTTTTTGTTATACACACATACTAAATTCGTGTCTACAATGTACATATATGGGTCTCTTTCACTCTCGCGCTCTCAGCAAAAGCGCTTGGAGCACAATGTTGTAGTAGGGCACAACTATAGTAGCTATGGCGCTCTCTCAGTGCTGCCTCAGCTCGGGTCATTTTATTTCAGTGTGCTTATGTCACTTAAAACGGAAGGTTGTGTCCGCGGATGTAATTTTTTTTGTAATTTTGTTGTCGTTGCATTGCAAATTTGCTTGCACTTTCCAAATTGTTATTAATAATATAATATTTATGCATATATATGTATGTAAATCTGTAACTGCTTTGTTTTTTTTCTTCTACACACACAGTAAAGTTCCGTGTGTTTGACGTTTGCATTGCTCTCCCGCTCTCTGAGTAAAAAGGTTCAGGTCATTTTCAGCTCTGAGCGCCATACCCAAGGTATACTTAAGTATATATTGGTCTTACTTGCACAAGCAGAGAGCGGTTGTTGATTGAATAATGGTGGAATTAGCGAGGTGAAGCCGTCAGCCTCTGCTGAGGGCCAGTAGATGTATGCCTGATGGATAGAAAGAGACGGCAGAGCATTTTACAACGGAATTTCGTTCGATTAACTTTGCGAAAAGTAGTGAAATTGAGAACATGCCTGATATATATTTACCTAAGGTTATTTTCTTTTGCTGTCATACGAGTTAAACTTGGTATCAAAAACGATCAATAAATAATTTAAAATTTAAATATTATTTCCATACTTTTGGGTGCAACTCAATAATAGCGGTTAATGTGGACTCGTGTCAACAGTTGAGTGAGCGCTAACTGTAACTTGCCGCAAGTAACAAGTCGCAGCCAACAATAGCGGGTTCGCACTGAGAGTGGTGAATAAAACTAGCAGGTATGTAATAGAAATACATGTATTTTATTAAGCCAAGTTCACACTAGCAAATAATTTATTTGGCGATTTATTTATTTCATTGTTTAATGCTGTCGTATGTGTTTTGATGTAACAAATTTGTAGGAAATTTTGATGAAAATTTGGCTAAATTGGCCAAATTGGCGAACTTCTCGCCTATATTAAAACCAATTATAAGTGAAGGAACCAATAGTTTATGTTTAAAGCCTGCCAAAACTGCAATCATGACTATTTAGCATTATTTTCATCACAATTGCCATACAATTTGTCACATTCAGTGTAAGCCCAGCATTACTCATCACTCGAATAGGGGTAAATAAAACCAATTCCCCTTTTTCCTTTTAAATTTCCCTGCACACACACACACCCAGACAGGGTCACACTGCAAACGGAACGTAAAAGAAAAAAAAAACAACATCACGACCGTGGCCGTGTCACCTCTAGCGACGCCATTTTGCATCAAATCTAACAAAAACCACATCAAAATGGAAGTTTGTTAACGCAGATCAGTTGTAAGTTGTTTAAAAATCGACTCAAAGTCGTAAACAAATGTGACATCTCATCTCGTTGAGGTCTGCGTTTCAGTTTCTTCGTTTTGGCTTTGTGTGTGCGCTTTGTTTGTATGCCGTGTGCATTGGTGTTGGTGCTAGTATGGGTGTGAAAGAGATGCCACTAGGCGATAGTAGCGGTTGTCAAAAACAGCTGATTGATGGGATTTTCAGTAGGGTGTTGTTGTTCTGGGTGGTTGTGTGGAGGGGGGGATTGGGGCAGTACTCACCTGTAAGCTTTTGGTTGGTATTAAACAGATGTCCCGTTTCTTTGCAGCTGCGCTTGGGGCGCCCAACAAAAGCTACGCAACTCTGTTTTACCCTTCAAACTCCAAGCAACTTCATTTTGTATCCGAGACCTAGACATGCCCCTGAATGAGGTAGCGGCCAGCGGAGTGAGTGGAGTAATCTATGCAGAGAATGGTAGTAGCAGCAGCAGCAGGCACAAATCCATGACAAATTCATCCAAGGCGGATGTGATGGGAGGGGGCGGCGGGAGCGCAGGATCTGCCCTACAACTGGGCCTAAGTCTGACCACGTTGCAGGGTCAGAAATGGCAACAGATTTTTGATCTAGACAAGGTCATTAAACAGCTGCGCACCGCCGAGAAAACCTATCTTCGTGGTGGTCAGAAGGCGGCCACCCAAGCGGCAGTTCAGGTGCAACGCTTGAATGCCTCGGATATGGGCTACTATGATATTGTGCCCAAATTGGCCTGCCGCGATGTGGTTGTCTGCAATTCCTGCAGTGGCAGCTACACCAAGGCCGGCTTCCACAATCACATGGCTTTACAGCATCCCGCAATTTGGGATGCCACATCGAACAAAGTGTCGGTGAATCACACGGTGAATGATTCACATCGTCTCACTGCCAACAGCAGCAGCAGCAGCACCACCACTGAGCATATTACACCGGATGCGGCGGCTACAGATCCAACGGCTGCCACCACTACAGGTTCACCCATGGAAATGTCCACTTCCTCAAATGGTTCTAGCAGTTCCGCCTCAATGCTGGCTGCCTCTTCGTCGTCATCTTCGTCCGTATCTGCCTCCTCGTCTTCATCGTCGCGTCACAAAAGCAGCAGCAAGAGTAGCAGTTCCTCCTCAAAAGGCAGCAGCAGCGCCGGCGGCGGTAGTGGAGCTGGTGGCAGCAGCAGCGGCACCAGTTCACGTTCCCGTTCCAAGTCATCGAAAAATCGTCATCATACGTCGCCAGCTCCTGCTCTGGACTTGAATCACAAAGAGAAATCTGGCTCGAAAAAGAGCAGCAGCAGCAGCAACAGCAGCAGCGGTAATACTTCTAACAGTGCCATAGCAGCTCCTCCCGTAGCAACAGCAGCTACAGCACCAACAACAGCAGCAGCAGCAGTTACTTCCATTAAAGAGGAGCCTCTACCCGCTGTGCCCACTTCCATAACCGTTTTCTCTTCTTCCTCCAATTCATCTTGTTCATTGCCAACTACTCCCACATTGACAGCCCCAAATCCAGCTGGCCAGCTGCTGCCGGATAATGGCGCCCTCAGTGTTAACTATTCTCCTGCCAATCCACAACAGCTGGAGGACAAACCAGAAGTGCAGCCAAAGAAGAAGGTAATGTATATATGCATAAATGCAGTCAGGGACATATATAAAATGGCACAAATGATTACAACAGAGTAAATATTGTAAGAGAACGAAATATCCAAAATGATTTTCCATCCTTCCTTACTCTTACTCTTCCGTCCAACTTACCTCTCATACTTAGTTCAAGTCATCTCCGACTTTGAGCCCCAAAACATTATTTTTGAAAGCAACATTAGACATTTTGGAAACCGCGAACCGAACCTTTCCCCAAAACCCAAATAATTTCCATTTTGAAATTTTCACTTTCGAAAATTTGGTAATTAACTTTAATATAATTTTCACACCTAATTAACTAAAGCAGGTTCTCTAGGTAAATTCAAATTCATTAATTTTCTTATTAAAACCTCAATTGGGTATCCATTTACCATATTTTAAAGCTATGAATCAAAGCTCGAACCAAAACTCAATGCATATGGGCATTTCCCAAAAAAAGGTCCAAAAATATAAAAGTGGTTAAAAACACTGTTTTAACAAATTTTTAAGGGGAAGTAGTCAACTTGAACAAATGTAAGCTAATCTCACATTTATTCATAACCCATTTCGAATTATTCGGTTTTACTGTCGCGCTAGAGCAATTTTTCTAATTTGAACATTAATATTGCATATTTTTTTATGCCTATGGATTTCTTTTACTTTTGCTATCTAAAATCTTTCTGAGGGTGAAAATGGTCAAAAAAGAATGCACAAGAAAATATGAAAAACTATGTGATTGCAATAAACTTTCAGTTTTACCTTCGCATTATAATGGAAATCACATAAATATAATGATGGAAAAATTGTCACGTTCGACATGTCACGTATCGACAGAAATAAATAATTATTTAAAAAAAAAGTACAGAGATTTCCAAATTAAATAAAATACATTCCAAAGAACTTTTCATTCATAAGATATTAAAACTATCTGGGCTTAGTTATTGTGTCAGGTTTCGCTAAACTTTGTCTTTATATAGCTGCACCCGAAAACATCTTCTATTCTTGTCCCGTTCGAATCGCTTCCTATTTTGCCAATATTTTGAAAACCGAATTTATAAGTAAGAAACGAATTGCAAATTTATTTTATTTTGACTTTTTTTTTAAATTTTAACGTGTTCGACATAATACACTGCTCGCCACTTGAATAGGACACCTCTAAAGTCGATTTTCTATAGTTAATTGCTGCTAAACCAAGCCATCTCGGAGAATAATTTTTGTTTTCTTATAAAGTTTATTTAAATATAGTAATTAGATGAAAATTACAAAATTATTCAAAAGTTGTAAGTATACAAAAAACATTGTTGACCAATAAGTAACAAATTTTGGAGTCTTCATTTTGCACCACTTGAATAGGACACTTTCATCTAAAAACCATTTAAGAATATTTCAATCCTTTTCAAATAACAATATTACTTAAATAAGAAATTACTAACATGTTTTTAAACCAAAAAAAGTTTTTAATAGTGTGTTGAGCCTCCTTTTTTCTCCAAAACCTCACACATTCGGTCTGGAAGGGATGCATACAATTTTCCCAAATAATTCAACGATATCGAGCCCCACGCTAATTTGATAGCTGCAATTAGTTCTGGAACGCTCGAATATTGCTGACCTGATCCATATATTTCACGTGTTAGCCATCCCCACACATTCTCAATGATATTCAAGTCCGGTGAATAGGGTGGCCAGCTTAATAACTCCACGTTTTGGCTCGCTATATACGATTTAACAATCCGGGCCGTATGTACAGGGGCATTATCATGTTGATAAATCCATTTTAGATTTGCAAAAAGAGTCTGGAAGTGTGGAAAGGCCTCTTTCAATATACCATTATAACACAACGCATTCATGGTGGTTGGAATAAATTTAAACTCAAAGGTGCCATAATAGGAAATGGCCCCCCATACCATAATACCTCCAGCACTGCTGTGCAACTTATCAAGATGGTGTGGTTCTTTTCGAAGATCATGAAAATAGTAGCTGTAGCCATCGGGGCGCTCCAAATTTAACTTTTTTTCGTCCGAAGAGACAACACGTTGCCACTGCGAAGTCCAGGTGACATGTGCGCGCGCGAAATCAAGGCGTTGTAACTTGCGAGCCGGGTTAAGAGGTGGCTTTTTCTTGATTTTTAGTCTCTTCAGGTGTGTAGCATTATTAATAACACGACGCATGGTTGTCAAACTTGCATTGACGTTGCATTTTTCCCTTAGCTTGGCCAAAGAGTCGTGCGAATTGGAAGCTTCTCTTAATATAAGTCGCTTGTCCGCGATGGTAAGCACACTGTCTGTGCGACCCTTCATGTTTTTACCATAATTAGCCTCATTATTTAAAAAATTTGTTATGGCGTGACGGCTCCTGTCGACTTTTTTTGATATTTTGGCAATAGAAAGGCCAGAATCCTTGTAAGCTTGGATTTTTCCTCTCTCCGACTCAGATAATGAAGTGCCACGCCCCATTTTAATTTTTTTAAATTTTATATTCACTTCAATTAAAGCAAAAAGTTTGAGTAAACCAAAATTTGTGTGCACTTGTCAACGATACCGACCAAATAAAATGCATGTTCTATTCAAGTGGCGCAAAAATTCCATTGAATTTTTGCGAATGCTCACATAAAGTGCAAACAACTTTATAACGGTTCTATTCCAAAACTTGGAATATTCCAGAAAGAGCGAAGAATGCTTGCACAAAGATAATATGCAAAAAATACCGTTATTCTACCATTTCGTTTTCGAGTTACGAGCAGTTTTAAAGAGAGCATACAGGGTGTCCTATTCAAGTGGCGAGCAGTGTACGTTCGGCTTTTGGTTTTACGTCATGAGGCATTTGTTCGTGGCATTTGTTTGATGTGACGTCTACTTCGTGTTTCGCTGCTAAGCACACGAGCGCAATGTTTGATTGTTTGAGTTTGGACACCATTGTTATAAACTAAAACTTTGATACGGCTTTCCTTGATTGTTTAATAGAAAAGAGAACATGTAAAAATTTAGAATTCAGTTTTGTGAAAACCGGAACATGGCAGTTAGCTATATATGTATATACTAGCATATAACCAGTCGCGCTTCGCTGCGTCGCCAATTGTATAGCCTTGTTAATTTGTGTTTCGCGAAGCGAATCTTACATAGATCAGCTTGAATTCATCATCTTACATCGTCTTTTCCCCGTAACGACATTGATGCTTGGTTTTCCCTCCAATTCCCACCCACATCCTACCCACTTCCCACCCACCGTGACCGTTCCCGTTACCGTTATCGTTATCGTTTCCGCCCCATTTAAAATTATTTCGTACTCTATCCTTACAAACCGAGTTTCAAGCTAATCTGATGAAAAATAATTTCTTGCAAACAGAATTTTCCGGGAATTTTCACGCCTGGGGGGCGGATTTTCCGACTTTGGAAAATCACATTTCAAGTTATTTCGTATTCTATCCTTACAAACCGAGTTTCAACTCAATCGGATGAAAAATAGTTTTTTGCATGCAGAATTTTCCGGCCATTTTCCTCCTGGGCGAATTTTCCAAAATCAGGAAAAAACGTGTCGAATTTTTTCGCGAACTACGCTTACAAACCAAATTTCAAGTCAATCGGATGAAAAACAAAATTTTTCCCATACAAACTTTTCCGACGCTTTTCCGACTTTTACGGTTGGATTTTTCCAAAACCCCGTCTTAGTACGCACTTTCACAACTAATGGAAACTCCTGCCCAAATTTCAGCCTTCTATCTCTTACCGTTTGCGCTCTGCGTTGATTGCCAATCAGTGAATCGGTCAGTCAGGACAAACTGTTTTATATGTAGAGTATATCTATATGCCTTTACACGTCTTCATTTCTTTTAGAAGGCTAAAACGCTTAGAACGATAAGCAAGCCCTTGGCTCTTAATATCTAAATATCTCTAATATCTAAACGGTATCGGTGAACGACTGACGGAAATTTTTTCATATCTTTTAAATATTGTTTTTTATGTTAGTCTCAGGTCACTGAAACATTGGAGGCAATTCTGTGCTTTGCTACAATTTGTGGGCTTCCATGAATCTGAAATTAACTTTTTAATGAAAGAACTCTGAGGTGCACAACCACAAATCCATTTGAAATCAGTAACAACATCCAGTCGATAGTCAGAGGGAAAGCAACAGCTTCCTGCAACCCAGACAAACTCGCGAGGTGGGGCACTATCACACTATGCCTATGGCAACGTGCATTTACGTGCAAAAAGTTCAGTCGCTTCCTAGAAAATTTTCACGATTGACTTAGTCGATTGCAAGCTCATCAGAATTCGAGATATTTCCCTAAGTTTGATTTCTATATAACTAAAATCTATTGCGCTTATCGGTTCGTTTACTGTTCAAATCTCTGGAATGGTGCTAGATTTATGTCCTTGGCTGTAGCTCATAAAAAAGACACACAAATTACTAAAATGATTTTCCCCCTCTCCACAGCTCAAGGGATCAAGTGATCATCGAACAAAATCAGCCAAGGAGAAGCAGTCAACGTCAGTCAATTTGGTGGTCGCTAATCCAGCTATCGCGTATGAGCCACAACAACAACAGCAGCAGCAGCAGCAGCAGGTGCTTAGTGAACTAGACCAGGCGGTATCCTCCATCACAGAAGCTACCATAGAGGATCCCATTGCCCCGGAGGAAGAAGGCGAAGAAGAGGAAGCAGAACTGCCATTGCCAAACACCTCGGCTGATAATTCCATTTCTTTGAATCTAGATGAAATGTTTGATAGCAAATTGCTTACTGATATTTTGAAAAGTTTTGATGAAAGTACACTGGATACCAGCCAAGCCCAACAACAACAACAACAGCAGCAACAACAGCAGCAGCAGCAGCAAGTGTCGCTGCCGCAGGCCAGCAAAAGATTGCGCTTTGATGAGCCAAGTCCAACTGGTACAAGTGAAGTGGCTGTCAATGAGGATTATGTCAGTTATCAGGAACAGTCACAGCAGCAGCAGCAACAGCAGCAGCAGGTGTACAATGAGGATAATCAAAGCCAATTGACCGCAATTGATGCCATGCAGCTGCAGCAGCTGATTTATCAACAACAACAAATGCTGGAACAGAACGAACCTCAAGGCGTGAAACAGGAACAACAACAGCAACAGGAGGAGCTGGTCAACCGGCAGGATAATGGACAATTTAATGTGTATAATGTACCCTCGCTCACTGATCCGGCTCAACAATTGGACGAGCATATGATGTTGCCAAGTATTATCTATGAGATTACAGAAAGCAATCAGGTTTCTGTGCTGGATCAGCAGAGTCAGCAGCAGGTGATAGCCGAATTTCTTACGCAGGCGGGCTATGAGAATGTAATGCAGGAGCAGCAAGTGGCGGCCGTGGCCACGGGAGGAGCCGGAACTGATCTAAATGAAGAACTAAACGATTTTGATTTCTCTAAACTGGAGACCACAAAGACTGTTAAACTGGAAGCCACCACCAACAACAACAACAACAACAACAACAATCATCATCAATCTTTGATCAATGCCAAATATCATGAGGATGCGTACTTCAATGTGATGCTCTATACAACAGCTCCACGTCCCTTGGCCATGAATACCTTTGGTCTGGTCAAGCTGCCCAATGGATTGGGTACAACTTTACGCAAGAATTTATTAACCACCCGCAAGGCTAACAATAGTTTGCTCTCCCTAAACGGTAGCAGCGGTGTGGTGGGTCAATTGGCCCGAACACCACCACCCATCCCCCCCAGCAGCAGTAGCAATGCCGCCTCTTCGAATAATCTGAGTAATGGTCATGGTTTATTGGCTAGAAATCCGCATCAGGGTAAAACCATTTATGCCCAAAAGTCAAGTGTCATAGCCCAAGAGCGTGTACGTTGCCAGAAGCGTTCGCTGATGAATGGCAAATCGCTTAATGGTGGCCAAATCACAGCCAAGAAACTGAATGACCTTTTGATGGGCAAACTGAAAAAAGAGGAAGAGGAGGCGGCGGCTGCCAATGAAAGTGAGCATAAGGAAGATATCGATAAGCTGACATTCAGTTTCTATGAAAAGAGGCGCAAACTTTTGGCCAAAAGTCAGCAATTACCAACCGCAGCTGCAGCTGTCCATCTGTATCAAAGGCAACGTTCTCTAAATTTACCTCTTCCTCGACAAAATCATGCAAGTAGTCCACAGCAGTTGTTGAAAAAGCAATTGATGCGCACCCTCTCCGATAGCAGCAATATTGTGGCCAATAGCCACAACAACAACAACATCATTAACACTCCTACCAATTCCTGGAAAAGCCAGAGCTCCACCACTCCCGGCTCCAGCACCACGCCAACCAACAGCGATCTTATGCGTGTTTTTGTCTGAGGTTCTATCCTAGATATAGTACATACATATATATATATATATATTATGATACATATATATACCGATTAGTTATCTTTAATTACGTTTATGTGCAGCCTAATTTTTTTAAAACAATTTTTTAATGCATTAATTTACGATTTGCTCTTCATTTTTTTAAAAAGTGATAATTAGTTCATTTCAAATTAGTTCGATTGTATGTAGTCTCTTCACTTGTTTAGTCTATGCCTTAAGGTTAATTTAATTCTTTTCGTGACTAAGTTAAAAAAAAAAAAAAAAAAAATAAGCAACTACAAAACGCATTGTGCTAAGTAATTACAGAATACATAATTTATAAACTGCTGTAAAACATTTTTAAAAATACATAAAAAAAGCATGTCTAAGTTAAAAACAAATACTAAACAATTTAATGTTTTTCAATATTTTAAAAGTTGGGGGGTATTCAGTGACTGCGTTTGAGAAGGAATTAACCTGAAAAAGGTATGAAATAACTATCGAATGACCGAAAAATAAACATAATTCTAGTATGAGTATTCAGAAAAGTCGATCAGTATCAGTGATGCCAACTGCCTCTCACAAAGAGGGAACAGATCGACAAATAAAAAGGGGGAAAGAAGTTTTAAAAAGGACTAAGAAGTGACAAAATTTTAAATATATTTTGTTTTGAATTTTTTCAAATTTACCTCAAGTTGATTAATAAGTTCTACCACAAAATCTGTGCAATTTTGGCGCAAGACACATTCTCGGTTATCGTCAAACTTATCTCTGATTTGCTTTCGAACTCGTAAGTGTTTTCCATAGATAAAAAGTACTTAAGCCACAGAATATCTTAAAGTCTCAAATCAATTACATTCAGCAGAGACTCATCAGCAATTGCAAATCGTAAATGGGTAATCGCTAATCGGAATTCGCCCATTGAAAGCTTTTGTTTATGCGCTGCATATTTTCCAAGATGGGCTTCAAAAACATCAGATAGATGACAGATTATGTCATTTAAATTGTTAAAAAGTGGATGCAAACTTCTATAGGCGAGTTGCCTGGATGAGCTTTTGCAGAACCACGAGTAGGTCTCACAATAAATTCAAGTGACGGTGGCAAGGCTTTCTTGCAAGCAGCGTTTACTGCTTACTGTACAGAATGGCACACACACCTTACCACCTTACCTTCTGATGCTTTTCATAAATTTATATATGTATCCTTTTGCGTAATCATAAGTAACATACAAATGTTGATTCAGTAACTTATATTGATATAAATAGGATAAGTTAGTTGCGTTTAATGAATAGATGTTTTCGGTTTTTAGTTGACCTTTCTGTGGAAATGCCCATATGCCTTTTAAGTTTTTGATTGGGAGCTCAAAGCGATCCAACTCTGCACGAAGACTGTCGCTAATGGTTACAGCAACTAAAAACTTTGTCCAATTTGTAGTTTTTGCATATTAAAAATTTTTTTTGCAAAAAAAATTTAAAAGCTAAAAAGTGAAAGAATTAAGGACAAGGTGATTTTCCCATTGTTTAAGGCTAGACCAGTTCAAAAAGTGACACATCTGTTACCAAAAAGGCCAAATTGGCATCACTGATCAGAATGAAGGCCAAAAACTCGTAATATATTCCAGTCGGACCTGACACCATGAAAATGCACATCTTTATAACTTCTTTTTCACCGAAGACGTAGTTCCCAAAACTGAAAAGATCCATTCGCTTTTATTAAGGCGTGAAACCGTCAAAGAATGCATCTTTAGGTTGGTATTTTAGCATAGGCTTTTGTTGTTGCTTTAAACTTCGAGAATTGTTCGGGTTTCCCTTCCAATTTCTCTTTCTCAAAGAACAGTTCCAGAAGTCCATCCGTCGGTAGGGAATATTCCATGCACGCCGCGTTCGCTGCGCAAAGAATGTATGATTAACACGTACTTTTGGAACCCATTTTGGATGGCTAGAAAAAGAGCATACTAAAGATGTGACTTTGGAACGGGTCAAGTATGTGATCCAAAAAAGAGAAAAAAAATTAAGAATGTGTATTTTTTTTTCATTTTATTTTGCTTAATCCAATTCTCGAACAAAAATGAATACAGAAAATTTATAATATTCAACAATAAGTTTTTAAATTGTCTTTAAAAAGTTATATATATATGGCTTACTTCGTTTGTTTTTGCATTCCGCATTTCTTCTTCCCATTAATAAATGTCAAAAAAAGTCACTATGGTGACTTTTAGCCTTCCAAACACATGAAAAAGAACGTATTAGAAAAAACAGCCCACGGAAACCGTTCGGGTTTTTCTTTGCGTTCTTTCTTGTTACGTACACATACGAAAAGCACAAACCAGAGAAGGGACGGCTTAATGTTATTGTGAACTTTAGCCTTCCAAGCTCATGAAGACACAATTTCCAACAGAATTTTAAACTTCTACCATACTAAACAAAATATGTAATGATTTTTTCCGTGTAAAAATCAGTATGAAAAACACGCCATTGGTAATCTCGTTCTGCAAAGTCCGACTGGGATTACAATTGAGCCGGCCATAGGAGAGCAAGCCAGTGTTGCCCGAATATGAGGACCGAAAGTTACTAAATTTGAAAAAAATAAGCAACAAAAGAAAAAGGGGCTAAAAAAAAATTACTAAATTATTGATTTTAAAACTAAAATCCAACAAAAAATTACACAAAAGAACTTTTCAAGGAGTCATGACTATAATATTACTTAAAATGTGGTCTACAAAAAACTCTGGAGTCAGAATCTCCACGTCTTATCGAAGCCCGAGCCGCACCAGAATCAGTTCTAAACAGGACTGCAACCACCTAAAAATCGAGAGGGGTTTGAAACCCACGAAACTTTTTGGACTCGGGCTCACGGAGCGGGTTCAAAAGTTCGCTGAACCTAGATTCTTTTTCGTACCAAGGTTCAAGAATAATTCAGAAAGCATGTATGTAAAATTAAACAAAAAAACAACCCTAAGGGCCCGCGCACACATGTAGCTGAAAGATGAACTGACTGCAGAGCCGAAAGCTTTGCTGACAACAGAATTTGATTCAGCAGACCTATAATTTTGAGATTGGGTGAATTTCAAAATTTATATGGTCAATCAAGAACGTATCCAATTAACTTTTGTGAACACTCCAGAATGGATATGGACACTTGCGACAATATTTTAAATAAAATTAGAGATCTAGAAAGTCTTATTCGTTCGCATCTATGTAAGTATTTATGTTAGCTTTTTAATTTTGCATGTAATTTTGTGATAAAAGAGCATATAACACACTACTTGTAGCACTGGCATTTTTTGAGATTGTCTCCCAAATATTATCCGTCACAATTCGATTGGAATAGTTTTAGTTTTAAATGCAATTTCACTTAATAATGTTTCCTAGTCCATGACTGCTGTGTAACTACCGACGTTACTAAATACATCAGCGAGCTGAAATGTACAAGCATGCTTGTTCATTCTAAAATGCTGAATTCAAATGTTCAATTAAGCGCATAGTGTGCACACTTGCATGCATGTAGTGTGCTTGTTTTTCGCAAGCTTAAAGCTCGGCCTAAAGTTCTGCCGTCAGTTCATCATTCAGCTGCATGTGTGCGCGGCCTTAGACCTGAGTTTAAGTTAATCATTAGTTTGTCTTCCAGTAAACATTAATCAAACTTTCCCTGTTAGCTGCGAAAGAAAAAACATGCCGCTAGCAAAAGAATTACTGCACCCTCTGCCCGTTGAGGACAAGCGGCCAAACTATTACCTTATAGATGTAAAGAGCCCAGAGTGCCGGTTGTGCCACCATTCTATGCCAGCCCACTGGAGTACGTGCCAAGCTGACAGAAGGCTGCTTGTTCCGTAGGAAGCCACAGTAAATTGTTGGTTTGACGCGCCTATTAATGTGAACCAAAACTTTAAATCAATAAATCAAATTGAGCAATGATGTTCTACTTTTCTATTTTACTCGTAGAGTAAAAGGGTATACTAAAGTCGTGCAAATGTATATAACAGGCAGAAGGAATCATGTCCGACCATATAAAGTATATATATTCTTGATCAGCATCAATAGCCGAGTCGATATTGCCATCTCCGTCTGTCCGTCCGTCCGTCCGTCCGTCAGTCTGTCTGTCCTAGATCTCAGAGACTACAAGAGCTATAGCAACCAAATTTGAAATGTACACTCCCATTGTCTGCACGCAGATCAAGTTTATTTCAAATTGTTGCCACGCCCACCCCCGCCCCCACAATAAAAAATGTTGATTAACTCCACATATCGATCTCAAATTTAAAACTTACATTTATATTCGCAACTTCTATAAGCCCTGAAATTTTCATCAATTCGGATGATAAATAGCCGATATAGAAAATGTTGCATACTTTTCGGCTGTCCCACCTCAGACACACAGGAAGGCTATTAAACATTTGTTTCCATGGGTAACGGGTATATCGAAGTCGGTTAGAGCCGACTTTAACTTACGCTCTCGTTTTTTCATTGTATTGTAGCTCCTTAGCTAAATTTTTAAATTCATTTTCATCAGAAGATGAACATGGTAAGGAATCATTATTATTTCCTTTTTGAAGATTGTACAATTCAGCAATATGTTTCTATGCAAGTTGTTTTTCTTCTAAGATGCCAAATATTTGGTGTTTTGGACACAAAAATACAGATGGACGTTCGGTTCGGACTCTCCAAAAATCCCGGAGTATCCAACTCCGGAGCGGTTTGACTCCGAACCGTTTTGCAGCCCTGGTACTAAATAAAAATAGGCTACTTTCAGTATTGAGCGGAACGGGGAGGTTGTGATTTCGCCGTAAGCAGCGCCGTGCATCATCTGTGAATTTTTGGCTAGTTAAAATTGAACCCTAAATTTTTCAAGGAGGGGGAAACATTTGCTATATCTGCGTAGTCCATTCGTAATAAGACAAGAAAAAGTTCTTAAAACCATCCTTCTGCACAGAGAAAAAAGGAAATTTATTGATGACCCATTGGTTAAATTGGGTATCCATTTGGACTGGATATTATTAATATTCGTTTTTGAGTAGTAGCCGGCTCAAGGTCCTGTATATTTTATATGCTTAACCGAACAACTAACCATTTAACTTGATCTTAGTTTTTCATCTAATGGAGCTGAAAATCGTCCAAAGGATATTATAATGTCACAGTTAAAAGTATATGATAATATCCCATCCAAATAGATCTTAGGGGATCTGTATTTTTAGTTTTTGTTGTGCTTAAAATCTAATTTAACATCTTCAGGTTTAACATTTTGAATAGACCACAGTAGTAACAGAACATGTTAGGTGGGCTCAGTACTGAAGTCAGCCCTGATTTGAAAGGCTTTCCATAGAAGATTAGAAGTTCACGAAAATCATCTAGAATCACCACCAACCCTTCAATATACTGGAAAAAGTCTAATTTTGTTGCCTTGTTTAATAAAACACAAATCAACAACGATTTTTTAACATTACAAATGGATAGCATGGTTTGTCTGTACAACACTATTACAAGGGCCTTCGAATCCTACTATCAGCTGACTTTTTGTAGTCACACTCCAAGCCGTTTTGCACGTTCCTTTTATATCGATTGTCCTGGAATAAGCATTTTGGGATTACATCCTTTAACGAATAATATACGGGCTGGAATCTTTAAATCTATATAGAAACGTTATTTAGAGATGGTGCATATTCCCCCAACTTATGACCCCAGCAACCCAATTGTTTTTGTAAACCGTCGAAATATAGTCTCCTGACATTAATCAAACATTTATTCATCTATTTTTTTGTAAGTCCAACTTTTACTTCCTGGGAAGCCAGTATGTTGCTGGCTCCGTCGAACCGGATAACCAAATCTGCTTTCACATAATGTAACAGGCCTAATATTGTATCTTTATTTTGGAAAATAAAGCACTTTGCCACTTCTTAAAAATCGTTTATTTTTTTGGTTGCACTAGGAATGTCGGTTGGGTGGTTCAAGTTCATTAACACTTTACGTTTAACTTAAAAACAAATACACACACACTCATTCTTTAATGGTATGCACTCGAGCCCTCGCAAACGCACGGGTTTTAGTTGCCGTCAAGTATATTTTTGTCACTTGAGCAGCTTAATTTGTATGCAAGTGAGGGATATGACATTCCGTATAATAAAAAAAAACAAAACACAACACATTTAAATATATAATAATTATTGGAAAAAAGCTTTTATTTGATACACAATCAGACAGAGACAAAGCTTCTCATCATATGTACAGGCAATAATTGCACTTCACAAGGTTTTTGTGTTGGTTTAAAATGCGTATACCAGACTAAGCTAAATATATAAACAAATGCACAAGATAAACTATGACATAACAAAAGTGGATTAAAAGTTGACATGGATGTGTGATAGAGTAGAGATGGACAGTAGGAATTTAAAGAAAAATAAATTTACAATAATGAGTACTTAAACCCAAATTAATAATAATAAAATTTAGCCACGAAATAGAACCGAAATGTGTCTGATGAGAGATACGATTAAGCCTCAAATTGTTATTGTTTGTTTCTAGATTGTCAGGCACAATTTTAAATTCCAATCTCCCTAGTCCATCTCTTGTGCTTCTAGTTCTAAAATGAAACTTTCTACTTTTGCTAATAACTAACTCGACTCGTTTTCTTACAAATTAATTAACAGCATATTGGGGGGCAAAAGGCAAAAAACACCATAGATAAAAATCTTCTTCCCATTTAGAATCGTATCTCATTGCGTTGCACCTGCTCATAGGCCTGAGGTGTGAGCAATTCATAACGTCCCTTGGACGTTTGATAGTACAAAGCATCTGTAATCACACTTGGATCGTAGCCTTCCTTCTGTAGATCCACTTTGCGTAGCTTAAAAGTACCCGTCAAATCCACTTTGGTCAGCAAACGTATAATCTGTGGCCTTGCATAGCTGGGCAACACTTTAGCCAAATTCTGTGCAAATGTATCCAAATCCAGTTCACGCTGTGGATCATAGATGGCAGCCATGCCTGCTCTGCCCTCTGTATGCGGTATGGTTACACCATATACCACAGTGTCCTTATAGCCGGCCACATTACTCACTTGAGCTTCCACCTCGCTGGTGGAGACATTCTCACCCTTCCAGCGGAATGTATCGCCCGTACGATCTTTAAAATACAAATAACCCTTCTCATCGGCCACTAAAAGATCACCGGATAGAAAAGCCATATCGCCATGCTTGAAGACATCTTTGACAATCTTTTTGGCCGATGCCTTCTCATCGACATAGCCCAGAAATTCACGTGAAGGATTTCCTTTCACTATTTTACCAATGAAAACTCCCGGCTCATTGGGAGCGCACAACTGACAGAGACCCTGCTTGTTGCGTATGGGTTCGCCTGTATCGGGATCTGCTTTAATGATGGAAATGGGATAGATTTTGGGTAAAATGCGCGAGACAAATCCAATGGCTCCCACTGTATTATCATGATTCATAATATTCGCATTTCCCTCGGTGGCGCCATAGAATTCACCCACTTTGGCAATATTGAAACGTTCCACAAATTGTGGCCAAATCTGTGGACGCAAGCCATTGCCGAATACTAGACGTACACGATGTTTCTGATCATATTCCGATGGCTTCGTAGCCAAGATATAGCGAGCCATTTCACCAATGTACTGACCAATCTGTAAGAGAATAAAATTATTAATGAAAGATGCAAACCTTTTGGGGAATAAGAACTTGTTAGGTCCAGAGATTTGAATATATAAAGTGGGCTTATGTAATTGATTGGATAATAAAAGAATTAGCTAATTTTATCCTATAGGCGCTCACGCATAGAACAAGCCAAATTATATAGCAACAACAACTTACTATGTTTTCTCTCTTAAGCCTCTTGCAAAATCGAACGCAACAAACTTTTTAGCATAGATTTTGTTATTGGCGACGAATGATTTCGTGTGCAACAGACAGCCACGAGCACATTCACACAATAATCTGTTTTCTCTTTCTATTTTTTGTGATTGTTGTTGTGTCTGAAATATTTGCTTCATTTGTGTTGGTGTTGACGCCGCCGTAAGCTGGCTCTGGACACCTCTGCTTTAGGAACTCGTAGTGTTTCAAACTCATTAATGTCTTAGAAGGAAGCTTGTGTTCTCAATTAAGCTTCATAGCTTAATTTTCACCCCTTAGCTGGGATTTGATGATGTGATTGTGATGAGTGAGTCAGCAAAGATAAACTACTTTGGGAATTATTACAAAGTTCGACAAAATCCAACTTTTTTAAAAAACCCGACATGAGACCCTTAAATTATGATGAAATGGACCTCTGTAAGCATCACCTCATACCCAGTTTTTCAAATAAAGCATCTTTTCGCGTTTTATGGGTACTTTTGTACCTGCAACACACAGCGGTAATTACCGAAACATATAATATTTCAGATTCTGTTAGAGTTGCCAATATCGTATCGATAAATCAATGTTTTGTCGATAATTTCTGAAGCGATATATTTTTACCATTGTACGGACTCACTTAACGAACTTTAAATCAGAGTAAATGGTTGTCTTGTTTCATCGAATCGGGTCACATGGTACTGTAGAAGCCTTTATCTCATTCCAATAAAAAAGATGTCTTCAGCGAAAGAGAAACTTCAGGTTTGAGCGGTGTTCAATCCATTCCAATATTGCCGAAAAAGAAAACGCACGACATAACTTCAAAAACTGATTTTCAATTAACATAAGATGTAGAGCAAAGGGCTAACATTACATTTTAAGAATTCATTGAGTAGATATCATTGGTTCAGAGTTGCAGAGAGCGTGGAGCGGTCAGACCAACATAAAGAGAGAGTTATACAGATTTCAATTCACACAGAGTGATTTGATAAGCGTATTACTAAGAAAAACCTTCAGAGCAATTTGTTTGACCGGACAATGAACAAAAGAATCGTTTCGTTATTATTTTATTTGTTATTATTTCTTGCATTTTGTCGTAGCCACAAACTTTAATAGAATCAATTTTGAATCAAAAATAATTCTCTAAATTCAATCAAACCTTCCCGGGATCAAGATGAAACACCTTGGTTTAATGTATAAACTTCACAATTATTATTCAAAGTTATTTTTTAAAATTAGTTTTATTTTCAAATCTGGAAGTCAACGGTTCGGTTCGGACCGCTTTTTTAACTTAGCGAACCTAAGGTTTTGGTTCAAGTCCTGGTTCATGGATTCTTAGATCGTTGAGAAACTTTTTGGTAAAAAAAAATAAGAAATATTTTGAATGAAGGAAGCGTTCAGCTTACGAAGCTATTTAAAACTTTAAGCAATACCTGAATGGATCTCATTCATTATAGTTAGCCTCACCTTCCATGAACATACCCTCTAGTACGGTCGACCCACGCTGTATCAACGTTCCGTCGACGATTTTGTGAGTGTCGATGACGCTCGCTTATTTCCCTTACAATGGGCTCGACTGACGTATTTTTCAAGGCGATGTCGGCTCAATACGTTAACGGCTCTCCAGGCACGCTAGGTCGACACGATGCCATGTAGAGAAGCGACATAAGCGACGCTCGTTCGACCCAATGACATGCATGGGCCGACTTAAGCGACGCTCGTTTGACTCAATCCCATGTATGGGCCGACTTTAGCGACACTCGTTCGCCCTAAAGCCATGTATGGAGCACCTTTATGCATTCCACTGGCATGCTGTGAAATATTTTGCTGAAAGGGTGTTCGAGGATTGATATACCTTTTTTTTTGAAATCCTTTCTTATTCTTTGCACATGCTCTCTAACGGAAAAAAATTAGAGCGTACGCCTTCTCTCTCTCTCTCTGAGAGAACGCTAAGTTCGGCCCATGTTACAATTTGACAGGCGGCACGACGCATCACCGTACAAAGAGCAACGCTGGGTTGACGAAAATAGAGTGACTGACCCCAGCCGTACTAGAGGGTATATACACGAATTTGACTTGCCATTTGACAACTTGACTTATGTATTATTTCCTTCTCGAAGTCAAAATATGCTGAGTTTGGACATGATTTTGAAATAATAATGAAGCACTATAAAATGAATTGTAAAAAGATACAACTGAAGTTTGGAAAACAATTGGAAAAATAAAAGAAATCAAAAAGAACAAATCGCTCACTTACTTCTAGACTGTCAAAACTCAAAAAATTATGAATTTTGAGTAGTCGATGCAGAAATATTCGCTATATTGTGTTCTATATTGAGTAAAATTTGAAATTTGATATTTTTTAAAACTCTCTGAGTGAGATGAGAATATGTCGATATTACAATCTGCAGGTTTTTTCAAGTTTTAACAAAAGCGACTTATCTGAGTTGTCCTGCAGATGATATTGTGCAAAGATCCTTCGGCTTTCTTTTTAAACATCCTATTTTTGAATTTCTTTAATGAGAATTTTACTCCAAACTAAAAGAATTACTTTCGCTGGCTATTCTGAATTATGAAAGTCTTGAATTAAGTGTGTAATATGACAAGCAGTCAAGTGGAATGACCGCCTACTGTGCCACGTGTAGAACAGTAATCGAATTGAACTGGAAAACGATATATGCACCTACAGTGCTATCTGATGTGAGTTTTACGACTTTTCTTTTTATACCCTTGTTTCCTTTAACTTTGCGTTGCAATTAAGAACAAACCCGCAGAAGAAGGTTTAGTCGTTTTCAAGATTTAAGCATCCGAACAAACCACGAAAAGCTGAATAAAGTGATTCTTTCAACCGAACCTTTTTCTAAGCAGAGGAGTTCCGGCTTGGGTCCTAGTTCGGGAGTTTAACAATTTAAAAGATTCGGTTCTGAGTCCGGTTCGATGAACCCTAAAACCCTAACCGAATCGGTTCTTCGGGGTTCGGTTCTGGAACGTTTTACAGACTTGCTTATTTTAGTATATCGAAAAGTAAATATCGATTAGAGCGGTCATTAGTAATGATAGCGCTCCCTCTCCAGCGTCTATTAATCCTCCTTGGTACTGTCCTACTCTTTATAATTTAAAAAATATTAAGTCTAGATGCTTCAAAAAGTATAAACGTACTGGTTCTGTAGTAGACTTTTCTAAATACTCAATTGCAAAATCGAACTTTACACTTTTGAATGACTCATTACCCAGGCTTCTTCCAAGTGGAATTATAAAAATGTACTTTAATAAATTTGTTCAGTGATTTCCAAAGTTTTTAGAAAATAACGAATTATCGATATTTAGTGCACTCGATATGTCAAATATCGATTTTGTAAAGATAACTTTCTAGATCGGTTTAACGGTTTGCCTACCTAAGTTACAAAATTTTCTTACCGTGGCATTATATTTCGAACAATCAGCAAAATAATTGGAGGCCGAGAACTTCTTGCGTATGGAGACGGTAGAGCCAAATAGAACAGATTGACCCATGCACATGATGCCACCGGCTGTATGATAAAGCGGCAAGGGTGTATAGAATATGTCATCCTCCTGGAAACCCATGGTATAATGTATACCCGCTGCTATGAAGAGATAACTGCCACAGATACATAAATTTAGTTTGATATTTTTTGCAATCAATCGTTGACTACCCACCGGGAGTGCGAGATAACCGCCGCTTTGGGCAATCCTGTGGTGCCCGATGTATAAATGTATACCAATTTATCATGATGATTCACTTGCGTCTTATTTGGTTTCTCATTGCTGGCCAGATTAAGTAAGACATTTAAATTCTTCACCTGCTGTTTGCCATCCTTCTCCTCCGACTGACTGTTATTATTCTCGTTATTGTACTGGTACAGTATCAAATTGTCGGGCAAATCCTTGGTAATATCACCCACAGCTTCCACAAAATCCTCGCCATAGATCAAAGCCGCACAGTGGGCCACTGTGATGCTGTGCAACAGGGAGGGACCTCTCAGATTTGTGTTTATCAATGGAGTGATTACACCAATTTTCGACAGACCCAACCAGGTGGCCACAAATTCGGCACGATTTTCCAGCAGCAGACCCACCACATCACCCTTTTGGTAGCCCTGAGCTTGCAGCACATTTGCCACTTTGTTGGCATGCTCATTGACCTGACGGAAAGTCCAACGTTGAGTCTCACTCACAATGGCCACCTTGTTGGGGTGGACTTTGACATTGTGCTCAAAGACGTCAGATACGGTACAATTGAGACGTTCATGTCGTTTTGTATATCGCAGCAATCTGATGTAGGCCCAGAGAGCTCTATATATATGGGGAGGAGGAAAGAGAAATGCGATTAGTGATAAGCTCCGAACACTCCTTTCTAAACCATATCAATCGATCTCTAAAGGTGGGAGGGGGGGTTGGGTAGAGTGATTTATGGTCGATTATAAAAATAGCTTGAAATGGCGAAACTTCACTACTACATAACACATAACAACAACAGGCGTGATATGATAAAAACAATGAGATAAACCCCCCCGTCTTATTTGGAGTGGCTGCAATTGAACGTGATACTTGCGTACTGTGAAATGTGTTAAGCTAAACCGATTTATGACAGGCTATACAAAATTATACAAAAATTATTGGAAGATCAAGGTTGTGTACTTAATTTTATTTATAAATCAGAAAATCCATTCTGTTGAGGAGTTAACGTAACTAAATTTGAACTCTAATTAATAATTGTAAATTTCTATTGCCGTATAACTCCGAAACTTTTCTGAAGGTTCGGTACGAAGATTCGAATTTATTGTCTTCCCGCTCGTCTTCCCTTAAGGCGTTCGAGTACCACACCAACAACTTCAAAACGCTTGCCGAAAATCATGAAAAGAGATTGCACGGCACTTCATTATCCAGTTGGACTGAAAACTTAAAGAATCCTTTTTTAATGCTGAATGGATCTCAGATTTTCATTCAATGGAGCTGAAAATCGTCAAAACGATAGCTAAACATGATATTATAATCAGAGCTGGAAACCTATAGATTTTTGAGGAGCTACGAAATAAATTGTGTACAAAATCATAATTGGATCGAGTTTTCAGTATTTTGAAAACGTAAAATCGCCAGTTTGAAAACAAAATCTCAGATAAAGGCTTGTACTCAGAACGACGGAAAATTCCTTTCATCACAGTCTTTCACACAAATAGAAACACTTTTCTAACAGCACATGAGCAACAAAGCAAAGACAAAGTATTTCTAATTATATGAAATACTGCGACGAAAGGAATTTTCTGTCGTTCTGAGTACGGGGCTTAACTTTAGATGTTCTTTCACGTCAATCTAGGTACGCACGATTCACGCACACAATTTTTGGAACGGAAAAAGTACTTTAATAGAGAAGACACGAAATTTATTTCAAATTTACAAAAATTTCAAAAATCCAAATAAATAATTTTTACAAATTTCGTGAATACTGCATTCACAATATTTGACTTTTGTTCACTCACGAAATACTCAAGGATAACGGATGCTCATGATGGAAACTCTCTGTGTTTGCTCACGTAGATGTAATACTCGCTTCACAGCCCCAAAGGGCCAAGCCAAGCTTCTCTCGATCTCTTGGCGTGTGTGCTTATAATTTTTCGCACAAGAGAACGGGACCCTACAGTTTAACGTCGGATCCGAACGGCAAAGTTTGAGATGCTTTTTCATCGCTAGTTACTTCACAGCTGGCGCCAACAGCTGGTAAAGGTAACCGGATGTGTAAAAGCTATTTTTGAAAGAAAGAAAAAAACTTTTTAATAGATGGTCCGAGGCGGGATTGAACACACGCCTCCCGCCCAGCAGGCCGACACACTAACCTCTGAGCCACACCCGGCCATGAACGTCGCAATTCGACACTTTCAAATTCACGTCACGGGTGCACTTCTACTTTAGGCTTATACCCTTGTTCCACTGGCGAACATTCAATCACATTCTCGAAAAGTGAATTTTTCTTGTTCCACTGACGAATGTTGATCACGGCCACACTAACGTCACCAAAGAACAGCTGATTAAATTGCTATGTCTGCAATTGTAAATCCAAGTTCGCCATGCACATGTCAAGCAGCATGCCCTCCTGGTAGTCCCAGTACGATAAAGCTATTTTCGGAATTCACACATAAGATATATTACTGCACTTAAGCAATTTATAACAAAGAATGGATCAATTGCCGCTTGCCTTGGCCATGTACAATTCATGGGCATAGTCGGTTTTTAATAAAAGGGGTCCATACAGTTCTGCCACTGTGCTAAACACCACCCACTAAGCTAAATCCCTCTCCGACCATGGCAACGCCATTGATAGAGCAACTGTCCCTCTTGGGCAGTTCGATAGCATATCGATCGAAAATCTAGCCTTTTATCGGAAAATAGCTATATGTCGTGTCAGTAGCTAGATCATCCATGACAGTGACTTGATCAGCCGTCTCGGATGATCTACCGAATGGACATTCATCTCTTATGAGGAAATACACAGAAAGAATGAGGTCATTTAGATCATACAGCGGAAGACCTCTAGAATGTGCCAGTGGATCAAGGGTATTAGACTTAAGCTAAAGCAATAGTTCCTCAACCATTTTTAAACACAAATTACTAGTACTTAAGCTTATTCGAT
Organism: Lordiphosa magnipectinata; assembly: GCA_037044535.1. NCBI lineage: Eukaryota > Metazoa > Arthropoda > Insecta > Diptera > Drosophilidae > Lordiphosa > Lordiphosa magnipectinata. The sequence continues at coordinate 101,695 of JBAMBO010000913.1, read as the reverse complement.
TTCTAATTTAAAATAAAGAGCAAGTTTCTAGTCTTTAATACATTTTCTGAACAAATAGTTTTAGAATATGACTTTCCAATAACTCTGTGCCACAGTGTTGCCAACTTTTGTTGAGAAAAAAAGCTGTTTTTGTCTGGACGGAGAGGAAAAAATAACAGTTTTTTCGACAAAAAAATCTGAAAAAACATGGTTTTTCTTATTATTTCTGTATATAATTCAAATATAATAAGTGTGAGTTGGCTGGCTCTAGGTCCGAAAAAGTTGCGTTTGTTCACAACTGTAAACAACTTATGCATTGTACCACCAAAAAGAGCTGGTTGCCTATACAGTTGTGAACAAACGCAACTTTTTCGGACCTAGAGCCAGCCAACTCACACTAATTAAACATTAGAAAGGTCGCCAAATAAATTATAATTCAAATATATTTAATATATCTTCTGTCTGATGAAGTTCCTCGTCTTCATCCTTGTCGTAAGCCTCAGTTGTGCCTACTCAAGTTCACTCGATATCTGTGCTTAGATCTGACTGAAATCATGCTCAACTTCAGCGTTGGACCATGGCAAGGACAACATCTAACTCAAAAATCTTTGAATACTTCCAGAGCCATTGAAAGCGATTACTCAATTCCAAAACTTTATAGTTCCTTCGTTATTCTCCCATTTAATTAAATGTATATAATTATATTGACCCTGTATTTTCCCAATATCTTTTACGGAAAATTCTTTCAAAATGGGAATAATGCTTTGTTGTTTTGGTTGTAAAATGCAGTGAACCGAAAATATGTAAATTTTTTGAAGAACGCTGAAATTTTTAGGTAACCTGAGCTCAATTAAAATGCTTAATACAATGAATTTAATTATAATCCGAAAAGCAGATCAGTACCTCAGCTTCCGTTGCATCATAACTGGCATGACCAAAAGCAGCATACGGCAGAGCACTTACCAATACTCACAAAGACCAAAGACCAAAGCACCAATTCCAATATGAAAATCACATTGAAATTGGGTAAGGCAAAAATAAAATCACATGAAATTGTTGTTGGTCAGTTTGCTTGCGCGCGCAAACACCAATCAAAGACGCGACGCATACACACGAAATCGTTTGCATGTGTGTCGTTTTGTATGCCTTGCGCCCTGCATGTATACGATCATTGATTTCCTATCTTCGGTGCAATTACAAAAACAAAACATACCCAAAGAGTATACGACTGGGCATCGCTGCTTTATAAGATCTATTTCGAAATTTGTGCAGCATCCTCCAATAGATTTCTCCAATTCGCTATTCATCTGAAGCATTTTAATTTGCTTCTCAAAATATAATATAATATGTTTAATATAAATCTTTGACAACAAATTTCCCAAAAGCGTCTACTTGTATTATATTAATATAAGTATCTGATGGAATAATTCATTTTTTTTTTAGCGAATTGTCGCGTCAGTGTTGTTAAACGATCTTTAAACTTGGCTAGCACTTAGAGATGACAGTTTTCTGAACGTTAGAGGTGGGAATTAAAGTCTTTAAATGACTGACAGAGGTGGCAGACTACCGATTTGCTTATAAATTTTGCAAATGACTCCAAAATAAAAATAAAGCTACAAAAAGGCCGAAATTATTTTTAAAAAAGTCAGAATTCCCGCTTCCAGCTGTTTTTAAGTATATCCCGCAATCCGCAAAAAGCTAGAAAAGACGGGAAAAATGCTGATTTGGCAACACAGTTGTCTAACACTAAAAATCGCGTCGGATGAAATAGGTAGTACGAGAACTTTAACTGGTTTTGGTATGGTTAGCTGCCCTTTTTCTTTTTATTGCACTTTGAAGTTTTCAGCTTCCGATTGCGATTTGCAGTCTCATTTTGTTTTTTTTTTTGATTTGCGACAGGGAATTGTTTTGTTGTTCAAGCCAAGAGCAACAACTTTGCTGAAGATATAAAAGCAAAATGTAAAATAGTTTACGAGATGAGCAGCTGTACCCCATCACAGCCTTTCACAGCTTTTTGGTCTTCTCGCGATCAACTTTTTTGTATACCAGCGATGGGCATTCAAAAGCCTGTTGCCAGAACACAACTCTGTGAATGATTAACGCAATTGAACTAATTGTTGTTCTAGCGCCCTTTTATTCCATCGCGTATATGCATAATTTGAATGTAATGATATACTTTAAAGTTGCTTAATTAATTCAAAACAATTTTCCGTACCTGTTGTCATTTATTCAGTTAATGAATTCCATTAAAAATTTAATCGTTTTGTCTAATTAAAAATCCGTTCAAATGGGTAAATACCATTTTTTTATATGCCTATTAAATCAAAACGCTTTGCTTGGCTTCATTCTATTTATCCTAAAAACTATTCAAATCAATTTCCCACAAATTATTTGGAGCATATCAAAACGATGAGTAGCTAAAAATTATGTCTAGTATTTATAACTGCTGATTGTACACGGATTGTTGAATATTATTAAAAACACATTTGCACTCAATCGATCGACTTTGACTCTCGAGAACCCGTTTCAAGCGATTCGAATTTGCTTTGGACTTGAGTGAACGCGTACTTTGCCACTTGGGAGGGCGCAATAGCATACATATATTGTGATAAGATTGTGTCGGCTTAAGTAATTTAGGATTATTTCTCAGCGAGAGCTAGCGAAAGTTTACCGCACTCATTAGCTATGTATTTAGTGGGTTTTAATTATGACCCATGACGGTGTATTTAAGTGGTCTGCTTCAACCATGGAATTTTATAGGCGATAAGTTGATGCGATCGGAGCAATGCAACGTTTTGCCAAAATGTGTACAAGGTTGTCAACTCAACAAGAAAAAAAAACGACTCAAAGTTGATTTTAAGAATTTTGCTTAATTAAGCTTGTCGGAATAACCTTGAGCACGAAACTTGATCTGTGTTGTATGAGAGTTGGTAAATGAATGCCATCACTGAAAGCTGAGCATGTGAATATTGAAATTATTGTTTTGCTTTATGTTTAACTGTCAATGACAAGTTTGTTTCTTTTTACACGACGTGAGTTAATCATGTAACTCTTCTTATTGGGCGAGGCCTTTGTCAAAAGTGACAAGAAAATTCTCACGCTAACTGAAAATATTTATTTAAGAACTACAATAACCGCAAACCGGTTACCGGACCAAACCAAGTTTCGAAACCAAACCTTCTCCCAAGTTTCGAACCTTAACCATTGGTAAACCGCGAATCGGAGCTCCGAAAAAAAATTATAGGGCTTGCAGCCCTGATTCAAAATATCAAAATCTTACTTAACTAAAAAATTTTAGTTTTCAAGTTAGAAAACCTTAATTTTTATATAAAAATTACAATTGAAGTATCGACACATAACCTTGTGGTCCATAATTCTGAATATTGACCTAGGAGCGAAGCCTTGACTAGGATAGGTTCAATTGGGCCACAGAGGGGTGTTTTTGTGTACAGAATAAATTTTGGAAGAGCCTGGATCAAAAGGTCGGAAATAAAAAAAGTTTGACCCAATGTTTGTAGTCTAGTTTTTTTTTCCTTCCCCAAAAGATGTGAATTTCAAACTAACAAGTTTTTAGCCGGCTCGAGGCTAAAACACACAACACCACAAAGAAGTCTGGTCAACTATACAGTTGTTTCAAGAACCTCCCGGTTGTATCTTTAGTAGTATTTTCCCATCTGCTGCAAATCAGTAGACAGCATTGCCATGACTGCTTGGGAATTCAAAGTAAGCATAAGTGCAAAAACCGACAGCTAAAGACATCGCCGAGTTGACCAGCCTTCTTTCTGGGGTTGTGTGTTCGGCTAAAAACTTGTTAGTTCGAAATTCACACCTTTTGGGGAAAAAAACACATAAAAATTACATTTACAATAAGAACAAAAGTCGGTAAAATAACCAAATAACTATAACCAAAGATTTATAGATATTATAGATGACGCATGTGAAACAAAAAACGCTTGTTCTTGGATCCGAAAAAAAATAAAGTTTGTATGACATGCGGTATTTACATATGGGTATTTCCATGATGTCGAACGCGACAGTCGTACGCATTTAAAGCGGAATAGAAGTCAAATTAAAATAATTTTATTTTCTTTTGTTACTTTAACTTGTAGCACTTTCGAAGCACTTTATTTAGTGGGAAAAAAGGAGAGCACACCTAGTGCTGGTTCCAAGATAAAGTCAATCAAAAAGCGATTCGCACGCGACAAAAAATGGAAGTGGTGTTGTTGGCCGTCAATATAAAAGCAAAACTCAGCGAGATCTGCCAAAACCATTTGGTGCAACTAGTTTTAAAATGTTGTTGAATAATATATCTGTATATAAGAATTTATTTGATCGAAAAATTTTGTTTATTTTTTTTATTTCAAAATAAAATATGATTCGATACGTGACATTGCGAACGCGACACTTTTTCCATCATTTTATTTATGTGGTTTCTGTATAATGCAAAGCAAAAACTTACGATTAATTGCAATCACATAGTTTCTCATGGTTTCTTATGCATTCTTTTATAACCCTTTGTACCCTCAGAAAGATTTTAGATAGCAAAAGTAAGTGCAATATATGCACTTTTATCAAAAAATGTGCAATATTTATGTCCAGCTGTGAAACCGAATATTTCGAATTGGGTTATGATTAAATGTAAGAGTGGCTTACGTAAGTCAAATTTAATTGTTTCCCCTTGAAAATTTGATAAAACAGAGTGTTTTTAAGCACTTTTAATTTCTTTGTCTTGGTGGACCTTTTGGTGGAAATGCCCATATATATGTAACAGTTTGCTATAACATACTTTTCGGTTTAAACAATAATTTAAGTTAATTTTCTAATTTTAAACTTTTTCAATTATATGACCGGAAAAAATTATTTTATGGTACAGAATCGCTTGGATTGATAATTTAGGAAGCCAATCAAAATTCGGCATGTTGCGATTACGACAAGAAAATAAGTTACAAGTCAAGTTTGGAAAAGGGGAAAGCAAATCTTATACATTTATGTTAGTTGCACGTTTTTCCATATATATTTAAAATAACAATACAATAGGTATACACTTGACGCCTAGATACATTGTTAGTCCGCATTTACACGGTGAAGCAAACTTCATGAAGTTTTTGTTTGTAGGAAAGAGGTGTAGGGGGGCAGTCGAAGCAGGCAAAGCTTCATGGCAAGCTGGCAATGAAGTTTTTCGATATGTGTATGTATAAGATGAAACATTTGTGCCAGTTTTCTCTGATTTAGTGTCTGTTTATGTTCTGTACCAAAGGTACAAAAAATATTTGTGCAAATGTGTGTCATCGTCACCAAAAGCTTGGGTTCGGAACAGAGAACTGCAAAAATCACTTTTTTCTTGATTGGCTCATACACAAAAATTCTTACTCACATTTAATCAATCTACAAAACTCAGAGCTGCATATATTCAACTCACAGCGAAATCGCATCGAGCGGCTAAGCTAGAGTTATGTGATCCAACATGTACATATGTTCATATTTATTCATCGAACAAAACTCAGTATTGAATCTAATCAGATGCATACCGGCAAACGCATTGTGCGTTCGATCGAACAAAACTCAGAATTGACTGGCCAGCGCAACTTGAGCAATGCCAGAGCTCTCTCTCTCTCTCTCTTTCCATATCTGCCAGCAGCGCCTATGCGTCTTTGTAAGAGTTAATTCATACGAGGTGATTTTCACTCACTCTAAACAATCGTCGTTGAGCCAAACGAACAATCAGCCGAACTGATTGGAATGAAGTAGATCATGATTATAATCAAAGTGCCAACAATTGGTTCGAATAAAACTCTGCTGCGAACATGTTGAGTATGCAAGTTTGATGAACAGAGTGCGAAGCCTGTTTATTCGGGTGTTGAATAATGTGTGAGCGTTTTGCAGTCGAACGGAGCCGTTCTCTGGTTCGGAACGGGTTCGGAACGGGTTCGGGTTCATCTATTTTCGTCCTCGTGGTTCGGTTCAGAATTTGGTTCACAGTAAAAAAAAAGCCGGAGTACAGGGTTCAAACCGGTAAGGCTACCTTTCAATTTCAAAGACTATATACTTTTGAAAGCCTATCACCCATGTTCTCAATTGCACTTCCACAAAAGTTTTGTGATTTAGAGTTCAAATCTAGTACTAAAACAGGTTTTAAGTCACAAAATTTTTGTCATGTCTGCATATTTAGAGTACCTACACTTGCCGATCTTTCTGCATATTATAACGGTTCATACCGGTACGTACCTGAATACCGAAATAAAAATCCATATACCGGTACGGAACCGAATACCGAAATGGTATTAGAATCAAAACAGAAACATCAGTTTCGGTCAGAGATTAAAACCGAAACGAATAACGGTTAGGTTTACGGAAATATTACGGTTGTGAGATATGGGTTACGGTACTAGTTACGGTTATTAACCTAATTCTGTTTCGGGTTACGGTTACGGTTATTAGTATAAAATATCACGTTGAAAATTTATGCATGCAAAAGCGGCAACATTTGGAGTTCTAGTTATTCAGTAAATGTACCAAGTTCAAATTTCTTATACAGAAGTATATCGAATCGAAGGAGAACTCCCTGAGGAATGCAAGGTTGTCATCGTCTTTATGATCATCGCCCTCATCCTCTAGATCAGTGGTGTCCAAACTCACACAATCAATTATTGCGCTTGTGTGCTTAGCAGCGAAACACAAAGTAGACGTCACAACAAACAAATGCCTCGTGAAGTAAAACAAAAAGCCGAACACGCGCATCGTAAGAGAGCAAGCCGCCGAGCGTGCTATTTACAGAACACACGTATTCTCTCTCTCTATACGAGTGTCGGCTGCGTCGTCGGCAGAATTATAAGTTCCTATTCCATAGGATAGGCTTTTGGTATTTTGGACACCACTGCTCTAGAACCAAGAATTTCACATTTTTAACCCTATTGCGTCTGTTATCAGTGGTATCGGAGAACTTGTATGTCTTTCGCTTCGATCTCTTTTTGAATGTCATTTGCTAGAAGGACATTATCTCTAACATTTTGCGGGTTGATAAAGTTTTCGCAACCCTTGCTGTTACAAACTTCTTGAACAGTTTGTATTTTTAGTTATAAGTCATATCGATATTTCCTTTAATAGCCATGCTCATTCCGTCAAAGACATGAAAGTGTCTGTTCAAAGTATTTTGTGAGCTAGATTAAGGAGTTAGTTCAAAGAGTTGTCACTTGCATTTTAAGTTTTGTTGATTGGCATGTACTTTTTGTCTAAAATATGAATAACAATTTGTTTAAAATACTTAATTAATGAAATCCATCGTCATGGACAACATCACAACTAAGGAAAATATGTAGTTTTACTAAGCGAACTACAACAAAACGGGGAAAAGTCAAGTGCCTTTGAAAATTGGGTATAAGATTTTCCGAAAACCAACGTAGTTTACAACTGAAAATGGTCTGCCGTCCATTGTACAAATCAAAATGCAGGAATCCTTAAATTATTTTGAAGGTAAAGATTTTAGTTAGCTGCGCTCTCTCTCTATCATTTGTGCACATTAGCAACTAAATAAGCAGGCAATTTAAGTGAATAAATAGATATGTATGTATGTAAAATTTTCATTTTACAAAGTACAATGTAAAGATTTTGGTTGGCTGCACTCTCTTTTTTCCTTTGTGCCCATAAGCAACAGTGCGGCGCAATATATGTATGTAAAATGCTCATTGTACATACGAAATTACGAAATTGAGTATTTTTAGCGGTTAAAGGTTAGGTTTCGGTTACGGCTTTAGTCTGTTTTCGGAACCAGAACCGGAAGCGAAATACGATCGGTTTGATTCTCTGATCTGAAATCGTTTTTCGTTCTGCCTGAGGTTGCAGTTCATTTTCGAGCCCATTAACAATAAAAAATAAAAATAAAACAAAACAACTGTCACATTCACATTATATGCGTTTTATATGCCCTGAGAACCGATCGTTCCGACTTGCAACCAAAGTCTGTGTGCCAAGTTTAAGTCAGTTATTTGAAAGGCCTGAGCGATTGTTTTAGCATAGATATAGTCAGTTGAGCGGACAGACAGTCATGGCTAGATAGAGTCAGTTTATCATACTAATCAGGAATATAAATGCATACTTAATGTATTTGCGTTACTGACAGCTGAACAAAACTTTAATAGGGACTTGAATATATATTAAAACTTTTCATTTCTACATAAAGAGTCGAAATGGTAATAAATATTTCATTTTCCATAGATTTCGAATCTTTGTGCTGAGTCAACACAAAAAAATAAAATCTAAAAGTGCCACTTCCGCAATTTTAATTGGAAGTCGTAGACGAAAAACCAAAAAGCGAAAAATTATAAATCGAGCTTTTTGGCATACGTTTTAAAAGATTCGAGACTTGAGTGGTTGGTTGAGTTGTGGGGGTTACTGTGCCACTCAAGTCTTCCGATTGATTAGTATGCGCTGCAGGGTGTCTCAATGGTAAATAAAAGTGAATTTGGTCGGTTTTGTATAAAGCTTGTTGGTGACGTTGAAGACCAACGACGACCTTGAACCTGAACCAGTCAATGGACTCATATTCATATTTTTGATTTTTTCAGAGAAATTTTTCTTAATTTTCCGAGTTTTCTCTTTACCACTAATGCAGATGGTGACCCAAATAGCCAGAGAAACCAGTTTTTCTCTGTATAATATGGTGATATGATGGCGTTGAAGGGGAGGGGGGGAACAGTGAGCAAAGTACTCTGTTGTCTCGGTTTAAGTTTCTGTGGTTTGCCTCAATGGATTGACAAAAGAAATGTATGTACATACTTACAAACATTTAGTTAAATGTACACCATTTGTTTGGTATTGTAAACTTATCACACAAACACACTCACGTTAAGTCCCGTTTCGCTGTTGCTCCCGCTATGTAGAACCAACGCCAGCCTGGACGTCTCAACAGCAGAGCAAAGCTTGTTAAGAGCACCGCTATTAACCAACCCATTGTGTTAAGCTTGGTCTATAATATATGTATATATACAGTATATATATATGTATGTATAGTTTTTAACTTTAACAATAATCGCGTACCAAAAGGCCAAAGGCCAGAGCCAAACCAAATGCAACCGTCGCGCAAAAATAACGAAATATGACTAAAAAACGCTGGCGTCTGAGGTGTTGCTGTTGGTGGTTCAACGATCGATATCGAAAGCTCATCGGCTGGCGATCAGCTGCGCAGCGCTGAAATAGAGAGAGAGTGAGAGAGTTGCCAGATCAGGGTATTGAGTTTTGGTGATGGTAAAATTTAACTTAATCTGACAATATTTTGTATTTTCGAAATTTAATTATACGTTAAATGAAATCGAGTTGGAAAAAAAAATGGTTAAAAATTTGGTTTGTTTTTCGAAAAATGTTTGAAAATTCTTTATGCGAAGCACTTTTTTCAACCGATTAACTTGAAATTAGGTTTGCAGGCCTTAATAAGTGAAATGAGAACTTTAAAAATCCACTAAGATTGGAAAATGTGTTGAAAAACGATATTTTTAGAAGTGTTTTTATTCAAATTTTTGAAAAATCCACTCAAAATTGGAAAAACGATACTTTTGGTAAAGCTACTGTCTTATTGGAAAAAATTCACTCTCAAGGTGGGAAAACGGCAGGCTAAGTGTGTATAATGCCGATCGTTATTTCTGAGCCGATCTAAAAAAGGAAAAATGAAATTCTTATGCTAGGTTTACATAGCGTCACACTGTGCCAATGTCGTCTGTGACCCTCTGTGCCCAAAGTACTCAGAAGTCAAAAGTGTTCACATTGGCAGCAAAGAAATTGCATGTCACAGCGCTGCGACAGCCAAATGACAAGCCAAATGAGTACTTTTGATTTGAACGCTTCTTGTTGTCGTCACAGAGGTCACATTGCGCACAAAAGTGAGCATTGAGCGAGTTCATGAGCACTGAGCAACATCCACAATACAATATCAACAACAATCAAAAAAGATAGATCGAAAAGAATGAATAAGCTAAAAAATAATATTCGCGGTCGCCGTGTGGCTATGCAGTGGAATGCCCATATGATCCCTAAGCTTATTGAAGCCGTCGAGGAGACCAGCGTCAATTATTAAAATCGTGATGCCAAGAAATCTAGCTGGAGCAGCGTTGCCGATCAGCTTGGCGTCACCAAGAAAGACGTTGTCGACAAATGGAACAGTTTGCGAAACACATTTCGTGTGAGTTTGCAATTCAATACAAAAGCAGCCCGCTTGTAATTGTTTTTTAATTGATATTTTTGCAGACTTGGAACGCTTGGATAAGATTAATTCGAAGATGAGCATCCGGACTTGGCTTTGGAATTCATAATAGGTGTTAGCAGGGTGTTAACAAACATGCAGAAGAAGGTCCTACTTGGTAATATGAGGTTTCGGCCTAACTAAGGCAACTCAAGCTAAACGGCCAACCGATGCTACTCAAGCCGCACATTCAAGTCAATTGGATGAATTTGACCAAATTGAAGGAGAGGAGAATCTCTTTAAAAGTATGAGGTTTTGGAGGAACTTAAAGATGCTTACTTTGGCACATCCTACTTCAATATACACATATCAAATAAATAAACATATTTAATTAATAGTCTCCAATACGTTTTAAATGCATGATGTTATCGGAATTATTCCACATATTGTTGCCTTTGACATTCTAAAACTTGTATGAGAGGGATGTCATGCTGGATCCTGAAGGCCAATAGCGCAGTGTCACAGCTAGTCTATCGCCAGATGAAATGGGCTCACAAAAAGTCGCCGTCTACTTTCTTCCAACAAAAGAGCTGATCGAAAGTGGCTGCATCTAAACGCACATAATTTATAAATTTATGCGGAATACTTCGCGTTCATTCCTTCTTTCCCTCGAGTCAAATTAATTTTGTCGATCCATCATGAGCGATTTGCCTTGGGTTCATCATCATCTTAATCTTCGTCCAGCACCCACAACGCAATAACAGCACACGCCACTAGCTCTGTTGCCTAAAACATTTAAATTAATTACAATTAAAAGTAATACACGAAAGCACTAAATATGAGCCATATTTACCTTTATCAAAATTTTTAAGTCGAAAAAAACACAAAATAAAGTTATCGCAATGTGACAGGAAAACGAACATGCGCGATTTGCTTGGCACAGTAAAAATAGTTCAAATGAACTAATTTTGAGCTAACTCATTGGATCAGCTGTTTAATGAATTGTGTTTACAGAATCACTGTGACGCCAAATGAGTACTTGTGTTCACATTGAAAAGTACTCGTTCCTGTGACACACGATTTTTGTGACAAGGCAGTGGCCGTTCACATTGCGCTGTGCCACTGTGAACCTCAAATGTGATGCACTGTGCCCCAATGTAAACGCAGCATTAAGGTCAAAGTTTATTCTTTAAACGCGGCGGCTGGTTTTTTTTGAGTAAAACGTTGTTTTTGATTACGTAAAACTCGAATTGTTTGCTGTAGGGGATAATCAAATTGGATAATAGATCTATTAGTTCGGAAAAGTCCATCGGGAGAGTATCGTTCGATCAACTTTAAACTTAAAAGGCGGCTACTCTGCTGGGTTATATGCAAGTTTTTGTCGATGGGTGGATTCTCAGGCTTTCCGGACTTTATTTACAACGGTATTTAAACACACGGGATTACTGTTGATATCAGAGATCTGAAAGAGTGTCTGTTTTCTTGACTGCATCAATACTCGCTTCAAAAGCGTATGTGGTGACTCACACTCGAGCTTTTGCAGTTTTCGAGTCAAATACACACTCGTTCTGTTATTGGTATGTTTGCGAATGACCCAGCCAGCCATATGCGGAGCGCTCCGAAGCAGGAGTGTAAAGGGACTCCCAAAGCAGCACCTCAAAGGAGCGTTTCCGGAGCACTCCAAAGCAGGAGTGAAAAGGGACTCTCAAAGCAGCACCACGAAGGAGCGTTTTCGGAGCACTCCGAAGTAGGAGTGAAATGGGACTCCCAAAGTAGCACCTCGAAGGAGCGTTTCCGGAGCACACCGAAGTAGGAGTGAAATGGGACTCCCATAGAAGCACCTCGAAGGAGCGTTTTTTGGAGCGCTCTTAAAGAATATATGAAAAAAAAAGAAAGAATGCTGCTGCGGTGACTTGATCCCAGGCCTCGACCAACTGCGTACTTTCTTAACTTTGCTTTTGACGCTACGTCTTGCCTAAGGCGAATAGCCGAGTGGGCTAAGACATCCGTCCGTGTGTTCAGCATATTTGTGAGAGGTTTCCGAGTTCAAGTCCCCCAGTAAAGTGGTAAAAAAAAAAAAAAAAAATAACCAACAACCACACCACGGTTCGCGTTGGTCCCTCCGGTGCTGGTTGGTGTCTAGTCTCTCTCCCCCCCACCGACACACCTCACCCCATTTAAAAAAAAAAAAAATTTGACTGAAAATGTCACTTTTTAGGGCGAGTTGTTTTTTGAGTGTGGGGACTCCTCTTCGGACCATTATCGGATCACCGAAACCAATCCCGAAACACTCCGTCTAGGTTATCTTTGGATGATTTAAGGAGTCCTTTTCAAAAAACCATAGGCTAATAGAGGAGTCCGCACGGAGCCTTTGCGGGTTATCTGAGTGTGCATTTTGGGACGGCGAAATCACTCATTTAAGGAGTTCTTAAGGCACACTTTTTTCATATATATTGAAAAGGCCCTTTTCTCCGGCGGATATGCTCCTTTGGGACACTTTTCGGAGCCTTCCTAGGAGGCTCAGCGCACCGTACAGGGAGTCCCAATGGAGCACCTTGCGGACTCCGCTGTTTGGCTGGGGAGTGTATTGTGTGCTCGTCTGTTAAATTGGTTGTTTCTCCTTTGAGCGGCCTCGCATGTTGATTTTGTCTTCGATGGCCACTCACACACAAACACACATCACAAACACAAGTAAAACACGGGTTTGCATAACTTTTATTGCTCTCGCTCTCTTCTTTGCAAAAGCAACTGTAAACGCTAAGTGCTTTAAACACTGCATACATTTTTTGCAGTCATTTGAGGCACTCGAGTTTGAAAAATATCAAGTACGAAGGCAGTACACTTGCAGTTGCAGTGCAAATCTCTGATGCAGATCTCTGATTTACATTATTTACAACGTTTTCGTTCATCTTTTCAGTCTCGTCTATCACTACTCATAATCTACTAACGCTTTCTGCTACTCGATCGAGACTTCAATATACAGTGTGACCATAACTCAAAAATACTTATCGATATCGATATACAATTGGCGGCCACCTTCAAATTTTTTGAGAACCTGAAACCGTTTACTGCTATAACTGGAAACGACAAGACAGAGACAGAGCCAAAATTTTTATGGTTTTATAATGAATAAAATAAGTCTGCAAACCTCTAAAACTCTGTTGAATTTTCGGTCCGGAGTTTTGAACTTATCGTAAAGTATAACGTTCGGATCGAGAACCGGTTCCTTAATTTATCGCACCTAAGGTTTTAATACGAGTTTTAGTTCAGAACATCTGAATGTTTTCGAAACATTTTTGAATATGAATTTCGGCAAATTCTGCTCGATCTTAGTTTTGTAAAAGAACATTCCGAACCTGAAGTCGAATCGGACCACTTCTGTTTAAGTCACTTTTTGAGATTTTATATATTTTTCTTAAAATTTTTGAATAAAAAAAGAAGATGCGATTTGGAAATCATATCCGAATGCGTTATATTTCATCTTTCATAAGTGAATTGAAGCTAGTGTCAAGTTTTAAAATTGCAGTACAAGACGTGACGTATCAAATTACTTGAAGGAGTGATTTCTCTTTAAAAAAAAACAACGGCTTTGCTTAATTTGACTTAAAATAGACGCAAAAATTATTTACCCATCTAAGAAGCTATGATACAAGGTTCGAGACCCCAAGCCTTTGGTTTGGTAAGTTTAGAAACCCGTTCGCGAACCCAATATTAGACTTTCCAAAGGGTTCGAACCACCAGACCAATCTTTTTGCGGATTTTTAAACTTTACTTTTTCTTTGTTTTTCTTCTCATAGTCTCAAAATCCCGAGTTATTACGTGATTTACAAAACGGATATTCACTGGACCATCGAAATATAAACTTTAAGCTTGTTTCGGAACGTTTCGGAAATCTAAATGTGCAAAATGTATGCTTACATTAGTGCTATACAACGCACAATTGTCAATGTTGATTATAACGTTGTTTACATCCAGTAAGCTGTTGTGTTGTTGGAGAAAAAAAAACAAAAACAGAAACGTGTATGAAAGCTTTTAGTAAAAACATATGTTTTTCTAGCTTTTTCGAAAGCTTCTTTTACTCCTCCGCTTTTTAATAACAAATATGTGAATGATTTGTAGTTATATTTAAAGTTACTTACGGTTAGTTCACGCCTTTGACTGTTGTTGATATGGCCATTGTTATAACGCAAGCGTTGATAACGATATTCCTGGCCTTGTCACAAAAATCCATTGAACATATAAAAAGGCAAAAATTGTCGGCGAAATCGCGCCACTTTGCGAAAAATCATTTTGTTGCGTTTGAGTTGAAGAGCCGTGTCGGTTAACAGCAATTATGATTGAATACTTAAGACTTGTTAGTGCGAAAACGTTGTTTTGATTTAAGAAGTAAGTCCTCGTTATGAGACTGATGCCAACAACAGAGAAAGAGAGAAAGCGTAAGCTTTTAAGCTGCATGTAAGCTTTTTTTAAGGGATGGAACTAGTGGAACTGGTGCAATGACAGGGTGAGTTACTTGATACTTTGCTTACATAAAAAGTAAAACACTTTTCAGCCATTATTAAACACTCCTAAATTTTATACCTTAAAAAAAGTCTATGGAAAATCCTTGCTCTCTAGGTTAAGCGGTTTGGGCTGATATATAGTGTGATTGTGACAAAATTGGAAGGTTTCTTGTTTATGTAAATGAATTTTCACCGAGTTTTTAAAGTTGAGAAATCGTAAGAAATGTAAACGAGAGTTTTTTCGAAGTTTTCGGTTAATTTACAGTGTATTTAAGCGGTTTGTCGATACTGTTTTGTGACCGAAGTTTATTCAGGTTCAAATTGACGCGCTCAACTATCGATACAAAATTTCATCTAGATGGCAGCACGCTTACACTCACCAGCTGCCTCTAGGCTGATTGTAATAACCAAGTGGCAACACTCATAACCAAATGTGGTCTCACTAAACTCACTAAAATAAACAAAATAATAGTTTGCTGCTTCTTTTTTATAGTTTTATACAAATTTGGCACCACCATGAAAATCCTCTGCGAGGTGCAGGTCGTGAATCGCACTACCCAGGCCAATCGCACACCCCGTCCCGTCAAGTCCACGCTGGCCATGGGCTACAAACAAAGCGCCTCCGACTCTCAGGGAAACACAAAAAAGGAACTGGAGATGATCCTCTTCACGCCACAAGTCAAGACAGGCACTCGATATAAAGTCAAGGATAATATTCAGGCTGTGCATACCAAATTTGTGCTAGATGGCAAAGCCACCATTGGATTCAAGCAGCCGGCAGAGAATTTGTTGATTAAATGTGATCCCATACAGCTGAAGGGTTTTCTGCGTACCCTCAAGCTTGGCATGGAGGGCAAGGATGCGCTGAACTTAAGACTGAACATAGCCACTGCCACGGCCATATCACAGACGGCACAACCGCAGCAGAAGATGGTCATTAGCAAGCGAAGTGAATATCCCATTAAGGGATTTCCGCGCACCTTGAAAACGTTGATCATTCACAATAGCCAGCTGGTGAAGCTAAGCTTTGAGATTAGCACCCTGAGGAATCTTACCTTCCTGGATGTGGGTAATAATAAGCTGACAAAGGTGGGATTGCGTACCCCCAAGGCAGATTTGTCACTTAAAATTGTATTTATCCTTACAGATTCCTGCCGAAATGGGTCGTCTGGCCTTAACCACGCTGTATTTGGGCAGCAATTCATTGGGAGAGCTCAACGATTGGTCTTGGCTTAAACAGAGCAAACTGAGTCAAACTCTATGCGATTTGGATTTGTCTGCCAATGGCCTAAGTCATTTTCCTCCACCTTTGGTGAAATTTGAGAACTTGGTTTCGTTGAATCTCAATCACAACAAACTTCTACATCTACCCTTTGCCATTCGAAGACTGAAAAAACTGCGTTCCCTATTTGTATCCAGCAACAAATTGTTATCACTGCCCGTCTCCATAGAAGATTTACGTTTGGATCTTCTGGATGTTTGGGGCAATTCATTTAAGGCTTTTAATAGTGAGGGCGCTAGGCAAGCTCATCGTCTCGCCTCCTTGACAAACACACGCAGTCCCGCACCACTGTGGCTGCAAGCTGCTCGCTCGGTGTCCAAATATAAGCTACCTTTGGATTCATCTGAGGTGCCCTCCATACTTATCGAACTTATAACAGAGTCTCCGAAATGTTTGTGTGGTAAATTGTGCTATGCTTTCGATAAGGATCAATTGCTCCAGCGTGTCATTCAACCTAAATTCCAAAATATCAAAAATCTCACCTACAGTCGAGAGCATATGATTTATGCCGATCTCGTTGTCTGCAGTCCCAACTGTGCTCCCCTTAAACAGTTGTGGACATTATTTCGTATTGCGTGGCCCTGATTTATAGAGAATAAGTTTTATTTTTGTTCATTTATTTTGTTCATTCCGTTAATTTGAAAGGCATCTGTTGAGAGTTTAATGCCAATAAATATTGCAAAAATCGAATTTAAATGCTAAAATATTTTTTTTGTTTAATAAAACAAGTAAAAAAGACTCAATCCCTACTCTAGTATGCTTGACAAAGTTTCTGCATAGCTGATCATTTTTTTTACGAACAGTAAAGTAATCCCTATCGCCGCTGTGGTTCTGTGGCGCCGGCCAGGAATGACAACTGTAATCTGTAAAACTTGTTCAAAAACTGATTTTCCAGCCTGCTGTGAAAACTTTATGAAGTTTGCTTCATCGTGTAAATCCTGACTAAGTTTTATACGACTTTTGGTTGTTATTCCACTTATTTCAGATTAGAATGTGAGAAAATATGTTCCGGTAATTTGTTAACATGATATAGTGGTCTTCGCAGAAACACCCAAGGCTATGCAAAACAATATCAACGCTTTAGAGAAGTATTGCAAGGAGTGGCGGCTCACAATTAACTGCGAAAAATCAAAGGTGCTAATTTTGAAAAAACATTGGAGAAGGCTTGCGTTTGCGGAAAAATGGCAACTGGGCGACATTGATTACGAGGTGGTAAAATCATACAAATACCTAGGAGTCTAAATTCATCACAATGCGCAATTCAACTTTCACCTGGGAGAATAACTAAAAGATGCTAAAGTAGCGATAAATGGTACTTGGAGAACGATACTAGGTAAAAAAGAGGTTCCTACCAGCACAAAGTATAAGCTGTTTAATGCCGCAGTGAGGGCAATAATGTGTTATGGTACACAAGTAAGGGGGATACGACGATAAGAAGAAGTGGAAAGTCTTCAAAGATACTTGCTTAATAAAATTTTTCGTCTATCACAATACACACCGAACAGAATGTTATATCTGGATACAGGACTATCGTTACTTCATTTATATACAGTTAATCTGCACTTCGATTATTAATGCGACATGGAAAACTTGGGCTAGGAACATCACAATTAAAATGGATGCAGCATATAGGATGACGTTTGTTGAAGAATCCCGGAGAAGCTCTCAGCGATTAATTTATAGGCAGCTGCACAACGATCTGGGAGAGAATAACTATTTCTCCGATGAGTTCCCCATGGAATCAATAAGAAGCGTTTTTATGGCCAGAGGTCAAATATTAAACTTGAATTTTATCCCGAATGTCACGAGGAGTGACACAAACTGCCCTCTCTGTAACAGGAGGAAGCTAGAAAATGTCATCCATTTCATTGGAGGTTGCCCGATTCTGCGGGAACTCCAACTCTCAATTTTCGGAAAATGTACCCTGTTTCCGCACGAAATATTAAACATCCTCAACGCCTTGGACTGGTCAAAGCTACAGAGTTATGTGATTAGAGCCTTAGCATATAGAAATAGAATTTTAACTGGATTATTTTAAAAGGAAATGTTATTTTATTTAATATATTCCTTATTTATAATATTTTAAAATCATGCTAGCACTAATCCTCAAACCCAAAGCGCATGGCTGAACGATCTGGTATCTGGGAAAGACCCTGAAAGCCAGGTGTATTAGGCTACGTGTAGAGGGTGCGAAGTGGTAAGCGACAGACGGTTCTTTAACCAAGTCGCCTAGAGACTAAACTTTTTATTTTTAATTTTTTTGTATACCATACGATACATTTATATAAATTAAATTTATTCTATTTACAAAAAATACATTAACTACTACTACTATTTATTTATAATTTATTAAACTTTAGATTTTACAAATTGAATATGTGCACTTCTGCGGCCATCTTGCATGTCTCTGCCTGTATGAGTGTAATAGAGACGAGCCGACTGCTGGTATTTTAGACCAAGATGGTGCGTGTTCACACTTGGCTGTAGATGTTATGTCGCCACATCTATGTACTCCCTCCTCAGGGAATTCGTCAGACAGCGAAGGAAACAAAACTGATCCTGAAGGATATGGTGGCAGTGAAAATTCTATGGAGGCCCTTGTTTCTTTGACAGGACTTGCAATTTATAGTTTCTGGGAGCAGAACATCTTTGGCTTGCTGTGATGAGCTGTTTAAATTGTGGTTAAGTCGATCGGAACCTTGCATTAAGGCCGTTGCTTCGATTGGCGGTCGATGAGCAAGTTGGAAGTGCCTCTAGTTGAGAACTTTAAGGTGCCTCTAGCTGAGAACATTGTGTTGGCACTAGTTGAAGACTTCGATTTACCTCGATAAGGACTTTGATTGATATCTGTATTAGTGCTATGACTGAACCCGAATCAATTATAAAGTTACGTAGACAGGTTGAAAATTTGGAGCTGATATTTGTATCTTGCGGCGAGCGAATGTCATAGGCCGGCTTTACAGCATAGACTAAGATATCTAGATTGCGCAGTCGACACCACTTCTGTCAGAAATTACTCAGCTGTTCGCTCTCACTTACGCTCTCTGGATACATTTGGGAATATGTCCGTCTCACTCTAACCACTGTGATTTCCTACTGGCACTATAAAGTATGTTTTTGGGCACAATCGTTTCGCACCAGCAAAATTGAGAGGCAGCGCAAATTTTAGCTCTAATACTCATTCTCCATGATACAACTAATACAGGTATGGCACACAGCCAACATTGTGGCCCAAGCGCTTTTGCTGAGAGCGCGAGAGAGAGAGAGACGGAAAGAGAACGCGAGAGTGCAGACCAGCGATGGTCACAAGTACCCCCAGGGGGGCCAAGTCATTTCATTATTTACACATATACCAGATGAGTATTTGCAAATCCGAGTCAAAATGGGTACCTTTCTAGGACTTCTGGCATTTAAATTATGCTTAATTAGACGACGACGAACTGCAACATCACTGACCTACAGATTTAAATCATTTTTGATAACTTTAGAGTATGCAGACGGCCGAATCTTTCTAAAGCGCACAATGCGTCTATCTTCGACAGCGGTTTTTTGGCGTTTCCCACCACGATTTTCTTGTTATACTCTGTACCAAAGGTACACAGAGTATATTAAGTTTGTGCAAAAGTATGTAACAGCCAGAAGGAATCATCTCCGACCCTATAAAGTATATATTTTCTTGATCAGCATCACCCGCAATTTGGAAAAAATGTCATATCTCCCACAGTTTTGATGATAAATTGATCGTACTTTCTAGATATCTAGTAATTGAAATTATTTATCGATTTGCTGTAATTATATGGACGTTGACGTACAATGCGCAGTACGTTCAAGTGGCCCATGCGACACCAAGCCTAAGCTTGTTACGCGCGAACCCCAAGCAAAATAGCAGCCCACCTCCCGCCCAACCGACCGAGAGGCGCAGCCACTAACGTGTGACACGAAATCGCGAAGGAAGATCATAAAGTAATGTTAACTACGGGCTAAATAAGTTAAAATAGAAATTTTTATAGCAGGAAGAGAAGCTTCAGAGTTAATTATTCGGTAGAGTTTATTGTAATCAGCACAGAGGACACGAAACGGTTCATGCAACGCATAGTTAGTATTACAACGATTTAGTGATGGGGGATAAAATTACGAGTCGGTCTAATAGGAACGTTAAGGTTAATTTGGCCAACCAACTCAGTTGAGTCGATTTCACCATTAATTAGTCTATGTATAAAGATTACTCCAAGCATAACTCTACGGTTAATAAGGGAGGGAAGGTTAATCAAAAGAAGTCTACTAGAGTACGATGGTAAACAGACCTCAGGATTCCAGCCCAAACCACGAAGAGCAAACAATAAAAACTGTTTTTGCACAGATTCAATTCTATCTTGATTATGATAGGATAGGAATGATAAAGATCGGATTATCGATACACAAGTTATGAGCAAAAAAAGTTAACCGGAACAGATATTAATTACAACATTTTGGAATAGCAATTGGGTATGTCCGCTGTTTCGAGAATAACCGAATTCTCTCATAAGCGGACTTGTTTTGCTGTTCACACTTGAAACAGTTGGTATTTAAGCCTCTTTCAATCGGCGAATAAAGACATAGAAATTCCTAATGTTGTAAATTCGCAGCCCGAATTTCGGCTATGGTTTTTTTTTTGTTTGTTTTTTGTTTACCAATTTGTTGTAATTGATTCTGTTGCTTATGGCTGCTCCGTCCACTGATCCTCCTTAGCAGGGCCACGAGTTTTTTGTAAATACACATGGTATTTTTTGCTTTTAAACCCCATATACATATAAATAATGGTCAGTACACCATAATGTTTGTAATAAAAACCAAAAA
The DNA here is from genome assembly GCA_037044535.1 of Lordiphosa magnipectinata. NCBI lineage: Eukaryota > Metazoa > Arthropoda > Insecta > Diptera > Drosophilidae > Lordiphosa > Lordiphosa magnipectinata. Next base: position 80,928 of record JBAMBO010000913.1, on the reverse strand, counting down.
AATGGTTTCCCTATTATAAAACAAATAGTGAAGCCCTACCGATTTTTAGGTTTGCAGGCCTGACATTTAAACACATTCACATCATTATTACAAAATATTTTTTTTTATTTATTAAGCTTTACATTTAAATATTTTAGATTAATTCACAAGCATAATTTGGATACAATTCTAAAACTTTGATAATTAGTCTGTACTTGAATATATTGTTTTTTAATTGGTTTAGTTAATCATTTTCCAAGTCTCATTTCTTGCTTGTGGGTGCTTTTTTTATAGCCAATCGATTTTTTTTCTTTACAATTTTATTTTTTATTTGTCTTATTTTGGCTGCCGGCGGTGATTTTTTAGGACGTTTGAGTTTAGATTTCTTCACCAGTATTGTCCGCGCACAGGGTGGCTTCGGTATCCGCATGTTGTTATTTTGTGTGCTGGCCTCCATGTATGCCTCGCACATTAGCAAATAATTGTTGACTGATTGCTTTTGTCCCAGCGCAGAATTTTTGATATCTAATGGCATCAATATATACCAACCGGGTTTCGATTCCTGTAGAAAACCATGCTTAACCAAGTCTCGTAAGCCATTGCATATATTCTCCGCCGAGTTTACCATATCCTCATATTTGATGCCACTACGATGAGCAATTTCACAGACAAACTCCATTTCTTGTACAGGACGTCTATATTTCAGCAGAATGTCCATAATAATGTCACCAGGCTTCTTTGTTGATTTGCTCATTGTTAGTAAGAAAAAAACAAAAAAAATAAATACTTTTAAATTTTGCTCAAATGGAATGTTGTCTCGTCGAGTTATAGAAATATTATGGAATGTGTTGGAGAATTGTATGGAATGTGCTGGGAAATTATTATGAAGTTTGAAGCAGTGATGGGTTTTTTGTTTTATTTAGTTTACCTTATTTAGGCCTACTTTACTTTAAAGCAAATTTCCAAGAAGCCAATCATTTGACCACATTTATTTGATAAATTTGTATGGTCCAGTTTTTTATATATCGTGAATATCAAAAGTGCATCCAAGTACTCCTAAACAATCTGAGTAGTGCTAAGATCCCTGGACTTTTATTCTAGCTGCTGAATCCTTTATGTAGTAGTAGTAGATTTATTTTCAAATTGTTTGCTTGGCATAAGCCGTTTGCACACTTATATAATATTATAAATAGCTGAGAATAAGGAGTAAGGAGTTTATATAATTATAAATTTTGTTAAATATAATTTGTGACTATTTTGAGAATATATTTAAGAGCAGCAGAGAGATAAGCAGCAAGCGTAATCCAATTTTCTCCGTTGAGTCGATTTCAAGTTTTTTCCATTGTGAAGAACCTTTCTCCAAAATATTTGTATCGTAGTTCTCCCAGGATTGGGCATTCTGAGAGGAAATGGAAGGTATCCTCCCTGGTGCTCATGTTAGACAACGTGCACTTCTCGTCGCTTATATGGGGTCTATAATTGAGTGGCAGCAGGTCGGATCTTGCTTGAAATATTACTTTTATGGCATCCACCGAAAAATCATCTCTAAAGTAATTATTTTGACCGAGGCTGAAGTCTAGGCAAAAGCGGAGTATCCGCTCCTTCGAGCAGTGATTTCAAAGGATTTCCGCTGGGCTTCATCAATTGTCGTGCGTTCTTCTCCATCCAGCTATGTCTTCTATATCACAAATAATACTTTTAGCCTGCAAAATTTTGTGCCATTCTGCAAAGCACTGCGATTGGTCGCTAAGGATTTGCATAGCGACTAATTTAGGGAGTCTGTTCTGAGGTAGATCCATTATTTTCCTAGTATATTTAAAATGTCTGTCTAGCGTATTGTGTTAAAGGGTAGGTAGACCAGTCTCTAGGTGTATCGCATATGATGGTGTGTTAATTGGCAGTTTTAAAAAGCTTCTTAACAAAATTACGTGCTAGTTTTTCCACACTGTCGTAATCCGCATAACCCGACACCTCTGCTGCATATAGCATAGTGGATCTTGCCGTTGCTTCAAAAAGCTTATATTTCGCACTTGGTTTTATGTCTTTTCTTGACATGAAACTTTTCCACATGCTATTGATTGCAATCCTTGCTTCTGTCAATTTGTTCCGCAGATGTGTCTCAAACCTCATATTCTGTGTCAGTGGGACACCTAGATATTTATACTCCTTCACAGCTTCCAGTTCTGCCCCTTTGAGGTACCACTTCTTCGCTCTTGCAAGGCGCCCTCTGCCATCTCGAACCACCTTGATTTTGAATTTTTCTGTGTTAATGATAAGGCTCCACAGATACTTTGTCAATTGTATACTGCATCTCTTCCGCACTTTCGACCCGTAGTACCATATCATCGGCGTACATAAGTATCTTACAAGTGACAGCTCCGAGTCTTGCACTTCCGCTTAGGTAGTCATGTAGGTCTTTGATGAACGGTGCGAACAGCAAATTGTAATTAAGCATTTAAACTTAGGATGTTTGATATTAGATGTGCACAGTGTGATTAGCCTATTACATATTAAGCCATATCTGGAGTTTGAAACTTTCTATGGAGTCTGGATATTTCCAAAAATAGTCTACAAATTTCTAAATTCTGTAAATTGTTTTTTTTTTCAAATATTTTTCTTGGTTGCTTTAAATTTGGTAAATTTCATAAGCTTTAAACTTGTACTCTGCTTAACTTTATCTAACGTTACCAACTCGAGATGTGGCTTAAAATGTAAGAATACCTCCCGAAAATACCCAAATTTTTGAACTGGATTAAAGAGTTATAAGACCGAACAGACTCTGATTTTATTTGGACTTACACTTTAATTTCAATATTAAATCAATGTTTTTTCCAAAAAACACTAAAAATGTGACTAGTTTTTTTGTTTGATTCCAATAATTTACTTATCTGGGAAGACTTTTCATTTGAATGTCAATTTCAAATTTGTTGTTGCTGCCTTTTAGGCGCACAAACGGCAAAGTAAATTGTAAAATCAAGTCAAATATTTGCCTACACACACACAAAAGCGACAAAGTCTGGGCAAGGAAAAGGACAACGTTTAAGTAAACACAAACTTACACACACACATCCCTATGCAAGGCAGGCAGGACACTTAAATGCTAGTCAAAATTGGATTTGGGAACTCCTCCCAACCCACTGATAAACATTTTTATAGTTCGACCCCACCAAAAGCCAAGTCATGGCTCATCCTGCTTATTCCCCAGCTGCACATTAAAGTGGTTGGATGGGTGGAAATTGTGTCACTCTTTATGCTTATTTAAAAAAGTGCCAGTCGCTACAGAAGTTTTGATTTGATAAAGAGAGACAGAGTGAGCGAAAGTAAGGCAAAAAATGATAATGGGTAGGGAAAGGGGAGGGGTGGAGGCGCACATTTATGCAAGTCACATACGCACACAGCTTTTAATAATAAAAACAACGAGCTGCTGTTTAGATGAAAAACAAAAGTAAGTCATGATGTGGGTGATGTGAACGTTTGTGCGTGTAAATGTCTGAATGAATTTTATCTTGCCCCTCCCCCCAAAAAAGTATGCTATACTTTTGAGCACTTGCGCTTGAGATCTTTACTTGTCAAACTCTTGGTCTAACTCCACTGTATCAAATATCGTTTAAACTCGTTCTGGGATATTTTGTTTCAAATTACTGAATTTTTCTACAACCTACTTTTGGGACTGCTTTCCTCCCCATTCGCGTTTCTTTTTATTGATTTTCTTAACAATCTTATCACAAAAATGTGCTGCGTAACAGTTAGCAAGTAAATTTGAAATAATATCCAGACAAATATACCAGGGCGGACATCAGCCGGTTGGGTAAGCCTATCAAAACGTTTTTATTAGAATCCTGCACGCGTTTAAGGGGGGCGACAAGCCCCCCAAATGAAGTCTGTAGCCCGTCGACGACAACCAACAACAGTTTCGCGTGTGTTTGCACTTTTCCGGTCGTTTTTCTAGCTTTATAATTTCTGTTGGGGGTTGGTTGGTATTCTTGGCTTAAGAAATTGATAGCAGACGACAAATCATACCTTGAGACAGTGTGTTTTATTTTTTTTTTTGGGGGTGGCTCCAACTTATTTGTCCCGTTTGTTGCACAATTTGCCAGACCAGCTAATAAAATTTGATAAGCCCACTGCACGCAAATTGGGGATAAATTTTCCACCCCGTGTAATGTAGAGGGAGTGATACCATCCCCCCCCCCATGTCTCGTGCAAAGTTAATGTTTTGCCTTGGGAGTCATCTCCTCTCTGTTGATTAGCCATAAAAAATGCTCCTCTTTGATTTATACCAATGTGTTTTGATTTGCGCCATTTCATTCTATTCTATTTGATGCTGCATGCGAAATGCATTTTTGATGACAGTTAATGGAGTTTTTACGGGCTACGGGGAACATGGACTTTATGGGTGTCTGAACTTTTTCATTCCCTTGGCTGACTTGGCATCTTTTTTGCTGTTGTTGTTGTTGTTGTTGGGGGTGCTGGGGGATTTGTTTTAGCTTTTGGGGAGAGAGTGTAAATGATGGGGAGTTTTTAACGGGGGGAAAGAGAGAGAGAGCAGAGACCAGACAGGCACCAAAGTTGAAACGTTTTATAGAGTCTGGGATGGACCATAACTGTTTTTGCTAGGAGGATTCTGTTATACGATTTTGTTCATTTATGGGGGTATATAAAATATATACGTTTTGCATATTTGGAGGAAGTTTTTTTAAACGGAGACTGTTACTGTTTTGGCCGCTCGCTTTTTTCCGGAAAAGGTTATATTACGGTTGTGGGAAATGGTTTACGGTAAGGGTAACGGTTACACTAGTTTACAGCCAAAAAGACACATTTCTACTGAAACTATTTTAAAGAGTAGTTTGAATTGGTGATCTTAGAAATGGATTTCAAAAATTTTTCATGGCAACGTTTTTATACTCTGTACCAAAGGTACATAGAGTGTATTAAGTTTGTGCAAAAGTATGTAACAGGGAGAAGGAATTGTTTCCGACCATATAAAGTATATATATTCTTGATCAGCATCACTTTTTCACTGGAGCTTCTTCATCCATCCGCGTGACATGTCCTATCCAGCGTAGCAGCTGTTGCCTTATGGACTTGACCAGACTGGTGTCCTAATAGAGCTCATACAGTTCGTGATCCATTCGAATGCGGAATGCATCGCCAACTTTTAAAGGTCCATAAATCCTCCAAAGAATTTTTCGCTCCAATACGCCAATCGGCTCCTCATCCGCTGCTGTCATTGTCCATGCTTCTGTGCCGTATTGCAGGACTGGGATGATGAGCGACATGTATAGCGCTATTTTTGTTCTTCGAGATAAAGCTCTGCTCTTGAACTCCCTACTGAGCCCATAGTTGCATCGGTTTCCAAGAGTAATTCTTCTTCGAATCTCCAGGCTGATGTTGTTGTCGCCGGTAATCATTGTCCCGAGGTAGACAAAATCATCTACAACCTCAAAGTTGTACTCCCCCATAGTAATAAATTGTCCAAGACGCGTATACTTCTTGTCCGTGAATACCAAGTACTTTGTCTTGTCCTCGTTTACCGCTAAGCCCATCAGTTTACACTGCTTCTCAATCATAATATTACCTTTATACTTAATACGATTTTCACAATCTCAGCATTTCCTCACACTTTGAAAGTTGCTAAACTTATACCCATTCCAAAAGATAAAAACTAGTTCAGACCAATCTCCATTCTTCCTTTTTAGGACAAAGGTAATTAAACAACTAATGCCAAACAGATTTAGACATTTCTCTCTTCCAATTCTTTGTTAAGCCAACTAGAATTTGGTTTTCAAAAGTTCCGAATCTGCACGACAGCTATTTTAAAGATAGAAGATATTCGAAGGCAGAAGGACAATAACAATGTTACATTTCATTACATTACATTTATACAGTTGACCACAATATCTTAAGTACCAGGCTTAAAAATCTCTTCAATTCTTCCTCAACTGCTATGCTTCTTATTAAGTTATATTTGTGTGACAGAAACCAAGCAGTGGTCTCGGGGTTTTGAATGTCAGGTTTCTTACGTCTGACAGGCGGTGTTCCTCAAGGTTCAGTCCTCTGTATCTATCAACGACCTTCCTGATAGTCTGATAGGCTGTGATGTCCATTTGTATTCCGATGATGTACAACTTTACCTGAAATACTTGGTATGTTAGAATTTGTAACAGGGATATTGTGAAAAATAGCGAGTGGGCTAAAGCGATTGTTTTGGGGCTAAATCCTAAAAAGTCCAAATGTTTAGCAATTTACTGCCTAAGCTGACAGTAAACAATGTTCCGCTGGAATATGCAAAGGATACCACTAACCTGGGAATCCAATTTAATAATACCCTTACATGGAGCGAGCACATTACGAAAGTGTCCGGGATACAAACAAACACAAACTCTCAAACTTTTGGTCACTAAAAAATGTCTCATCTCGACTCTATTTTATGGTGTGGAAATATTTGGTATTGGTGATGCAAACAGTATGCAAATGCTAAAGGTGACATTTAATTCCATCGTAAGATATGTGTTTAATCTCGCACTTTGCTTAACCAATTCTTGGCCTTGATTTAGAGTAGTGAATCAGCATCCGTATTTTATTATTAGTCCATCTGTAGACCTATAATAAACATGTACCATCATCTCAAAAGACACACATAAATTTTATAAACATTTTATTATTATATTAGTTATGTCAGAATTAAATTTTATGTATTATATTATATTATTATAATTATATATTATGCATTTTATATTTCATACTTTTTAATTTTGTATTTCAGTATTTCTTGTTGCTGTTTTTGTGATTTTATGTGTAATTTATGGATAATACTGAAATTAATTTATACTAAATAAACTGTAATAATTTGGAAGGTCAAAATAAATCCGAAAGATAATTACTCTTACTACGAATTTCGAAATTTTTAAAGTATTGAATTTTCTCAGGACAAATCATTCCAAATACGGCCTTCACAATTTTCGAGCGTGGACTTCCCTCATGCTCGAGCCAGTTTCTCCTATAAGAGATGAGGAAAAGGTTGGCCTAAACACAAAGAGGCGGCAACTCAGCAGCATTACTTACATTTCAGCGAGGTTCTCTTCGAATCCCACAATTTCGCCCTTCACAGTTCCTTCTTTCGTGTTCATGCACCAGCCAGTGATGCGCAACTTCTTGGCCTGCATTTGTGTGTGCTAAATTAAATGAAAAATTAATAAACTCTGTAAACTTTAATTAAAAAACTTGCCTCTCGAAAATACACCCCTGAAAAGAGTATTACTTGAGTTAAATGCATTTCTAAGTACAAAATTCGGTTCTTGCTTACTCTGAACGGTCCCAAAAACTTCAAACCGGCAGCTAAAAATTTGTCTTGGAGGCCTCATCAGACGATCACTTGGGAACTTACTAGTTCCACGGGTTGCAGGCGAAACCTTCTTCTCGTTTATTTTGTTGCTCATTTTAAGTATTTTAAGTATTTTTTAGTTTTCGATGTGTATAGTTGTGCTGTTTGTTTGTTTGTAAATAATTTGTAGGAATTCTCACAGACACATTGACTCCAAATTATTCAAGGCACTCTTTTTTGCTCTGTTCTCTCTTCTACCACTTCCGGTTCGTTAACTTTAACAGGCTGGCCACAAAAATAATACTAGGTACTTCATCTTGTCCTCGTTTATCGCTAAGACCATCGGGTAAGACTGCTTCTCAATCTCTAAAAACGCCCTGCTTACCGCCCGTTCGTTTTTGCCGATAATGTCAATATCATCGGCGTATGCGAGTAGCATTAGATCTTTATAAAGAAATGAGCCCGATCTGTTGGCATTTGGGCACTGGCGCAGTATATGCTCCATCAGCAGATTAAAGAAGTCCCTGCCTAAAACCTCTCTTGGTGTCAAATGATTCTTTGCAAATTCGAACGTACTTTGCTGGTATACCAAAGGTAGTCGGGACTTCAAAGAACCTTGACCTTATCGGTGTGTCGAAGGCGGCTTTATAATCGACAAAAAGGTGGTACGTTTTGATAGTAGTATCGAGGGCTGGTCCGCAAAAATAACGATGTAGCCGTATGTTGATGTCTCCAACCATAACTCCATCTTTTAGGTACTGGTGTATGTCATCCAAATTTAACGCAAAGAGCAGCGGTGACATGAAGCATCCCTGTTTGACTCGTAGCAGTGGAGTATTTGGCACCGTAACCGTAACCAAATATAATGGCATAATCTGTATAGTCTGAGTGCAATTCCCCACCTGCTGCACATTGGCACTTCATCCATTTTTGAGAATGACATCTTCCAAGCTGTAGTGAGTTGCGATGACTCTAATTACCCAGATTGTGATGGAATTTCTTCGTTTTTTCTGAAACATTGCATTGGGGAGCTATGTGAGCCACTAACATCAATATTCTCAATGTCACTCTCAGCTGGCCAGCTGGCAAGCCGATGATATTGACATTATCGGCAAAAACGAACGGGCGGTAAGCAGGGTGTTTTTAAAGATTGAGAAGCAGGCTAACCCGATGGGCTTAGCGATAAACGAGGACAAGATGAAGTACCTAGTATTATTTTTGTGGCCAGCCTGTTAAAGTTAACGAACCGGAAGTGGTAGAAGAGAGAACAGAGCAAAAAAGAGTGCCTTGAATAATTTGGAGTCAATGTGTCTGTGAGAATTCCTACAAATTATTTACAAACAAACAAACAGCACAACTATACACATCGAAAACTAAAAAATACTTAAAATACTTAAAATGAGCAACAAAATAAACGAGAAGAAGGTTTCGCCTGCAACCCGTGGAACTAGTAAGTTCCCAAGTGATCGTCTGATGAGGCCTCCAAGACAAATTTTTAGCTGCCGGTTTGAAGTTTTTGGGACCGTTCAGAGTAAGCAAGAACCGAATTTTGTACTTAGAAATGCATTTAACTCAAGTAATACTCTTTTCAGGGGTGTATTTTCGAGAGGCAAGTTTTTTAATTAAAGTTTACAGAGTTTATTAATTTTTCATTTAATTTAGCACACACAAATGCAGGCCAAGAAGTTGCGCATCACTGGCTGGTGCATGAACACGAAAGAAGGAACTGTGAAGGGCGAAATTGTGGGATTCGAAGAGAACCTCGCTGAAATGTAAGTAATGCTGCTGAGTTGCTTCCGCCTCTTTGTGTTTAGTCCAACCTTTTCCTCATCTCTTATAGGAGAAACTGGCTCGAGCATAAGGGAAGTCCACGCTCGAAAATTGTGAAGGCCGTATTTGGAATGATTTGTCCTGAGAAAATTCAATACTTTAAAAATTTCGAAATTCGTAGTAAGAGTAATTATCTTTCGGATTTATTTTGACCTTCCAAATTATTACAGTTTATTTAGTATAAATTAATTTCAGTATTATCTATAAATTACACATAAAATCACAAAAACAGCAACAAGAAATACTGAAAAACAAAAACTACAAAATTAAAAAGTATGAAATATAAAATGCATAAAATATAATTATAATAATATAAAATAATATAATACATAAAATATAATTCTAACATAACTAATATAATAATAAAATGTTTATAAAATCTATGTGTGTCTTTTGAGATGATGGTACATGTTTATTCTAGGTCTACAGATGGACTAATAATAAAGTTCGGATGCTGATCCACGACTCTAAATCCAGGCCAAGAATTGGTTAAGCAAAGTGCGAGATTAAATACATATCTTACGATGGAGTTAAATGTCACCTTTAGCATTTGCATACTGTTTGCATCACTAATTCCAAATATTTCCACACCATAAAATAGACTCGAGATGAGACATGTTTAAGTGACCAAAAGCCTTAGATGAAGAGGATTGAGTTTTTGTTTGTATCCCGGACACTTTCGTAATGTGCTCGCTCCATGTTAGGGTATTATTAAATTGGATTCCCAGGTTAGTGGTATCCTTTGCATATTCTAGCGGAACATTGTTTACTGTCAGCTTAGGCAGTAAATTACTAAACATTTGGACTTTTTAGGATTTAGCCCCAAAACAATCGCTTTAGCCCACTCGCTATTTTTCACAAGATCCCTGTTACAAATTCTAACATACCATGTATTTCAGGTAAAGTTGTACATCATCGGAATACAAATGGACATCACAGCCTATCAGACTATCAGGAAGGTCGTTGATATACATAGAGGAACCTTGACGAAAACCGCCTGTCAGACGTAAGAAACCTGACATACAAAACCCCGAGACCACTGCTTGGTTTCTCGCACACAAATAGGATTTAGTAAGAAGCGTAGCAGTTGAGGAAGAATTGAAGAGATTTTTAAGCCTGGCACTTAAGATATTGTGGTCAACTGTATCAATGTAATCTAGTGCAATGTAACAGTGTTATTGTCCTTCTGCCTTCGGATATATTCTATCTTTAAAATAGCTGTCGTGCAGATTCTAAACTTTTGAAAACCAAATTCTAGTTGGCTTAACAAAGAATTGGAAGAGAGAAATGTCTAAATCTGTTTGGCATTAGTTGTTTAATTACCTTTGTCCAAAAAAGGAAGAGTAAAGATTGGTCTGAACTAGTTTTGATCTTTTGGAATGGGTATAGTTTAGCAACTTTCAAAACGTCAGGAAATGCAGAGATTGTGAAAATCGTATTAAGTATATAGGTTATATTGAGATTGAGAAGCAGTGTAAACTGATGGGCTTAGCGGTAAACGAGGACAAGACAAAGTACTTGGTATTCACGGACAAGAAGTATACGCGTCTTGGACAATTTATTACTATGGGGGAGTACAACTTTGAGGTTGTAGAGGATTTTGTCTACCTCGGGACAATGATTACCGGCGACAACAACATCAGCCTGGAGATTCGAAGAAGAATTACTCTTGGAAACCGATGCTATTATGGGCTCAGTAGGGAGTTTAAGAGCAGAGCTTTATCTCGAAAAACAAAAATAGCGCTATACATGTCGCTCATCATCCCAGTCCTGCAATACGGCGCAGAAGCATGGACAATGACAGCAGCGGATGAGGAGGAAAAATTCTTCGGAGGCTTTATGGACCTTTAAAAGTTGGCGATGGATTCCGCATTCGAATGAATCACGAACTGTATGAACTCTATGGGGACACCAGTCTGGTCAAGCGTATAAAGCAACAGCGGCTACGCTGGATAGGACATGTCACCCGGATGGATGAAGAAGCTCCAGTAAAAAAGGCGTACCAATCGAAGCCGGCTGGCCTTGAAGGAAGAGGCAAGAGGGGACCCGTTTGGATGAACAAGCTTCTGCAGGAATGGTGTACAATTTCAAAAAGAAAGACATTGGGAGAAAAGGCACTAGGGGAGCACTGAAATTGAGATGGGAAGACCAGGTGCGGAATGACATTTCCAGCCTTGAACAAATTGGTGCCTGCTCGCACGAAGCAGCAGCGACTGTAGGGCATTTATAGCAGAGCCCAAAACCGTCAAGCGGTTGTGATGCAAATATGAGAGGCGCCAGTTGCCGAAAATAACCCAATGAAATGATTCTTAAGAAATATTTTACTAATCCAAAATAAAGAATAATTTTCAAAAGTTTTAGAATCAGTTTAGTATCAAAACTATGCTTGTGAATCAATTTTAAACAATTTTAAATGAAGCTTAAGGTAAATTGATCAAACAGTTTTAACATTTTTTTTAATTTCTATGTGTATGGAATTTCATTTCCTTTGCATATTTCAAAAAAACCAATTCAAATCTGCCATTTCCCGGCACTCGAAATAGTCAAGAATCCTTAAGCATAAAATTGAAAGTCACTCAGGCGCATTTATGATGGCTCTCTCTTTCCTCCCAAGCCCCAACCCCCGCCTGGCGTATATCTCAAACGTTGTGTTCCAATCTGACCGCGGGCCAAAAACGAAATCAATCGCAAAAAATTGACCAACCAAATCAAATGTTAGTCAAACAGAGGAACAAAAAAAAAAAAAGAAAACGCACAGAATGGGACTACATGGGCAAAAATCAATTTTCAATTTAAAATTTAGATCTCAACCCTCGCCACTCCCACGCGCCGGCAAGCGGGCAAGATAAAGATAAAAAATGCGTTGAAGCGCAAAATGTAAATAGAACTCAAAGCTTAAGTAAAACTCAGGCAGGCGCATGAATGCCACAGGTTGTATGCGGTACATTTTGAGAGCGGGGGGGGGGAAAAGAAGCAGCGGGTGAGGCACGATTTCAAAGCAAAATATTGCTGCATAAATCGGAAGCGCAGAGTTTGTTTTGCGGTCAGCCAAAGGAGAAGTTCTCTTATCAAACAGGGTAGTACAAAAATTGAGAAGGGTATATGGGTATAAATGGAATCGGACAAATTTTATGATATTTACGAATATTGAGAATGTAAATAGTAAACCGTATGTAAATGGAAATGGAAATAAAACCCCGAAAGCACGAAAAAAATGTCGATTACAAATCAGGTGAAACACCAAAATGGGTAAAGCCCAAGCCGCTTGATCAATCTGTTACTCCGAAGTTGTGCTAAGTCCAGGTCGCTTCACCAACCCTCCATTCCATGGCAAACACCGTAATGTCAGCAGTTGGAGAAGTATGTGAGCCCCTTTGGTGAGGTGCTCCTGTGTACAGCAAGCAAAACGCGCCAAAAAGATGAAAAAAACCGAAAACATTGGACTCAAGATGAGCACAAACGCTACAATTTTTTCTTATTTGTAGTACAATTTTCTAACTTTAAGAACAATTTTTTGTGAACGGAAAAACTCAAATCGAGTTGATGTTGTTCCGCTTTCAAGAACATTTTAAACTTAACTGTGGACAAAATTTGATTGATTTTGCAGCAGTTGTGGCTATAAGCGGATTCCTTACATTTTGGGGGCTTCGGTGGAATAGGGAACTGAACATTCCTCTTTTGATTGGAAGTTAAGGAAGGGATAGAGGGCTGGCAACTAATATTTACAAGCACTGGATTTGCTACTGCTCCACTGCCCATATTTCATAGGATCCGAGACATCGCACTAGAACACCTTCAGCGACCCACTCTACTCTCGAATTGTTGCATTTAAGTAGAGGGGAAGTTTCATTAAGTCAGAATAACACAGAAAAATTGTTTCGTGTTTGAATGGGAACTAATCCCGGTACCTTCTGGCACTTAACGAACAACGTATAGTATGACAGGCTAGCACTTTGAGCCATTGCACACATTTACAAATTCACATCTAGCTGACTACTTGTACTTGGTTGAGCTGACAAGAAGTTGAATTCAAAAAAAATCAAGAGAGAGTTTAAATCGAGAGCAGCGTTTGTCAGCAGTACCCACTGGGGGGCGAAGACATTTCGCTATTTACCAGTGTTGCTAAATCAGCTTTTTTCCCGTCATTTCTAGCTTTTTTTAAAACCGTATTGCGGGGAAAATTTAGAAACAAATTTTTTAAAAATGATTTCGGCTTTTTTCAGCTTTATTTTTGTTTTGGAGTCATTTGAAAAACTTATAAGCAAATCGATAGTTTGTCACTTCTGTCACTCATATATCGACCCTAATTGCCACTTCTAACATTCAGGAAACAGTTATCTCAAAGTGCTAGCCAAGCTTACAGATCGTTTGACAAAAATGCCAAAAGGTTTTCAAACAAAAATGTAGATTCTGGCTGCAGAAACCGGAGTTTAAGGCTTGGCTCAGCAAGAATGAATCTAATACCTCTTCAGTTTACTGCAGTTATTGCAAATGCACAATATGACAATGTAAACTTCACTAAACTTCAACTTCATCAGATACTAATATTAATATAATACAAGTAGACGATTTTGAGGAAATTGTTTTCAAAGATTTATGCTTCATATGTACAGCGATTTGGAGAAATCTATTCGAGACTGCTGCACCAATTTCTAAGTTGAGAACAAAGCATTGTTACCATTTTGGAAGTATTTTTTGGAAAATTAAGGGTCAATGTATTGATATACATTTAGTAAAACGGAAGAACGATGATGAAACTAAAGTTTTGGAGTAAAGTAATCGATTCCAAGGACTCTGGAGGTAATCAAAGTTGAGTTAGCCTCGTTTGCGATTCAGATGTTGCTCTTGTCATGGTCCAACGCTGAAGTTGTAGCTGAAGTTGTAAACTCAAAACTCAGAAATCTAATGAAGGTGAGCACGCTCAACTAATTACTATGTATAAGATATTGGAAATTAGTGAAACTGAAATTAGAATATTACATTCAAAATATTATATGTGTAGTTACAGATGCGGGTTACGTCGACATGCTGCGCCGATTATAAGGACTTTTCTAGTTACCTTAAGCTAATAGGCACAACTAAGGCCTACGACAAGGATGGGGACGAGGAATTTCATCACTCTGATGATATATTAAATATATAATTGCATAAATAATAAGAAAAGCCATGCGCTTTTTTCCAGCTTTTTTGTAGAGAAATACAGATTTTTTTTCCTCTCCGTCCCTCCGAAAACGGATTTTTTTCTCAGCAAAAGTTGGCAACACTGCTATTTACACATATACGAGCCGAACGCATGCCGAAGCTGGGGAGAAGTTAGCAAAAAGCCTTTCAGTCGCTGACTAACCTTTGATGCTGTCAGGTCGAAGCAAATTCACGGCGTTTTTTTTTCCACACACTAATACACTCTCAGTTTTTTCCCTCGCTCTCGTTGACCAACGCTGATCGAGAGCCAACTCGCTCTCTGTCTCTCTGCCGAACACTGTTTTGGTGTTGTATAAAGCATATATTATCCCATTGAGAACAACTTTACTCATTCCAAGAACATTTTTTAACATTTGTTGTCAAGAATTTTGACAACATCTTGTTCTTATTTTAAGTTTCAGGCCAAGTATTTTCTGAACAGTTTTATTCCCTCTGTGTGGAAATGTGCAGTTACAAATACAAGCAAACAACATTGCCGCCGTGTCGTGCAAGTGCAGGTGCGTGAGCGTGAGCGAGATGACAATAGTGACCGAGCTCAGTGACGGACGTTGCTGCAACGAAGCCAGTATTTTCAACATTGGACGAGCTGCATCTGAAGCTGTTGCTGGGCAAACACGTGATGATGCTGCAGCCGAAATCCGTTGCCATCCGTTGGTTGTGTCTCTCATTTCTAGGAGTCTGAGCCATTAGACCAGGGTTTCTCAACAAGAGCGAGGCCAAAAAGTTAGAGTGTTGTCTGTCTGTTAACATAATGAAAATGCTCTGTTAATATAAGAAAGAGCTATTAAGCATGTATTCCGCTGTAAATGCAATCTCTGTGAGCATTTAGTGAACGTTTGATGCCAAGTCCGTAATAAAAATTATTTTCACGATTTTTTAGCATTACAACAAATTACGAGAGAACTCTGTAGAATAAATCTTTCTTCTTCTTTCACCATATACAGCTTAATAGGGAGCTGTCGGTAGTTGTCTTGCTGGCTTAGCTGCTTGACTATTTTTTCATCAAGACTTTCACTTATATGAAAAGAATAATTCAGATCGAACAATTTAGGGCATTTAGATATTAGTTTAAGCACAGTGTCCTCGCTGACATTTTCTGTGTATTTGTCCATGCTCTCCAGATTGGTAAGCCTTGCAAAATGCAAATAGTGTAAAGTTATCGTTAATGGTGGTACGTTTTATAACGAGAGTGCGCCACCCATTCAGTTTGGAAATTTCCCAGAGGATTCCAGTAGTTAGAGGCTATTCGTCTACAACATCCAAATGTTCCTGGTGACTTGTACTTGGTCAACTGGGTGAAAATCTCAGAGCTTGAACTACATCCATAGATCACTAATTTTTTGAGACTTTGAAGCTGTGGAATTAGCTTATACTCATCATGGTTGTGTGGCATGCGTACCGCAAGCATCTCCAAAGAGGCGCAAGATGACCATTTGATTATTTCATTCGTCATGCTTCAGGCAAGTCTGAGATGGCGAGCTCTTTAATTTGTTTTTGCATCTTTAATATTTGTGGCAGAAATCGATCCACATCAGAGCACTTAAAAATTGTTAGTGATTGCATGGATGTTGACAGACGTAGGCCATACAGACTGCAGTAGGAAAGCTTTAGTTTCTTTAGTATTTTGAGCGACATACTTCATCCGCTGGCCAGCGACTGAAAAGCTGTTTGCTCTCTTGACACAAGCATCGGAATTAGTTCAGCTCTAGTCAGTGTGAATAGCGAAATGAATTTCTTTTACTGGGCATCTACCAAGTCGAATCTCATAGCTACATTCCATATGTTCTCCCCATTGGCTGGCCTTTTCCTCTTTGATTTTTATCGCGTTGAGTGTTTTTTTTTTGTACGATCTGAAGTTGTTCTCCCTTCTCTAGCATTGTTGTGCCAAAAAGTTGATTATTTGCCTAAGCCTCCACCTCTGGCGGCCTTTCATTGAAGCGTGCATTTCATTAGCTCGTTGTATCTGTGAGATACGCAAACAAAATTCGAATCGAAGCTAGGAAATTGCTTTTGCCTACTTCCGATGTTTGTTAAATGCAACTATACAAAATTAAATACAGCAAATATTTGCCATTGACTTTGATGGGGCCTTTAGGTAAAATGTTCTTAATACTATTATATAATGTTGCAAAATTCAATTTAATAAGAGAGTTCATTAAAATTAATGCACTTTGGTGTAGATGGAAAGTAAAAGGCAAAGTTCTTGTGAAAATTAATTCATTAGCATTTTATTACATTGACGTAGTGACGACAGCAGGCAGTCCAATGATGAAAATGAATGAAGATTCCAATGGATGCTCCTGCTGCTGCTTCTTCGTTCGCTTTGATGTGTAATTAAATCAATAATCAGTTTTGGAGCAACTTGGCAGTTTATTGGCATCAGGTGATACACAGGTGGCAAGACAATGGCTCTGCCAAATTAAAAAAGGTAAGGGAGGAAATTAATGTAAATTATTTTGAATTTTTATACATAAATTTCACTTGCCGCAATTTGTGGATAACTCAAGTCAAATTCAATCAAAATGTGAACATTTTCACTTGAATTGGCCGCCCACTTAAAGTGGCTACTAAACACTCTACCAGAATTTCAAGTGAAAATCTTATAAGCTGCGGGCTTCAACCAAATTCCCACAGGACTTCAACAAAAAAAAAAAAAATGCTCTCAATGTGTGTCAATGTGGCAAATGTATCTGTACTTGTATCTCCCCCCCCTTCCAACACGTACTCGATGCTCTCGTATCAATTTCCACAACGAGATTTATGCGTTTGCCAAAAAGCAAAGAAAAGGCTATAAAATATTTATTGTTTTCTTGTTCAGGGGGTTAAGGATAAGGGTGCATAAGAAGCAACAGGAACCAGTCTAAGTAGCCGGGACCGACGCCACCGCCGCCGCCGCCCTTGTAATGCGATACGAAACTGGCATGAATTATTGCCTTTAAATCAGAATTTATTTTGCCCAGCCACATTGGAAATTTAAATAATAAAATACCAAAAGCGCATAAATAGATGCAATTTTTCATGCTATACTAACAAAGGACTTCAAAGAACAGCAAATTGCTTGAGTTGATTGTACAAGAGCGTCCATAACAGGGCAAAAATAAATTAAAGTAAGAAGCACTTCTCAAGATTCTTAACTTAAATTGTACTACTTTCCATATTCCTATATCATATAGCTGCCATAGGAACCATCGGTCGAAAAAGAAGTTTTAGTGAAAAAAACTTTTTTGTCTTAATGTACATCTTTACAAAAAAAGAAATCAGTTTGGCTACAATCCTCTTAAAGAGCTAAGATATATTGCTAAGCTTAGCAATAGGTCGGTAGTTAGGTACATCCCTCTTGACACCAGACTTGAACAAAAGTTTGACCGTAGCTTGTCAATAAATCGGCCAGCTGAGAGTGACATTGAGAATATTGTTATAAGTGGCTCACATAGCTCCCCAATGCAATGTTTCAGAAAAAAACGAAGAAATTCCATCACAATCTGGGTAATTAGAGTCATCGCAACTCCCTACAGCTTGGAAGATGTCATTCTTAAAAATGGATAAAGTGCCAATGTTCAGCAGGTGGGGAATTGCACTCAGACTACACAGATTATGCCATAATATTTGGTTACGGTAACGGCGCCAAATACTCCACTACTACGAGTCAAACAGGGATGCTTCATGTCACCGCTGCTCTGCGTTATATTTGGATGACATACACGAGTACCTAAAAGATGGAGTTATGGTTGGAGACATCAACATACGGCTTTTCATGTACGCGGACGACATCGTTATTCTTGCGGACCAGCCCTCGAAACTACTATCAAAACGTACCACCTTTTTGTCGATTATAAAGCCGCCTTCGACACCCCGATAAGGTCCAGGTTCATTGAAGCCCCGACTACCTTTGGTATACCAGCAAAGTACGTTCGAATTTGCAAAGAATCGTTTGACACCAAGAGAGGTTTTAGGCAGGGACTTCTTTAATCTGCTGATGGAGCATATACTGCGCCAGTGCCCAAATGCCAACAGATCGGGCACATTTCTTTATAAAGATCTAATGCTACTCGCAAACGCCGATGATATTGACATTATCGGCAAAAACGAACGGGCGGTAAGCAGGGCGTTTTTAGAGATTGAGAAGCAGTCTTACCCGATGGTCTTAGCGATAAACGAGGACAAGATGAAGTATTATTTTTGTGGCCAGCCCGTTAAAGTTATCGAACCGGAAGTGGTAGAAGAGAGAACAGAGCAAAAAAGGGTGCCTTGAATAATTTGGAGTCAATGTGTTTGTGAGAATTCATACAAATTATTTACAAACAAACAAACAGCACAACTATACACATCGAAAATTAAAAAATACTTAAAATACTTAAAATGAGCAACAAAATAAACGAGAAGAAGGTTTCGCCTGCAACCCGTGGAACTAGTAAGTTCCCAAGTGATCGTCTGATGAGGCCTCCAAGACAAATTTTTAGCTGCCGGTTTGAAGTTTTTGGGACCGTTCAGAGTAAGCAAGAATCGAATTTTGTACTTAGAAATGCATTTAACTCAAGTAACACTCTTTTCAGGGGTGCATTTTCGAGAGGCAAGTTTTTTAATTAAAGTTTACAGAGTTTATTAATTTTTCATTTAATTTAGCACACACAAATGCAGGCCAAGAAGTTGCGCATCACTGGCTGGTGCATGAACACCAAAGAAGGAACTGTGAAAGGCGAAATTGAGGGATTCGAAGAGAACCTCGCTGAAATGTAAGTAATGCTGCTGAGTTGCTGCCGCCTCTTTGTGTTTAGTCCAACCTTTTCCTCATCTCTTTTAGGAGAAACTGGCTCGAGCATGAGGGAAGTCCACGCTCGAAAATTGTGAAGGCCGTATTTGGAATGATTTGTCCTGAGAAAATTCAGTACTTTAAAATTTTCGAAATTCGTAATACTAGTAATTATCTTTCGGATTTATTTTGACCTTCCAAATTATTACAGTTTATTTAGTATAAATTAATTTCAGTATTATCTATAAATTACACATAAAATCACAAAAACAGCAACAAGAAATACTGAAAAACAAAAACTACAAAATTAAAAAGTATGAAATATAAAATGCATAAAATATAATTATAATAATATAAAATAATATAATACATAAAATATAATTCTAACATAACTAATATAATAATAAAATGTTTATAAAATCTATGTGTGTCTTTTGAGATGATGGTACATGTTTATTATAGGTCCACAGATGGACTAATAATAAAGTACGGATGCTTATTCACTACTCTAAATCAAGGCCAAGAATTGGTTAAGCTTAAGCTCTTACGATGGAGTTAAATGTCACCTTTAGCCATTGCATACTGTTTGCATCAGTAATACCAAATATTTCCACACCATAAAAGAGAGTCGAGATGAGACATGTTTTAGTGACCAAAAGCCTTAGATGAAGAGGATTGAGTTTTGGTTTGTTTGTATCCCGGACACTTTCGTAATGTGCTCGCTCCATGTTAGGGTATTATTAAATTGGATTCCCAGGTTAGTGGTATCCTTTGCATATTCCAGCGGAACATTGTTTACTGTCAGCTTAGACAGTAAATTGCTAAACATTTCGACTTTTAGGATTTAGCCTCAAAACAATCGCTTTAGCCCACTCGCTATTTTTCACAAGATCCCTGTTACAAATTCTAACATACCATGTATTTCAGCTAAAGTTGTACATCATCGGCATACAAATGGACATCGCAGCCTATCAGACAATCAGGAAGGTCGTTGATATACACAGAGGACTGAACCTTTCTGTCACACAAATAGGATTTAGTAAGAAGCGTAGCACTTGAGGAAAAATTGAAGAGATTTTTAAGCCTGGTACTTAAGATATTGTGGTCAACTGTATAAATGTAATGTAATGAAAAGTAACATTGTTATTGTCCTTCTGCCTTCGGATATCTTCTTCTATCTTTAAAATAGCCGTCGTGCAGATTCTGAAATTTTTGAAACCCAAATTCTAGTTGGCTTAACAAAAAATTGGAAGAGAGAAATGTCTAAATCTGTTCGGCATTAGTTGTTCAATTACCTTTGTCCAAAAAAGGAAGAATGAAGATTGGTCTGAACTAGTTTTTATCTTTTGGAATGGGTATAAGTTTAGCAACTTTCAAACAGTCAGGAAATGCAGAGATTGTGAAAATCGTATTAAGTATAAAGGTAATATTGAGATTGAGAAGCAGTCTAAACTGATGGGCTTAGCGGTAAACGAGGAAAATACAAAGTACTTTGTATCCACGAACAAGTTAAGAAATAGAAATTTACGATAACATTAAATAGCTAAAACAAAAGTGTAGGGTCAAAATATGCACTTTTTGCCACTTTAAGCTCAAATTTCTGAAAAAGTTTTACTTGAAATTAGAATTTAGTAACACAAGGCAACAAAATTACATTTTTTCCAGTATATTGAAGGGTCGGTGGTGATTCTAGATGCTGAACACGAATCTGTTTCCATCATGTCGAGATTTTTAGTTATTACCGCTTAAAGTTGCAAAAATTGCCTACTTTGACTCTTTTCAGACGCGTTTTGTGGGGAACCCATACTTTTGTTTTGACTTTCTTTGATATCATCGGAAGGTATTACTTCTTAACTTTAAAAAAAACTATCCCAAACAATTGTACGATTTTTCCCAATGAAGATATACCACATTTAGTATTTATATCAAAATTCACAAAACTGCCAATATATTGTTGCTGCCTCTATGAGTATGCAATGGGTTTTGTTGAAAATTTTTATTGAAATTCTGTACAAATTACTAGCCGGTAGTACTGTTTCTGTAAGGCATACTTTTGTGCAGTAGATAGTTTTGTAATTTTATTATTATCGAGACTTTGTATTCAAAATGGTATATCTTCGATTCAAAAAATCGTACAATTCTTTGGGATAGTTTATTTTTAAGTTAAGAAATAGTAATTTACGATAATGTCAAAAATAGGGTCAAAATAGGCATCAAATTTCTGAAAAAATTGTACTTGAAATAAGAATTTAGTAATTGATGCTAAAATTACAAATCTACTAAGAAAATTGAAAAAAACTTTTCGACCTTAAAAACTCACTTAAAACAACAACATTAACAGCAGTGAAGTACCACAAAAATACACAATTTTTCCACTCGACTTTCATTTAATGCCCAATTAACGCATTTGCCACTTAAAATTCAACCAAGCAAACAATTTTTATACCTTCAAAACATAAAAAAGGCAAATACAAAATGAAAAAAAGGAGGAAAATGAAAGAACAACTAGAACGTGCCCACAAAGCACAAAGGGCACAGAGCCAGACTCCGCCTCCAACTGCCGCTCAGAAGCTGATGAAACGCTCGACATTTGTCGCTTGGTTGCAATTGCAGGGGGGTCATGGGTTAACAACAGGAGCTGCACTTCATTAAAAAAAAAAAAAAGGAGAAGCAAAGGCAACTTTGTCGTTAGGCAACTGCTGACTTACAATTACAACAAACCCACCAACACACACGCATACTCACAGGAATCTCCTCTTCGAATGAGTGATGTAATGTGCCTAACAAGAATCTGGTTCGCTCTCCTTGGTCTCACACTCCCTCCCTCCCTCCCTCTCACTCGCTCTCCTTTCTCTGCTCTGTCATTGTTGCTTGTTGACATAACGAATGCCTTAACATTTTTTGAGTTGTTGTCCCCCTCTCCACCCTGCTCCTGTTCACGCTGCGTGTGCACTTCCGCTCCACTTACGCATAACTCGCCGCTGCTGGCTTCGCTGCTAGGGATGACAGTAGAAGCAAAAAAAAAATGTTTTTTTATTACCAAATATTTCCTGGTTAGATGAAGTTTTTAAATAAAAAATGGTTTTCTTTCTTCCAAATTATTAAATCATGCGAAATATTAGTTATTAAATGCTCCCCCTTCCAAAAATTGTTTCGTTTATTCGGCGTTTATCATAAAATTTCGTTTTAACTTTAATACTATTCTTTTACTATAGTCTATAGCAGGCATGCCCAAAAGCAGTATACGACAGAGCACTCACCAATCCTCACAAAGAAAAGCACCAATCCCAATAATGAAATTGTTGTTGGTCAGTTTGCTTGCGCGCGCCAACACCAATCAAAGAAGAGAACAAAACCGGCTTTTGTTCTACGCGACACACACACACGAAATCGTTTGCATGTGTCTCGTTTTGCATACGTCGCGCCGTGCGTGTATACGATCATTGATTTCCTATCTTCGGTGCAATTACAAAAACAAAACGTACTCAAAGAGCATACGACTGGGCATCGCTGGTCTATAGACTTCCAAAAATAACTTCAACAAATTCCTAACTGCACAGTCTTCAACAGCTTAGAAGAGGGGACAGCTTGTGGATAGCCCTTTTGAAGGTCCTTAAACTGGTCGTCTTAACTGCCCAGTCGCCACTCTGCCCAGGAGCCACTGCTGGGCGACAACGACCTGTCTCCTTCCGCGATGTTCGGCTTCTGATGGTTTGAAGTCCCACCACGTATTCCCCGGTACTAATGCTGACCAAACGTTCGACTGAGAGACGAGACAAGCTGCCATCGCTTCAAGGAGACTCCGACTTCGTCGCAAAGGACAACATACCCTGTTCGGGCGCCACGAAAATCTATATGACTTTTTATAGACGCAAAGATTGAGACCCGTTTGAATTTAGTTAATAATTTTAATGGCACCTCGATCGACGACAGCGGCGAATTCAGAGGCTGAGCTAGTTTTCAAAGGCATACGACCACTAATTTAATATATTCCAACAATTTCTCTAAAGCATATCTTAAGCTAGGGTGGCGAAACGGATCGAATTTGATCAGAGCGACGTAAAGAGAGCTGTTTTGAGCTCCCGCCCCGCCCTAAACGTACTTACACTTCAAAAAATAACTTCAACAAATTCCTATCTTAAATTACTTCAAACAGAATTCGCCATCTGAGTCAACAACCTGCACAGAAAAAATTTCATATGATCTCAATATTATGTTTTTTCATATCAATAATTAGCCGATTTGACACACTTGAAATTGACCTGTCTGAAAATATTAAAGCGAAATTTTCAAGCCTGTCAAAACAACATTTTTAAGATCAAAATGATATTTAATAATTTTAGTATTACAGAAAGAAAAGAAATGAATTGAAAATGTCAGGTAAATCCAATACTACTACTCAGAGCTCGCAAAATATGCTCAACCAAATTTTTCAATGCTGTCTGCTCACCGAAATGAAAGGGAAAAATTTAACACACTCTCAACAGAACACTAGATTTTGCTTTTCTCATGTTTTCTGTTTCATAGTTATCGATGAGAGAACACACGAAACTGTTTTACTATAACACAGTGCCGGCCAAATGGAGAGCACAAAAAAGTGCGCTTGTGTTGGTGAGCAAGAGAACTCTCTCCAGAGTACAGTTTTACTTGCAATTCAATGTTCACCGATACACACATTCATGAGTTCGGCAAGTGTTTGCGTAAAAACACGACTGACTTCGGCTCATGGTAGCTACGGCTGGTCTGCTATAACAGTTTGATCGGGATAATTTCGTTCAGCTGTCAGCAGCTGAGCACATCGAGCCAAGTGTCCGAGCAAAGCGTCTTTTTGTTGTTCTGTTACACACTCACATTGGCCTACTAGGATTGAAATCTGTTTGAAATTATGCGAAATTCGATGTCTAATCTTTTAAATGCTTATTTTGAAGCATTATATAGGTAGTACAGCAAATTAAGTTTGATTAGCCGTTTACCTAAAAATCTGATCCAGCTCGATATCATGCTACTGGATAATCTTCATGATTTATTTTTTATGTACAGTTCAGTAAGCGACTCAAACAGCTGGATCATCCAAAGAGTTTTCACGACAATCTCAGTCTTTAACAACGTCGAATTAATTAATTGCAAATTAATTCCTTGGACTGATTACCCCAGTCTGGTCCCCACATCAATTTTAAGCGATATGAGTTTGCGTTTTTATGGACAGCTTTTTCACTCGTACATGATCCATAATATTTCTCGAGGTTATTGGAGCCATTTGCGGGGCATTATATATTGGGTTTAAAATTTCGGGAAACACTTCGCAGTCTAACAGTAAAAATGGACTGCTGTCAGTAATAACAATTTTCATGATACACGCAATTATTGTCTCTTCATTGGCCTCGTAGGCTATTTTCCTTTTCTTTGCATTTTTTTTTGCACACCGGTGTTCTCGTTGACCTCATTACGGAGTACTTCCAGACGTTTAGCCGTCAAATGCCGCCTCAAAATTGTAATATGTTGGACCGATAATTTTATCCCACATAAGCTGCATAGCGATTCATTAAAGTCTTGTCAAATTTAAAAAAAAAAAAAGGACTTTATTATTAATTTGACGACCTTTACACTTTATAGTCAACAATCAACTGCGTCAATGTTAACGGTTTGTTTTGCCTTCTACAGAAGCACACAAACATGCATACACACTTACAGTTTACTGAGGCACACACACATGCTTAGAAGACACTTTCGACAAATTCTGCCCAGGAAAGTGTCTAATGAAAACAGATTAACAAAGCAACCGGAAAAAACTCTCATTGATTGAGCGAAGAGCACGCTGTGAAAAGTCAAAGAATGACTGTATTTTTTTTTAAAAGGGAACACATTTTGGGAGCTCTGCTACTACTACACTCTTCATTTTGTTAGCTAAGTATTATTTATTATTTTATAGAAACAGAAAATCAACGAAATTACAGTTTTTGATATTTCATGTAACACTCTTCTCTTCCTGTCTCTTTCCTTCTTCCTATTGTCTATACATCCTTTCCGATTTTTTCAACTTCCTGTAAACAACACAAATTGCGCTCGTATATGAAAACGTTGTGAGACCGTTTATGGTAATAAATGTCAAACTTCATTTTGGTATTACCAGATTTGGGCTATTGACATTAGTGTTTCCGAAATATAACGTACTTCAGTCCTTTTTCATTCTTTCGTCCTTTCTTTCACACATTCAGTTTTAAAGTAGTCCTTAAACTTGTTTCCACTGTGAAGAAAACCACATGCTTGTTATCACCAAAAGCACAATATTTTCTAATATATGATTGGCTTTTGAATTGGTCCAAACTGTTTCGGATAGCGCTTAGAGTTGGAAAATTATTTGACTATATATAATATTACTAACCTATTGAGCTATCTAATATTATTATTGAAATATTGCTCGGATGTTATTTTGAGTGGGTTCAAAGTGGTTCGAACCGGGCAAATATTTAACGTTTTATAACCAAGCAACACATTACATTCAAAGTATAAATTCTTCCCAGAAATCTTTAGAGGGTTTCGTATAAACGTTAGCATTTCATATTATAGCTGTTTGACTTTATATGTAAAGGGGCACAAATATGCCGGGCTACTAGATTAGATGACGAAAGTTGAGAGATTTCAAACCGCCTGCTCAAAGCCAAGGAGATTTAATGCGTACGGTTTCCCTTCCATACGATTTAGTAGCCGGTCTTATTCGTTTCACTTCACAAATAAAGTAGTCCAAGTTAAGTTCGAAGTGCAATCGTTTAAACGAAAATCTCTAGAGATTTCCAGGACACCCCTGATAGAGATCTATTTAGAGAACTATAGTCTATTGAATCGGTATTATAAACCCTAAATACCAAAATTCAAAATCATACCTAAAATAATTTTCATAATATGACTACAAAGAGAAAAAAAATCGACTCGAAAATGTAGGATTTTCAAGCCATAACGTTTCGTGTAGCTTTTCAACACGTCGCGTGTAGCCTTTTCATTTCAACACGTGGCGTGTTTTCTGTACGCCGCGTTTAGATATTGAAATCCTACATGTTTCGTGTAGTTTTTCAACACGTCGCGTGTAGCTTTCTCATTTCAGTTCTCTTAGAAATGAGAAAGATAAACGCGGCGTGCAGAAAAGCCACACGCCACGTGTTGAAATGATAAAGCTCAACGCGACGTGCAGAAAAGCTACACGTAACGTGTTGAAAGGCATTGCTAAGGCATTTTTGGATACATTTTAGGAAAACTTGTGACTACTTAAATACTGTAACAAATCTGTGTCCACTTGGGGGGTCGCCTTTTGATGGTTAGCCAAGCGGTATGACTATTCTTTGTTAAGTGATGGGAGCCTGGGGGTAAGCAACTAGGCAATAGCTGCAATTCATCCCAAGAGATTCAATTCGTTTAAAAATTCATTTATTCGCACGTGAAATAATGAATAATGAATTTTAAAGAGATAGGTCAAGGTGATAGATAAATAGATAGGTCTGATCCATGTATGGATCACACACTCGATACAAACCCTTGGCACAAGCGACTAGTTCCGGAATTGGGCACAGGCTCGTTACAATACTTAAATAAAAAATATATTTTTATCTGCAAATTTGGGGCTTGATTTGAAAACAAAAATTCATTTCATGTATGATACTTTCTTGCTGTGAAAATTTCATAAAAGTCGGATTCAAATATGTCAAATATGATTTCTATCGTTATCTAAATCTACAGAAGTAGGATCTAAAACAGAAAATCTCTATAAACATTTTAAAGACGAATTATGAATGAAAAATAAAGAATACAAATCTCATCTCTAGTTTCAGCTAGCGCTGAATGTTGGCGCGGTTTTGTCGAGTTAATGACTTTGGCAGCTGTGGCAGCCGAAAGACTCCATGGCTATGGCTCCTGTCCTGACTGAGCCCCGTCAACTGCGACGAGGCGTGCAAAAATCATTTTTCTCGCATATTTTTTAAGCCACCCTACTGCCGTCTCGTGCATCATCAACAAACATCAACATTTATTTATATATGTAATTTTTCACATTTTTTGGTGACGCCGCCTGCAAAAATTGCCAATAATTTTCCAGTGTGTAGGGAATTGTTGGTATTGTTAAGGTGTCGCTTAGCGGAAAGGCAGAAAGAAAGGAGCAAAAAATTTCATCTGGCCTGCTGTTGACAGTTAATTATTTGTATAAATTGCAGCAGATGTGGCAGGCATTGAAGGGTTAAACATAGCATTTGATTTCGACAGCTGAGGAATGTCATAGAATAAAAAATGGAAATTTTCAAAATGTTGATGGAAACTGAAAGTTAATTTTGATTGGTTGTAAAGAGTCGCTCCAAAGTAAAGTAATTCCAGGTGCTAAAGCCAAGTTAGAAAACAATAAAAATATATGAAATAATCAAAAAATACCAAATCCTCTAGGTCGTGTGCATATTCTTATATTTTTTTAAATTAACTAGCCAATTTCGGTTTTTTTTGTAATTTCTTTTCACAAAAATATGTTTTTAGAATCTAAACTATTTCCACTTTTATTTCTCTCAAACGATTTTATCAGCTATGTTTTTCTCCCAACTATTTAAAACTTTGTCAAACAAAAGTTCTACAACTTTTCAAGTCAATTTCACAAAGGCTTAGTAAGAATTTTTCCATTTCGATGTGGTTTCACCATTTGTCAGTCAATTGTTTGTGGCTAAAATTACTCCCGCAGCTGTCAATTTCCCCCCCTAGAGTGAAATTACAAATTTGGAATGTCATGACATCAAGTGTTGGGCTAAAATATTTGCATTCAAATGACCGCCACCAAAAAAAAAAATGGAAAAACAAATCCCATTTGAGCAACATTAAAAGTTTGGCAACATGTTGCTAAGCTCAAAAACAAGTTTTTATTTTTTTAGTTGATAACTTTTGCTCAATAATATAATGCAGTGAAGCTGCTGACATTGCAAATGCCCGTCGAGAGAGGGAACGGTGTTGAGGGGTCAAACAGGCGATAACAACATGCATAAATTTATTTACTTTATGCTCACCAGCTGAGCAGCTCGGTTAATAAACTGCACATTGTTGGATCTGTTTGTTTGGGTGTGTGTGTGTGTGATTGTTAAATGCAAAATAAGCTTCATTTAATAATTGAATAACACCACTCACTACTGTCCACTGTATGATAAGCACCAGGGCTGTTTGAACTCCAACACGGAGTTTGGGCACAGTGGAACAGTGGGTGAAGTACACCCAGAAAACTGTAGTACGAATAAGCGAGACTGAAAGCGGCTTTGGTGCCTCGAGTTTGAATTTCAAGGCTCTCGTTTTTTAGTGAGAACAGATTCTACTTAAATCCAAGAAGATCTTTTCTTGAATTCCAGACTTTTTTATGCTTAATTCCAAGAAGTTATGTTCTTGGTTGTATATTAAATTCGATACTTTTCACTGATTACATACAAGAGGGCCTAACTTAAGACATCAACAATTCTTGATATCCAGCACAATCATCTACATGTTTGCTCTGAGTGTAAATAGAAAATCAGCCATGCTCCCATTTTCGCTTTCGCAAAAATTTGGCGAATTTAAGTCCGAATTTGCTTCAAAAACCGCTTTCAAATCGCAATAGTTTTGCGAATAAATAGTAATTTTAATAACACTGTGCAAATAATTCTGAAAGGGTATGATGGTGGTACAAAAACCTTCGCTGGGTTTGGCCTGGTTAGCTGCCGTTTTCTTTTTATTGCATTGGGATTCGCAACTTCATATCTCGTAAGCTATTTGGAATTTCGCTTTGACATCTTAAAAGAAGTCGTTGCTCTTGGCTTGGCTTACAAAACATTCTAAAGTAGCAACTCAAAAAAGACACTTTTTTATACTCAAAATTACAAAAATGTCTTAAAGTCATGATGTTTTCCCCTCATTTTGTACTGTTTTTCCACTTTGTTTTGAAAACTGTAACAAATTGGACTAAGCAATACAGGACAAAAACGTAGCTTGGACTTAAATAAACAAGCCATTGGAACAATCCAACTTCATTCGATTGTTCCTTCATATAGTTACGGGCCCTTACGCATGTAAAATTGGAACCAAAACTCGAAAAATGACAATTTTTGATAACAATTGGCTGACACAGTCAAAAATTTCGATTGTTTTGTATTAAATCAAGAAAATAGTAAAAAAACATAACTTAAAAACTGCAATTAAAAATATGTAATAATTTTTACTTTTTTACCGAAAATGTTCGTTTTTTCGAGTTTTTTTGACAGTTGTACTTGCTTTTGGGCCTATAACTATATGAAAGAGTAACTAAATGAAGTTGGTTTGTTCTTACGGTTTGTTTATTTTGGTCTAAGCTACAACTTTGTACTGTTTAACTTGTCTGTATTTGTAACGGGTTTCAAGATGAAGTTGAAAAACTGTAGAAAAGTGGTCGAAACTTGGCTTTTTTGGCCAACTTTTGTTATTTTGAGTATGAAGATATAATCTTTTTGATTTGCTACAGAGAAATGTTTTGTAGGTCAAGCCAAGAGCAACCACTTTGTTTAAGATTAAAAAGCGAAATTCAAAATAAATTACGAGATATGGAATCGTTAGTCCTACTCTGAAGCTGAAAAGTTCAAGTGCAATAAAAAGAAAACGGCAACTAATCAGACTCAACCGTGACAGGGTTTTTATACTATCATTATACTCTTCAGAATTTTTTGGTCTTGACGCTATCAACTTTTTTGAGTTTAAAAATGTGTTACAGTGTAATCAGTGATTAAAACCGTAATCGAAAGTGTTACCTTTAACCGCTCAAAACACTTTAAATTTTGTAACCAAAAAACCGGTTATCAGTACCGAAACAGAAACAAATCTATGGGTTAATTTCTCTTTTTAATCTACTAGTAAAAATTTCGACATGTATTTATTTACAATAATTTACTGATTATTTCTTTTTCGCCGCATTAGTGCTAATGAGCAGAGACAAAGCAACTAACCCAAATATTTACCTTCCTCATCTTTCCTTATATTTTTTATTACACTGCCAATTTGTTTGCATAAAAACGTAAGTATTCACACATGTTGTTGTTGTTGTTAACGCTATCACCTTTTTCAAGTTACTCTCTTCCTCTCAATGTGAATGAAAAAGAAAGCCTTAAATATGCTTATGTATGAATATATGTGTGAGAGAAAAATGTTTCTGGCACGCCGTCATCTTGACAGTTTGTCAGTTTGACGCCGGTAACTTGACAAGCTACGATGTAAACTTGACAGTGAATGGAAAAGAGGATTGAACAATTTTTATTCGCGTTGATTCTTGACAAGTTTACTTGTGGACACTGCGTCGATCAAAAACAATTATTTTCGGGAATTGTTTTCTTTTGATATAGAAATAAATAATGAGCAGTGTGGAACAAAAATTAAAGTAAGTGCAGTAACTACATACATACATGCAGATCATGGAAAGATTTGTTTGTGAAAAAAAATGTACATGTGTACTGGCTGTGTGTTGTTGGTTTTCCTTAGCAGATAATTTCATTCAAGTAAATGGTCCATTAGGATGGTCCAATTTTGGATCCCTCTTTTCTTGTGGAAACCAAATGTCGCTGACATCAAGGGGTTCAGTTTAAGGTAACAAAAAGTCATTTATCATGGCAGTGCTGCCAGATTCTCCGAAGCCAAATTTGCTAGATTTGGCAAAAAAAGTTGCTAAAAATTGCTAAAAATTATGTGAAAATTGCCAAAAAAAATTGCTAAGCCATTAAAGTTTTCGTTTTCGACAAATATATGTATGTATTGATGAAAATATGATCCCTTGTCGCAATCGTCGTGTGTTTGGCAATGTGTAGGCATAGTGCCGCTTCCTGTTCCTCCGTTTTTGTTGAATTTGGAACGAAAGGCAACTTATTTTTTTGGGTAAATGCTCCCAACGCAGCCACATGTTTTTTTGAGGCGTCGTGGTGGTGGATATCAGAAAGCTTTGCGCCTATTGCGGAATTGCAAAACGCACAATATGCTCTCGTTGGATCAGCGCCATCCTTGCGAATCCATTGCTTGAACTCCTTACGTTGCAGCCAGGCATCACGAAAATTTTGCTTATAAATTTTTGGCAACTTAACCCAATCACAAAACACAGCAAAAGAGTGAGCGAACACTTTCAAGTTGTTCATATAATCGAACCACTGAGTCAAAAAGAAGTTCCGATATCTTTGTGAACCACCATTAATCGTAATTTGTGCAGTAAATTGCACAAAGGTATAAAAAAAAGTAAACAATTCTAAACAAAATTCAAAAATTGCAAGTTTTGTAATAAAGCTGCTAAAATTGCTAGAGAAAAATTAAAAATTGCTAGATTTCTGGCTAATAGCATTTTAAAAAAAAGTTGCAAATTTTTTTAAAAGTTGCTAGATTAAGCAACTAAATTGCTACAGTGGCAGCACTGTATCATGGTGCGTGCATGTTCTGTCCGTCCTCATTTTTAAAGAATTATGGACCGATGATTCCATTAGCTCATAAATCACACCAACCAATACATTTTTGTGGATGTAACGGTAGTTTGAGAGTCTATTCGGGTTGCTCATCAGCCCAAATGCGACAATTTTGTTTGTTGACGTATCCATTTATACAGAAATGTGCCTCATCACTGAACAAAATTTTGCGCGAAAACAGCGGATCTTCATTGAGCTGCTGAAATTTAAGCGCAAAATTCAAGTCTGTCGGCTTCAATTCTTGAACGAGTTTGATTTTATAAGCCTTTAAACCAAAATCCTTGAGTAAAATTCGCCAAGTTTTCGAATACGATAGCCCAAATGTTGAGATCGGCGTCGAATGGAAAGGTCACGGTCTGCAGCCACACTTTCCGCTGCAATCGTAAATATTCTTCTCACTACGGGCTGGATGTGGTCTATTTGGTCGCGTATTATTCAATAACGTACACTGTGACTCAAATTTGTCGATGGTTTTGCGAATAGTGGTCTCGGAAGTTCGATGATGCACACCATATGTAGCTCGATGTGCACGAAAAACATTTTTCACAGAACGCTGATTTGCGTAATACAGCTGTATAATTTGGAGACGTTGTTGCGGTGTGAGTCTTTCCATGATGATTTGTCAAACAATTCTTAATAGAAATAAGATGACAGATTGATACCAGTCACGCGTGATATCTGAAATATCTATTCCAAAATGTTGTAGTTAATATCTGTTGAGTTGTGTTGTTTATATAGAATTATACTCAACCATAGACCTTGAGCCAGATGTAAACTTTGACTAAAATCAAAACAGGTCACTAAACCCCATATACAGAAAAAAGAATATTGTAAAAAAAACCTCTTAATGAATCATTCTTAATAATGAAATTCACACAATCCATGAATGATATAGTTATACTTTCTTTTTATAAGAATTAAATATTAATTTAAATTGTTATACTCCAAACAAAATTTATGAAATTTATGTGAATGTCCAACTGTGTCCACTGTGCTCTGTTCAACCTGTCTCTCTCTCACTCTTTCTCATCTCATTTGGTCAAATGTTTTGACCGCCTATTATTGCATTTGGTGTGTGTGTGTGTGGGTCTACTGACTGTAAATACAAATTTCTAAAATTAATTTTATTAGGTTAGAAGTACGACTAAGTCTGGTGCTGTATCACACCTTTTGTGTTGAGGCCATCAAAATGCGATAAATTGTAAATAATAATTATAGCACAAATACTCGAACTCATAATATTTAATTGCACTTTGATCGGAAGATAATAAATAACTAATCGTTGTTGTAGACGTTGAGTAAGTTATTGAATGAAAAGCAGGTTTGGTGTAAAAAAATGAACAAAGTTTTGATAATAAATTTAAATTTGAGTTGGGGCCATGCTTGAGTGGGTAACAGATGAAGAGAGAGAGAGAGAGAGAGAGAGAGAGAGGAGAGCAAAATAGGAGAAAAGCTAGATTAACCAGAGTAACGTGGGTGATATGCTAATTTTGAACATAAACAATAAAACAAAAATATATTCAAAGAGATCGATAAACATATGGATGGTCAAGGTCACATTTTAAGGAAAAGTTTGATACATTGGAGTTATGTTAATTATTTTTTATTGCTGGCAACCAGCTAAAGAGATTCACACGTTTATGGGACATCTTCGTACAAATTATGATAGTAAAATATAGCTTCAATAACACAGGCTTATTTCGATCTGATTATTAATTTTAATATAGATTGCACTGAACAAAACTTCATCATTGGCTTTGTTCTATCAGCTCTTGTTTTTGCCACTTCAGGATTTATGGGGCGTCATATCAGTATAGCAGAAAGTGTCTTAATTGGACTCTAAAGTCAGACAAATCTAGTTTTATGGCAATTTTATCAAAATAAATCATCCCCTCTAAGCTAATGTGGTGGTTAAAATTCTATTGAAACAACCTAGGCACCTAGATCAACAAATGCTCTTGTTATGAGAATTTTGTAGCATTTTATATCAGCTTGTTTGGTAGATCTATAGCCTGTTTAATGAAAAGAAAATATATATTTAAATTTATGGGAGGAAAACTAGATTGTCACTCTTAATCTGTATGGGAACTGTAAAGAGGCTACTTGATTTAGCATAAATTGTGATATGTTTACATGTGGATGATAAATTCTATGTTGAAGCCTAGTACTGAGGGCGTTCGAATTTTCCTTCAAGAAATAAGCTAGATATTCCTTTTGTGAAATGTAAGCGGCAGTGTGACCAGATAACCTTAAAAAGTACCAAAAACGGAAAATAAATCAAATAGCCAGCTGATTTGTACTTTGACTTAACTAAGTGATTTAAATTAAGTGAGGCCCAATACACAGCATGTTGCAATTGCAGCAATTATAATGAATAAAAAATGAAAACGCACTTTGCTTTCACCCAAATAGAGCTAAGAAAATTGTAGCATCCATCACACACAACAGTCGACCCAGCCCCAAAAATGTGCGGAATACAATTAGAAATTTTGCCAACTCAGAGATCGTGTCTGTAACTTGGCAAAATGATGCTGCTGGTGTTACCAAAACATACCAATTTTTTTTTAATTTTTTATCATTCAAATAAATAATATTATATTATTAATTATTTTGATTATTTTATTGTTAATTTTTCTTTGTGAGCCTCTACTGACTCGAAAAGAACGAGAAGGCCAAGCTAACTTCGTCTGTGCCGAAGCTTTTATACCCTTGCAAATGCTGTTTTTCAAATGTCTGAGTTTAAGAACGCTTACATAAAAATCTAAAATTTTTCTATCTAAAGCCCATTTTCCGACTGATAAACATCTGATTTCGACCAAATTTCGAGAATCTTTTTGAAAACATATCAAAATAAAAAAATCGCCGAGTTTAAGAACGATAAAATTTAAAACAAAAAAGTTATTTTCGCTAAGACTCATTTTCCTACCGATCGGTCCTATGACAGCTATAAGATATAGTCATCCGATCTTGACCAAAGTTTGCCAATCTGTTTGAAAGCATATAATATTATTAATGGACGAGTTTAGGGACACTTACATTGAAAACAAAAAAGTTTTTCTCAGTAAGACCCATTTTCCGACCGATGGTTCCTATGACAGCTATAAGATATAGTCATCCGATTTTGACAAAAATTTGCAAATCTGTTTGAAAGCATATAATATTAATTATTGCCGAGTTTTATGACGTTAGCATTGAAAACAATAAAGTTTTACTTACTAAGACCCATTTTCCGACCAATTGTTCCTATGACAGCTATAAGATATAGTCATCCGATCTTGACCAAAATTTGCAAATCTGTTTGAAAGCAGATAATATTAACAATGGCCGAGTTTGAGGACACTAACATTGAAAACAAAAAAGTTTTTCTCACTAAGACCCATTTTTTGACCGATGGTTCCTATGGCAGCTATAAGATATAGTCATCCGATTCGGTCGGTTCCGACATATTAGTAGCGTGCAGTAAAAAGAAGACTCTGTGCAAAGTTTCAGCTCGATAGCTTTAAAACTGAGAGACTAGTTTGCGTAGAAACAGACGGACAGACAGACGGACAGACAGACAGACAGACAGACGGACAGACAGACGGACGGACAAAGCTCAATCGACTCAGCTCGTCGCCCTGATCAAGAATATATATAGTTTCTGGGGTCGGAAATGAATATTTCTATGCGTTGCAAACTTCTGGGCAAAATTATAATACCCTTTGCAAGGGTATAAAAATAGTAATTTGCACCTCCATCATGATGGCCACGTCAGAGGGCAACTGGCTTAACAAAGAGAAGATTGGTCGGGTTAAATCCTGTTCCTTTTCTTATTTCTTCAAAAAATTACCAATTTTCTCACTAACTCATCGGAAACTAAGGGCTGTTTCATCTTCCGCTTTTTGGTCTGCTTTGTCTGCAGGGAAAGACAATTAGTCAATATCTTTGCTTATCTTTATATCTAAATATTTGACTTACATAGGAATATGACGGTAATGTAGAGTTTGTAGAGTGAAACTCTAAAATGTCATCGGAAAACATGCTCTCCTCATTGGGCTAGTGTCCTTTAATACGGGCAGGGTGTTGCCATTGTTAAATAATTAAATGGGGGATACCGAAAAGACTTATTACAGTTTCATATTAGACATATTAGGCAGGAAAGCCATTTGGTCAGCGTTGGTTTGACACTTGACACAAGGAAAAATGACTGCACAATATCTCTTGAAGAAATCTCAGCTGTTCAACACAGTCCACACAAGCAATCGATATGGCAACTTTCAAATTACCTTGTGTGTATTGCTTGGCTTTTTGGGTATCAAACTACAGAACGAGGCAAGGAAAAATTCCTTAAGCAATTTTTTATGTATGGAACTTGACAGCTAAAGGAAAATTCGTACGCCCTCAGTACTAGCCTTGAATCAAGTATCAAATTTTCAGTGGGAATCTAGTTTTCCTCCCATAAAGTGAAACATGTATTTTTGTCTTAAACAGGCTGTAACTTTGTCAAATAAACTGATATAAATTCCATAAAAATCACATAACTAGATCACATTTTATTTATTTATTTATTTAAGTTTTACAAAGTTCTGTCAACATTGCAGGGGCCGCTTAAAAAATGGCAAAAAATTATTTCTTACATTTAACACAGAAGAGTGAGCAGAGAAAAGATGGTAATACATATTATAGATAAGACACAAATTTCGGAAAGGTTCATAGTTAGCAAAATTTGTTAAGCAAGGCTGTAGATAGATCGGAGAGAAATTTCTGGTAAGACGCAAAGGAACAACAAGATTTATTTGGCTTAACAGAGCGCAAGAGTCAATATTACCTGATAAGAGTTTGTGAATGAAAAGCACACAATGGCACGTCAGCGGTTCTTAAGAGATGGAAGATCGATTAAGAGTAGTCGATACTTGTAAGATGAAAGATGGATGGTGGAATCCCAGTTGAGGCCACGGAAGGCAAAAATTAACAACTGTTTTTGAACCGCTTCAAGTTGGTCCTGATATTTTTGGTAATGCGGTGACCAAACACACGACCCATATTCAAGTATTGGTCGAACTAGAGATACGTATAAATGTTTAGTGAGATAGGGATCGTTAAATTCCTTGGACCCTCCTTTGATAAGCCCAAGAACACCCATAGCTTTATTAGAGATGACAGAGATATGTCTATTAAAGCTTAACTTGGGGACAAAGCGGACGCCCAAATCATCAACCTCGTAAATGCGTTCAAGAGGATTGTCATCAATCGAAAAGTCATATAAATACGGCAGTGTTCGATGAAAAGTCATACATTTACACTTTTCAGCGTTCAGTGGGAGGGAATTAGCCGAACACCATGTATGCAGAGAGTTTAAGTTCAATTGAAGAAAGAGAGGTGACAACGGGTCCTTATAGGACAAGCAGAGTCTTAGGTCATCAGCGTACATCAAAGCATGCGAATGAAGCAGGACGTGAGGGATGTCGTTAATGAACAGATTAAAAAGTAAAGGTCCAAGATGACTACCCTGAGGTACCCCAGAGAGTACGCTGATGGATTCAAAAAGCGACGAATTGAAACGGACACGCTGGGAACGGTCTGTCAAATAAGCCTTTATCCAGTTAGGAAGGTTTAGAGGAAAACCAAGCAGATACAATTTGTGAAGGAGGAAATCATGATTGACAGAGTCAAAAGCCTTGCTAAAATCAGTATAAATTACATCCATCTGCAGTTTATTAATAAAACCCCTATTCACAATAGAAGTAAACTCAAGCAGGTTTGTAGAAACAGAACATGTTTGGCTATACACACCTGATCATATTAATAGGTACACACCGGAATTTTTTAATTATAGATGGTTTTTTCGTACTTTTGGTGTTCACAACTTTATAATTTTTGGTTTTTTGTTGTTGTCAATGCCTGGCCACACTGTGACAAAGAGTTGAAAGAGGGGCTGCCCCGTATATCAAAGCTTTTCTATAAATTGCGAGTCCACCACACATTTCGCCTAATCATAATTATAGGTACAGTCTCCGTTTCTCACAAGTATCAAGTGAATAATTTTGTAATCAGTGATTTTTTGGTAACTAAAGGTAAATTAAATATAGCTCCTGTCAATAAAGAGAATTAAATAATTATTTTTTTCAGAAAAAATGGGTCAAAATTCTCATTGTACTAAAAAAAAAGGTCGATTGGTTCTTAGTCTGAGAAAAGAAGGCAAATCTTTACGAGCCATCGCCAAATCAATGAACAGGTCTCATTATTTTGTTAAAAATGCATTAGAAAGAAAACCCAGACAGGAAACCCGTGGAAGGCCACAAAAAACAACAGAAACCCTTGACCACTACATAGTAACTTTGAGCAAAAAGGACCCACTTAAGTCATCGAAGGCTATTGCAGCCGAAATTGGGAATTCAGTTAGTGCTCCAACTATCCGAAGACGACTGCAAGATGCCAACCTACCAGGAAGAATTGCCAGAAAAGCCCCACTTATGCGCAAAAAAATATCACCATGCAAGGAACCACAAAGACTGTGTAGGATGCACCGGGGAGAAAAAATGGAGAAACATATTATGGAGCGATGAAACCAAGATTAATTTGTTTGGGAATGACTGTGAAAGGAATGTTCGACGCCCTAATGGAAAGGAATTTTCCACGGTTTACAAAAAAAACAGTCAAACAAGGAGGTGGCAATATAATGGTATGGGGATGCTTCTCCTGGTACGGCGTAGGTCCAATTTATCAGACTACGAACAAAATGAATGCTGAAGAGTACAAATCCATATTGGAAACAGTTATGGTACCGTATGCTTAGGAAAATATGCCATTACGTTGGATATTTCAGAAAGATAATGATCCTAAACACACATCAAGACTGTTATCTAAATTTTTCGAGGACCAAAAAGTTGACGTTCTGAAGTGGCCAAGCCAATCCCCCGACCTTAACCCCATTGAAAACTTGTGGGGAGACTTAAAAAAGAAATTGGCAAAGCATTCATTTTCAAATAAACAAAAAAATTATGGGAAGGTGTCCAAAAACTGTGGTATGAGACATCAGTAGAGACCTGCCAGGCTCTTATTAAAAGTATGCCAAAAAGAATAGCAGTAGTGGCCAAAAATAGAGGTGTATACACTGGATACTAAGTTAGGAAATTCTAATTTACCTAAAAAAAAAAACACAAAATGGAAATTAAAATTTTTTTTCTTACCAACACATGAAGTGTACCTATTATTATGATCACACTGAAAACGTATCTGAAACACAAAATGATCTCTTTTTTGTTATGTTATTATTTTATGTTACAATTAAGTTTATTTTATTAAAAACAAATAGTTTAAGAACCAATGAGAACAAATTTTAAGTTTGATACAATGAATAAAACTGTTTTCTGTTACCTTAAAGTCAGAGTTGGTGAGTGTACCTATTAATATGATCAGGTGCGTACGCTCAAATAGCTAAAATATTAATCCGATAACCGCGCTAATTTAAACGGAATGATTTCTTTTGAAAAAAAAATGCCCTTAATCGAGAGTAGTCTGACTTTAGAGGCCAATAAGGACACTTTCTGCTTTGCTTATATAGCGTCTTTATATGTGCTCTGTCGAAAATAGCACATAAATCCAGATATTTATGCCAAGTGTGACCTCCATAAATCCGAGAGTGCCAAAAACTCAACATTTTCGTTTTTCCGCCATAACTTTGAAACAAGAGCTGATGCAGCTAAACCGAAACCAGTTTTGGAGTCAGCGTACAGTAACTTATCATTATATCAAATCAACAGGACTGCACCTCACAAAGTTGGTCATTTTGTTGGCCTGTGTAAAGGGCTTTAAAAAAGTTAAGGTGTTTTTTATATATTAAGAAACTAAGAAAATAAAATTGAAATA
The DNA here is from genome assembly GCA_037044535.1 of Lordiphosa magnipectinata. Classification (NCBI taxonomy): domain Eukaryota; kingdom Metazoa; phylum Arthropoda; class Insecta; order Diptera; family Drosophilidae; genus Lordiphosa; species Lordiphosa magnipectinata. The sequence goes on along the minus strand of JBAMBO010000913.1, from coordinate 41,546 downwards.
ATTACACATACTAAAGTTTTCCATTTAAAACCTTTATAAGATTTGGATTTTGTCTAAGTTCTTGCTTGAAACTTTTGATATTACTCACACCGATTCACATTATTCAATATGCATATTTTGTTGTAGCTTTTGTGATTAATAATTATGTGCTATTTTCAGTTAAGCCTAATCAAGAATAAAAATTTAATTTGTTCTTTGGACTGTACAAGGTTCATTTGTATGCTATTACAAGCGATTTCTGATGAACTCAAGGTTGTTAAGACAATACACAAAATTATATTAAGTTGAATTTACAGACCAGAAGCATAAAAAAAATCTTTCCGTATGTTAATCATTAAAATAGTTTTGAACTTTGTATTGATCTCAAAGAATTTTCTAGTTTAAGTAGCATAACTCTTATCAAGAAGAGAATTTAAAAGTGTGTCAAGTATACAAAAATAGATTTTTAAATATTGTTACAAAGTAAACAATATTTGTATTAGCAGAAGCAAATCAATTTGCTTGGCAACATGTTGCCAAGGTAGACCCCCCCCCTCTACTCAAATATCATGTTCAGTTGTTGCTCCCTGCCGGCTTGTACATCTCGTGCGTAATTCTCAGTCAAAGTCAAGATCGTTTTGAAGCCGGACTCTTGTCCGCTTATCAGCTGTATGTAGTTTGTAGGTACTGTGACGAAGGCAGCTGCTGCACGAGGTTATCTGTGGCAGCTTGACCAATATTTTGTTTTTGTTATTGTTATTGTTTTTGGGTGATTCAATACGAGTTGAATTTCGCTCTCCCATGTTTCTTTGTTGTCGACAAATCGAAACTGACATCAGTCGACAGTTGTTTGCCACAGCGAACGGAACATAGTGCTTGGGCCCTTTACCATTATTTTGGGATTAGAAGTGAGAGAGAGAGAGCGTGAAATGGCTTACTCTATGTCGACAGTTTGTCTGGTTTTGGGCGCCCTTTGCCTGTGTCTAATGCAAAACGAGATTAATGCAAATCTTTCATTTGCGTTCGGCAATGTGACTTTATTCAATGTGGATTTCAAATCACCCAAATGGTTAGGTAGATCCATAGCAATGAATAGTAATTTAAGGATCGAGAATGATGAGGATCCAAATATTAAAGAGGATGCACATTTGAATACGGTAAGTTCAAATATTAATTACTAAGGGTCAAAATTAAGTACAGTGGCAAAATAATTTATAAAATAAATTTAAAAAAACAGTAAATTGTTTTCTTAGTCAATTAAATCACATCAGTTGAGCAATTGATTGATTGCAATGTAGACAGATTATAAATTAATATATTTATTGTATATCATTGTAGATCATGTGATTTTATTTTTCATTTTAATATTTTCTCTGAATTGTTACAACTATGTTTTCTGTGCAAGCTGCTATACGATTTTGTGATTGTAATAGCAGATACGAACGAAAGATACTTATATAGAATGACATTTAATATCCATGTACATTATACAATATAATGCTAGTGACTAAAATTCAGATATACGAGCAAAATAAAGTCAATTATATAAATAAATTGAAACTTAATGTTTTCCAAATTGATGTTAGCAAGTTCTATTAAAATAGTTTTAAATTCAAGCGAAGCCGTTTATCTATACTTTAAATCAAACCTAACGAAATGAGGAGATCCATCAAGGACTTGCAAGAACACAAATTTTTGCATTGGGCGCTTCTAGCAGGTTAGCTTAGTGACTGTTTAATGACTTCCCTGCAGTTCAACGCATCAGAACTGAATTTGTCAGTGCTGATTCAGACCTGAGAAATAGGAATTCTTCCAATTCATGACTGATTTCAGTACTGTTTTCAGAACTACCCATGAAACTAACCCATGAGTTCAGTATTGAAAGAAGAGAAGGTCATGACGTAGTAGGCCCTGTCTGTGTTGGCTGAAATCCATGTAAAGGCAGCCATGATTTTAGTACCTGCCCTTCCAAATCTGACTGAGAGCTAACTCTGATCATAGAAGAACTAACATAGAAGCACACTTTAAAACGCCTCTCTTTTTATACCCTTGCAAAGGGTATTATAATTTTGCACAGAAGTTTGCAACGCATAGAAATATTCATTTCCGACCCCATAAACTATATATATTCTTGATCAGGGCGACGAGCTGAGTCGATTCAGCTTTGTCCGTCCGTCTGTCTGTCTGTCTGTCCGTCTGTTTCTACGCAAACTAGTCTCTCAGTTTTAATGCTATCGAGCTGAAATTTTGCATAGAGTCTTCTTTTTACTGCACGCTGCTAATATGTCGGAACCGACCGGATCGGATGACTATATCTTATAGCTGCCATAGGAACCAAACACCAAACACGGTCATTATTAATATTATATGCTTTCAAACAGATTTGCAAACTTTGGTCAAAATCGGATGACTATATCTTATAGCTGCCATAGGACCGATCGGTCGGAAAATGGGTCTTAGTGAAAAAATTTTTTTTTGTTTTCAAGTAAATCGTTCTTAAGGTCGGTGATTATTAATATTAAACGTTTTCAAACTAATTTGATAAATTTGGTCCAAATCAGATGACTATATCTTCAGGCTGCCATAGGACTTATCGGTCGGAAAATGGGTCGTAGTGAGAAAACTTTTTTGTTTTCAATTTTATTGTTCTTAAACTTGGCGATTGTTAATTTGATATGTTTTCAAAAAGATTCGCGAAATTTGGTCGAAATCAGATATTCATCTGACGGAAAATGGATTTTAGTTACAAAAGTTTTTGATTTTTATCTAAGCGTTCTTCTCTGTCATTTCAAAAACAGCGTTTGCATGGGTATAAAAACTTCGGCACAGACGAAGTTAGCTTGGCCTTCTCGTTTGAGTTAACTTCATTGTGACAAGTAGATACTTCATAGAGACAACAAAATCTGTTAATCAAAATTACTGTCGACGTAGGAAAACACGGTGGTTAGAGGGAGACGGACATAGTTAAAAAAAAGTCAGAGAGTCAAAAAATAACTCAAAGACAGCGAACAGCTGACAAATATTTGAGTGAAAAGTTGTCGACGCAGCAAAGTGTGCTTCTATGTTAGTTCTTCTATGCTCTGATCCTACTGACCCTAGCAGTACTGAAGGGTTATAATACTCTGTACCAAAGGTAGCCGCACTAGGTGCAGTACTTGGCCCAGTGCGTGTGGCACTAAATTTATAATATGGTGCAGAGAAAATTAAAATCGGGCTTGACCTACTATCTTATTTGTTGAAAATGTATTTTTATCAGGGAATCAAACCGATTCGTATTTCGGTTCCGGTTCTGGTACGTACCGAAACTTGTGTTTCAGTAAAAGGTTCTGTTTTGGTTCTAATAATATTTCGGTATTCGGTTCCGTACCGGTATCTGCTTTCTTATTTCGGTATCTTAGCGAAGACTTAATAAAAGTTATACGCTTACTTGCCCTTCTCAAAGGCCACACAATTGTGGAAACTTTGTAGAGTTTTATTTATTTTTATAAACGAGAGTTTTTGTCGGGTTTTCGGGTTTCACTATTTACTTGTTTTTTCTCTTCACGGTTTATCGATATGGATTTTTCTTTCAGTCTCTCTGTCTGTCTGCTTGTCATTTTCCATCTTCTACTATCTACTGCGTTCTACTCTCGGTTTCGTCATCGTCCATTCTCTATACAGTGAGACCATCATTCGATTTTTTACCAATACCTTAACACTTAACTATCGATACATTTATACATCTTGGTGGTCATTTTCAAATAATTCCAAAGACTTCGATTTGGAAAACGATTTAAGCTCAGAAAAATTGATCACGATTTTGTTTTTTTGTGAAAATACTGAACTATTTGTAGTGTCCTGCTTCTAAAGTATTTGTGCTGCTTTCCTCAATAAGTTTTAATTTGAACAGAAATGGATATAACAAGTACTTTTCAGTTCCGAGGTTATCATTAGCATGACATTATAATGTTGGCCTAAGTATTAGGGATGCAATATTTTTCAAGAGACTGGTCTCGTGTTTTTCTATTTTGCAATACAAAAGTTTTGAAAGACCAGACTACTTTTTGTTGGAAATTGCTTAAAAGTCCCCCAAAACTAAGTGTCAGCTTTGAAGTCTAGTCGTTGCACTCAGAAACGAAACTGTATCGGTACAATGTTTAGGTTCATTTCGGTCTTTTAGGTTCCAAAAATATCGGTACTCGTATACCGGTACACAATCAATTTTAAATATCGGTTCCAGTTTCGGTTCTGGTTCTGAGTTTTAATCTGTTCTTTTCGGTATACGATTCCGGTTCTGGTTCAGGTTTGATTCCCTGATTTTTATAGAATGATTTTATGTATATACATTCGAATTGAATTCGATTGAAAGTATTACATACAAAGAAAAGATTACTTGAACCTGAGTCTGTGCAGACTTTGACTTACGGCGGGTTGCACATATTCTACCTATATCTTAGGGCGTGAAATACATATCTAAGATTCGAGCAAGTGACATTCCTTCTTCCCTTAGATGATTGTTCCCATTTCCTCTTCTAAACTCTAAATGCTTTATATTCAGCAGATAATAATTTTGCCAATGATTGCACTAGAGTACAGTCAAAAAATCTTAAGGATGAAAGCAATTTTTGTTCATGGACGAAATTTTGTTTAAGTATTTCTGTCATAAAAATAATTTTTAAAGAATTTTGAATGTTAAGCTTAAAAAAATGGAGTCTTTTTTAGCGTTTTTAAAGTGGGATTCAACAGATAATAACAGCTAATAAATAGAGGCCTACAACTGCAAAAAATCGCTTTGTTTTAAGTTCCGACATATAGAAATCGAAGACGATTACCATAAAATGACTTTGACTTATGCCAAAGATTTATAGATATTATAGATGACGCATGTGAACCAAAAACGATTTTCTTCGTAGCTGACATTGAATCCCAATTTTTGTAATCGTAAGTAATTGCCTTCGATTTCTATATGTCGGAACTTAAAACAAAGCGATTTTTTTACGAGGAATATATGTATTGAAATTTAGCTATACGTTTTAATAAATGGGTGTTGGCTGAGAGCAAAGATTTATAGATATTATAGATGACGCATGTGAAAGAAAAAACAATTGTTCATGGGAGCTGAAAAAAAATGAAAAAGTTTGTATGAGATGCGGTATCTATATATGTAGTGTCTTTGCTTATACGCATACAAAAAATCCCCTTCCAAGTCGGTGTCAATCATTTATTTATTTATTTATTCAGTGTATTTCACCAACGAACAAACTTAACTGGCTACTACAATAAAACTTAAGATTAGCAATAACAATTAAGCTACAAGAAAAAGTCCCTAAGTAATTGTTCAACAGTAACATTGTTGCTGCTAAAGTAGAACCGCATGCCAACTGGATGCTGATTGTATGTGAGAAGTGCTCTAGATAATTAAGAGCATAGTTGGCCCTATGAGTCCCCACTCTAAATGGAACCTGGGCGAAACATTAATATTCATATATTATAATTGTCGACTCAAAGCGTGAAGAGCAATGGAATACGAGGCTAGCATCGTCAGCTCGTGTTTTCCAAAAGTTACATAGAAGCACTTTGAAAAGTTAAGAGGCAGTAAATTCCGCACGCACCAGTCGGCAACAGAATTCAGATCACATTGAAGGGAATCTCTCAGAATCTCTAAGGTTTTTAATATATATAAAAAATTTCAAATCATCAGCATACATTATATAATGCAAATTAATTAGGCAACCGATGTCATTAATGAATAGCGTAAGAAGCAACGGATGCAGTACACTCCCTTGAAGGAGGCCAGATGTTGCTACGTAGGTTCTAGAAAGTTTGCCATTAATGAGGACTTGATACGATCGACCATCCATAAGATTCAATCCAATTGAGGATGACAGAATGAAAGCCAAGCTTAGAGAGCTTAGATAAAAGGGCATTATGACAAACTTTGTCAAATGCTTTAGAGAAATCTGCGTAGTTCGCATCGACTTGACAAAGATTTTCAAATGCAGAAATGCAAATATTGCTAAATACTTTTAGATTCGTTAAAAACATGCTGATTGAGATCTATGTAAGAATTTACAAGAAAATTCAAATGCTTTGAGACAATACGTTCAAAGAGCTTCGTGAGTGTTGTGGCGAACTATCTATTGAAAACAATAGTCAAACTTAAAATTTGTAAAAAGATAATTTTAGCACAGAAATATTAGTTTGTTGTTGGGAATTCCCCCAGCGCACTGCGAGCAATACCGATCTATGGTGCACAGAAATATTAAAAACAAAACAATTCCGTAAAAAAGGGGTTTCCCGACTTTAACATATAATACTTTGTAACCCCCAAAGTTTGTATATATAATATATGATCAATTTAAGTTAGAAGCCACACAAAGTGTCAAAAAAACCATAAAGTGTGTAAAATGCTGCCCATCGCCGTTGAAGCCGGTGCTGTCCATCATAATTGTTTGTTTTCCTTATAGCTCGACTATCGTTCGTACGATCTTTATCATTTCTTCGGCAGATCGTTAAGCAATACTAATAACTAAATATGCGTAGAAGGAACAAACCATCTATCTTCAAAACTGTGGAAGATATGACGTTTTTTCCGAATTGCGGGAATGGGAGTGGGCGTGGCAAAAATTGAAAATAAACTTGATTCGCCTGCATGTATAAATTTGTTCAAATTTATAACATGTGTTAACTAAATGCACGTAGTGACTTTTATATAAATAAATAATGGTATGCTTCTGGGCATGGCAATTAAAGCCGGGAGCCCATACTTTCCTTAAGTGGTCCACAATACTCCATTTCCCGTTACTACACTTGACTTCCCCGGTCGTCCCGAGATATCAAATCGTTCACCGGCAATGGTGCGTAAGAGGACCCTCGTAGGAAATTAACTACATAGATTGACATTAACAATAATTCAAAAATTGACAATATAATACATTAGTTGAGGATACAGAATATTAACTAATTAACATTAAACATTGCAAAATTCGTTACAAATAAAGTTGACACTCCTGTTATAAAATCCCCTATAAACTCCTGCCTATATTTGGTGGCCTCCCTGAGATTTGAGATTAGAGAGGGCCAGTTGGACCCGCTCATTAATTCAAGCATTTCCCTTCTCTCTAGGTGCAGTACACGGTGGTCACCTAGAATTGGACATCGCGATATGAAATGTGCTGCATCTTCTCTTTCATCCATATTGCATAGGGTGCATAGGCTTTCTGTTGTTCTGTGTGGCATATAATTAATCTGAGCACTTCAGTTCTTGCACGAAAAATAAGCGATATTGCATATGTATCCACATCATCCTTAAAATAATTCCGTTCACATAGTTTTTACTCTAGGCGCTTGTATGTGAATCGTGTATCACTCTGCCTTGCCTGCAGCTCGAACTCATTTTTTTTCTCCAGCGTCAATCTTCTGTAATAGTTCTGTTTGCCACGCTTCCCAAGTTCTGCTGTCATTTGAGTATGTACTTATGTTGTGGGATCCTGCTATAATATCCCATTCATGGAAAAACTGTGATCGGTCTACCAAAAGTTGTTCAACTATGATTTTTGGAAGCCGTGAAGAGTCCAACAGCATCGATTTGCATATATAGTTGAAGTGCAGCTGTAGGGTGTATTGGAACAGTGTAGGTAGGCCCGTTTCAATGTATATGGCGTAGTTCGGGGTGTTTAGAGGCAGGTAAAAGATCTTTTTAATGTAGAAACGAAGCAATCGCTCTACATTCTCGAATCGGCTAAATCCCCAGACTGGGGCCGCATAACACATAATTGCCCTGGATGTGGCTAAAAACAGTTTATATTTGGTGCTGTTGTTGACTTTTTCTTCCAGGTGCTTTTAATAGCGACTTTGGCGTCTGTCAATTTCTGTGCCAAATGTTTCTTAAATGACATATTTGAAGTCAGTAACACACCTAGGTATTTGTACTCATGTACTGTTTCTAACAACACCCCGTCTAGTGTCCATTCATCCGCTCTGGCTCTTCGTCCTCTTCCATCCTTTACTACCATTGTTTTTGACTTCTCGATATTTATCCGAAGACAGTACCTACTAAGAGCATCAATTATTTGTTGCATCACCTGTGGGGTTTCCGCCAATAGCACCATGTCGTCGGCATACATGAGCACCTTAATGCGTTGAGATCCGAACTCTACACCTCCGGGAAGATTCGCCACAATATCATCCACAAACATTGCAAAGAGTAGTGGACTCAACAAGCATCCTTGCTTTACGCCTAAGTTCGTTTCAAACCATTCGGATAGTTGGTTTCCATACCATACAGTGGTTTTATTTAGACTATAAAGGCTCGATACTCCAGCATTGCTTAGCTTTACAAAAGACTGCGCCTGTCGATTGTATCGAATGCATCTTTGAAGTCTACAAAAAAGGTGAACAAGAACTATATATAAGAAGTATAAGTCCCATTCATGTCAAACCTTTATCTCTTACCATCGCCGAGATCTCTTCGTTCATACGGACAGACAAAACATGGCTATATCTACTCGGCTGTTGATCCTTTTTCCCTGTTGCATCCTTTGGCACAAACTTAATATGAATCACCGAGTTTAAAAACGATAAAATTGAAAACAAAACAGTTTTTCTCACTAAAACCCATTTTTTTTACTGATGGTTCCCATGGCAGCTATAAGATATAGTAATCCGATATTGACCAAATTTAGCAAATCTGTTTGAAATCATTTAAAATGAACTATGACCGAGTTTGGGGAAGCTAGCATTGACAAGAAAAAAGTTTTTCCCACTAACACCCAAATAATATTGATAAATATTTGCCGCCAATAGCTGGTGAAGGTGACCGGTAGTGTAAAAGCTTACACCTCCTGCACCAGCAATGACACACACTGCATCAAACCCGGCCAATGCAATATTATTTCAAATGCATATATGTATAAACATTAATCTGGCTCCAATATGGTGGGTCTACGATGAGAGCATGCTGAGACATGCGTAGACTTGCAAATCAAAATAATACAATCAGCTGTTATCTGCGTCATGTAACTAGCCTATTTCCACCAAAGAAATGAAGCTTCATTTCTTGAAATGATCAAGAAATGAAGAAAATGCATATCATTTCTTCCATACAAATTGTTGTTGCATTTGTGCCCTTCATTTCCTTCATTTCTCAAAAATTGATGGCATTCCCCACTGAAGGAACTTTGGTATTTTTTTAAAAAGTACTCGCTACTCTCTGGCACTACTCGTTACTCTCTGGAAATAGAAAGTGTCATCACGCAATAAACTATTGATTTTGAATTTAAAAATAAGGCGCAATTTTGTTTATAATATAATTTAGTCAAAATAAGTTGCTGTATTGTAGCTTTCTGCTGATTATTCAGGGCGTTAACAATGCGTTCGCCCATGGTAATTGCTTTCCTGCCGGGTAGGTCTTTTTTTGCGTAAATATTGCAAAAACTCCCCGTGAGTTTGAAAGTGGCGCCTGTTGTTTAAATCAAACCATTCAGCTGTTTTTGTCAACGTGGCATTGCGAATATCAAAATGATGAAGATTTGTCAATGGAAACAGCATCATTTTTAGAAATGAAAATGATAAGAAATGAAGCCAGTGGAAATAGGCTATTAGTCTCTCTGTGACCATTCGCGTGTAACCGTGATGAACATTCATCAGTGATAAAAGGCCACATTCACATTGAACATTCACATTGAAGAATGTCTCTAAAATGCATTGAAAAGTTTTTTAATTTGATGTTGATTCAATTATTTATAATTTTCTTTTAAATATTCTTTGCAGTACCAACTAATACACAAATACGGCTTTCCGGCCGAGAATCATACAGTCACTACTGAGGATGGTTATATTCTCACCCTACATAGAATAGCGCGTCCTGGAGCCACACCTGTACTGTTAGTGCATGGTCTACTCGACAGTTCAGCCACTTGGGTAATGATGGGTCCTAATAGAGGTTTGGGTAAGTTAAACCAAAATGACTAATCTTTTAATATCTAACTATTTATATCTTTGTTCCTCACTAGCCTACCTGCTTTATGAACAAGGTTATGATGTTTGGATGACCAATGTGCGTGGTAATACCTACTCCAGGCATCACATTAAATACACCACACATCATGCCAAATTCTGGGACTTTACATTTCATGATATGGGTCTACACGATATTCCCAGTTCCATTGACTATATACTCAAACAAACGGGCGTCAGCCAACTGCATTACATAGGACACTCACAGGGATCGGTGGTATTCTGGATTATGGGTAGCGAAAGGCCCGAGTATATGAAAAAGATTATATTGATGCAGGCTTTGGCTCCGGTGGGTTATCTAAAGCATTGTAAGAGTCCGGTGGTGAATTTCCTGGCCGACTGGCATTTATCGGTGAGCGTAAGTTATCCCTTTCCTTGTTTCCTTATCCTTTTCCTTTACTCTTCCTTACTGCAAATGCAACTTAAGTAATTCATTGTTTTCACAATTTCTTTTTCTAGTTGGTCCTCAAGTTGATAGGCGTACACGAATTCCTGCCTAAGAACGAGTTCATCATCATGTTTAACCAAATTATTTGCGATGAGACAACCATCACCAAGGAGATCTGCTCGAATGTAATCTTTCTCACCACCGGATTTGATAAATCGCAGCTAAATGAGACCATGTTGCCTGTAATTGTGGGTCATGCTCCGGCCGGTGCCTCAACCAAACAAATGCAACATTTTGGTCAACTGAAACGATCGGGAGAATTTAGACAATTTGATTATGGTTGGCTAAGGAATCATTGGCGTTATGGTAGCATATCTCCACCCAATTACAAATTGGAGAATGTTCAGGCCAAGGTGGCCTTGTATTATGGTCCAAATGATTGGTTAGCTCAACCCGATGATGTTGAGGCATTGCATCGCAAATTACCAAATGTTGTTAGCAAATATCAAGTGGATTATCCAGAATTTAATCATTTGGATTTCATTTGGGGCATCAATGCTAGAGAATTGCTGTGGGAGCATATGTTTGAGACTATGCGTTATCATGAGAATTCGGTATAAAATTTACGACTAATTTTAAGTTTGGTTAAGTTAAGTACGGACAGTATAAATTAGTAGTAGGTAAATTTTTAAGCTAGGTATTTATTTAATTTAGCATTTTTTGAGAATTTAATAAATAGAAATAAAAAAGTATGAAAAATAAACAAACAAAATTTGGTTTCATGGTTGGTTAGAAAATGAAAAGGAAGGTCAGCTGTTGGGTAAGTACACCGTTCATCCCGTCCCTATGAAGAGCTATATAAAATTTTGTAAATTGATCACTAAAACGCAAATACACTTGGGAGTGATCCGCTGCACTTTCAAAAGCTGAATGAATCTTTATTTGATAGTTGGTATCTATTAATATATGTTTGGTTTAGCAAATGTTATGCAATGTATTACACAATCTTACATCGCCAGGTCGTGTTAAGTGCTAAAAAATGGCACCCTCCCATTTGGGAGTGCGTTATATTTATCTATTATTGGGTGCCCCCACTCTTGTGTTCAAGCATAAGCAGATAATAAATGCCATCCCGAAATCTAAAGCGACATAAAATATATTTTATTGAAATTTTGTGCCGCTATTAAAAACCATTTATGACGTTAAACATTCAGACTACTAATTGATCCCATGGAATTTTAATCTTTTTCAAGCAGCCCGATCGCGGAGATCATTTCGGGTCACGCGTGTTTCCCGCCTTGCGGGCAAAACTAAATGAAAATACTAACACTATATAACAAAACTTAAAGTTTTTGGAAAGCTTTTGAAATGTGGATTTTCTGAAATAAGGTCTCCAAATCACAAAAAATAAATTTTCTTATCCCCAGGATGAAATTCTTTCGTATCCCTGAGAGATAACTCACTCAACTCTTAGCATTCTGTTATAGTATTTGTGACAGACAAACTAACTAAACTTAATCTTTGTTTTATATAAAATAAACAAAGTGGCCTAAATCGCTACAAATGGTGACCCCTTCTGAAAGAACAATTAACAAATTATCATTGAAATGGTTTTAATTTGCGACAAAAAGCCGTAGCTTCCATTACAAACAAACAGGGTACTGCCCCCGTCGGGGTGCCTGGCGTCCAAATACCAAAACCAACAGCAACAAAACAAAAAGTGAAAAGTGCAAAAGACATTAAATAAATTCATATGAATAAAGTGAGAACAATTTAGCGTACATACACACGCGCGCGCCAGACGCGGGCAAAGCCAACACACACAAATACGTACAAACTCATGTACATCGCCACAAATGGTCACTTCAAACATGAACACATGTGAGCACTCCCAAAAAACAACAACGACTAAAAACAAAAAAAGTTTTCAATTAACTTAAATTATATCTTGTGGTTCCTACCAAATGATTCGCAACCTTCATTTATCAGAAACGTTCATGCATACATGAATACGTCATATTAGAATCCAGTCCAATCCACCTTGTCAAAAAGAGATCGGTGGCTGGCGGGGTAACACTCATACACAGCGCTTGGCTTCAGGCATCACATGTCCAGTCAACTCGACGACATCAGCCACTTACATACAGCATCACATATCCTTGTCAACTCGACGACATCCAGCTAAAGCCTTAATGTCAATTCATCAATTGAAAGTTCGAGCTTACGAAAAAAACCTTGCTCAAACATTTCAGCAACACATGGATCCCACGTTCCTGCGAAACAACAAGGCAAACCACGCAGAACATATCATAAAGATACAAGCTAGCATTCAGCGTCAACTAGGAGGAAGTGGCTGTGGCGGATCACAGTTCATCCCGCTCCAATCACAGCTACAATCACAGTTCCCGTCATTCGCACATAACCAAAAAACTATTTCGAAGATTTGCACACGAAATAAATAAAATTGAAATTTTTATACTCTGTACAAATGGTACACAGAGTATATTAAGTTTGTGCAAATGTATGTCACAGGGAGAAGGAATCATTTCCGACCCTATAAAGTATATATATTCTTGATCAGCATCGACAGCAGAGTCCGATATAGCCATGTTCGTCTGTCCGTCCGTCCGTCCGTATGAATGAAGAGATCTCAGAGATGGTAAAAGATAAAGATTTGACATGTATGGGACATATACTTCTGATACTTGCAGGCAGATCAAGTTTATTTTCAATTTTTGCCACACCCCCTACCGCCCCCGCAATTTCGAAGAAACGTCATATCTCTTACAGTTTTGATGATAGATTGCTCGTACCTTCTAGAGATATCTAGTAATCAAAATTATTTATCGATTTGCTAAAGTCATGATAAAGATCGGATGAACGATACTCAAGTTATGAGCAAAAAACGGCCAGTTAAGAGAGAGAGAGAGAGAGAAACTGAGAGATGAGCGCGTATAACTCGTGAGCAAATGCGAGCTGCGACATTAAGGGTACAGAGTATGTTATAGTCGGGCTTGACCGACTTTTCTTCTTGTTTCCTAAAGGTTTTAAAATACTAAATTATGAGTTTTGTTTTATACTTTTATTTGCAATGCAAAATAACATGAGCTACCAGATTGGCCCGAAAATATGAATTGCTAATGAGAATTGATTGACAATGGATCAGTCTCGTGTATATGATGAGCCTCATCAAAATTTTAAATGAATTACGAACAAACAAGAGCATAAGTTAAAGTAGGCTCTGTCCGACTTCTATATACCCGTTACTCAGGGTAAGAAATGTGTTAATATATGGCTACACTATCACAAAACTTTTGTGGAAGTGGAATTGAGAACATTGGTGAATATTTAATTATGATGTAGATTTTGAAACGGGTTTCGGTGGTGAAATGGTGTTGATTTCAGATGATTTTCGTATGTTTACTTTAGGATTTCTGAAAGTTTGACCTCAGAGTAGAGTTTCGAATTGCATGTTAAAATAAAAAAAAACAGGAAAGCTAACTTCGGATCGACCAAAGTTTATTTACCCTTGCAGCTTGATGGCGCCACTACTTTGAGCATTTGCTTACCAGTATGGCAGCTATACGACATATTCATCCGACGCTGATCAAGAATATTTATACTTTGTGTGTTCGGAGATGCTTTGTTCTGTGCGTTACAAACGTGGGGACTAATTTAATATACCCTTTACATGGGTCTAAAAATTGTGTAACAGGGGCAAACCATTTCCTAAACAAATTCGAATTCAGCACACGAAAATGATGTAGTATAATTTCCAACCCATCTACACTAAGAAAAAGGTAGCAAACTTTGAGAGAATAGCGTTGAGCATGCTCTCACAGTTTCGTTTTTAATGGGAGAGGGATGTGTGGATAAACTACTGAGATGAGAGCGCATTCGTCTATTGAGAGCAAAACTCTGTCGTTGTCAAATGTCAGCGGTCTGCCGTCAATCTATTTAATGTTGAACATTTCTAGTGTGAAGAAGCAATCGATTAAAGGATTAAAGACACCTTAAATAAAAATAAAACAACATTAAAAAATAGTGGAAAGCTAACTTCGTCTCGATCGAAGTTTATATACCCTTGCAGCTTGTTTAATTTATATAAATTACTAGCATAAAACCCGGTGCGCTTCGGTGCGCCGCCATCAGTAAAGCCTTTATCAATATGGAACTAATATGTCACTTCCACACATCCCACCCGCTTCCCACCCATATCCCACCCACATCCCAGCCACTTACCAACCACTAACCACCCACATTAAACACCCACTAACCACGCACATCCCACCCACTAACCATCCACATCCCACCAACTTACCACCCACATCCCACCCTCTAGCTACCCACTTCCCACCCACATTCCATCCACTTCGCCCCAGCATACCACCCACATCACACCCACTTCCCACCCACATCCCTCCCACTAACCAACCAGTTTCCATCCACTTTCCACGCTCTTTCCACCCAGTTCCCAGCCACATCCCACCCACTTCCCATCCACTTACCACCAACTTCCCACCCACTTCCCACCCACTTCCCGCCCACTTACCACCCATTTACCACCCACTTCCCACCCACTAACCACCCAGTTCCCATCCAGTTCAAACCCACACTCCACCCAGCTCCCATCCACTTCCCACCCACTTGCCATCCACATCCCATCCACTTCCCATTCGCTTTCCACCCACTAACCACCCACTTCCCACCCACATCCTATCCACTTACCACCCACATCCCACCCTCTAACCACCCACTTCCCACCCACTTTCCATCCTCTTCGCCCCAACATACCACCCACATCACACCCACATCCCTCCCACTAACCAACCAGTTTGCATCCACTTTCCACGCTCTTCCCACCCAGTTCCCAGCCACTTACCACCCACATCCCACCCACTTCCCATCCACTTACCACCCACTTCCCACCCACACTCCACCCAGTTCCCATCCACTTCCCACCCACATCCCATCCACTTCGCATTCACATTCCACCCACTTCCCATCCACATCCAACCCACTAACCACCCAGCTCCCATCCACTTCCCACCCAGTTAGTTTTTTGCATGTAGAATTTTCCGGCCATTTTCACACACCTGAATTGTCCAACATTGAAAAATCGCTTTTCAAACTATCTCGTATTCTATCATTACAAACCGAGTTTTAAGTAGTCAATCGGCTGCGTAACTGTGCAAATGAGTTTGGAGCAACGCAACCTTGACCACTCACTTTCCACCCAGGGGGGTGGTAAATTTTCCGGAAAATTGGTATGCAGCTCTTGTTGAATTTTCATAAAGATCTTTTAAAATGAGTTTGAACTTGATCGGATGGTAAACAAAAAAGTTTCATACAACAGTTTTTCGCGAATTTTCCACATTAAATAGATGAAAATAAAACAGATAAAAATACTGTGAAAAATTCAGCATCCTATCTCTTATGGTTTGGGCTGTGCGACGGTCACCAGTGAGTCAGTCAATTAGTCAGCTTGAACTCTTTTATATATATTGAAGGTTTTGGTTGATTTTCATTCCAAAAATTAATTTTAGCGTTGAACAATATTAATGTCTAAAACTCAGCTATAGATGGCGCCATTACTTTGATAACTTTAGCTACTTGGTTTAATAGGTGTAACCTATGTACTTTATTGAATAAAACGTATATGCTTACAACAACGCGATGCGGCCGCCAACCGCGCGGAAGCGAAGCCTGACAGAAATTGGTTGTCGTGCTCCTGCTGCTTTAGGGATGATAACGATAGAGGTGATAACGATAGTTTTAAAAGCGTTATATTTTGAATCCGTCGAAAACTAAAGGTTTGATACGAATTACCTTGATTGTTTAATTGAAAGGAGAACATGTAACATTTTCGAATTCACTTAATTAAAAATCGGAACATGGCAGTATATCTCTTATTTGAACTAAGTACCGGGCAGATATAAATTGAAAATACATCATTAGGAAAACAAAATTCACGTTGCAAATTCAATAATTGAAAAGTGTTGTCCATTTTCTGGTTATAAAAGTTCTCAACTCATCTTCTACGGCCCCTCAACAACTGAAAGGTACAGTAAACTTGCTTTTGGCTGTTGTTGTTGCGCCGAACTTAAAATAAATTCAAATGATTGGTATTTTTTTTTGTTATTTTAATTCACTGTCATTACATTTAGGTAATTATTACTTGAGTAAAATTTTATCCACGGAAACCGCCGCTGCTAAGATAAAGGACGTGGTTTAATTCTACCACCGCCAAGTGCACTAGGTATTCTTATTGATCCATCTTCAGCGGCAAAGCTTGGTTTTTGTGGTTGTTTCTTAAGATCACCTGATGGTGCGTATGGATTGCCGCCGAATTGAGGTAGAGCGGAGGCCACGGCCAAGGCCACCAGCACGAACAGCGCGATAAACAGTTTCATGACGTTGATGGTGTTGCTTGTTTCCACTTCCAGAAAGATTCAAAAACTTGGCTACTGCAGCACCAAACATTGCCTTTTATACAATTTCCGAACCGGCAGCTAACTAAGCTGAAGAAGTCAAACAGCCTCAAAAAAGGTAGAATCTATAGCAAAAAGCAAAATAAACAAATTCAAATTTGGGCTAACCAAAAACTTCCGTCCACACTATGTTAACCGGTTAATCATTAAGCTTTCTCATTTTTTTTTTAATATTCTTTGATAACGTGCCTCCTTAATGACAAGCATTAGAGATGAGTGGTTAGGGAGACGGGGAACTACTTATGTGAACAGCTATCTGGAAACACTGAAATCGGTCCAAAAACTGTGAGAACTACACTTAAAAATAATGCCACATATGTTATATATTTCTATTATGTGCAATTGATCTGTAATTACCCACTGACACACTTAAATTGGCATCCGACTTTCAAGTTGAAAAATAGTTTACCTCCAGCTTCCCCAACAATTTCACTTGACCTTTTTGTAATGGTTTTGATTGTCAACTTGTTTTTGGAACTTGTTTAATATATTCTATCGACAGTGAGCATGCCTCTGAAATTATTTTCCTTGCAATTTTTTTTTTTTTTTTTTTGCATATTAATTGCACTGATTCGCGTGAGTAGCTCGAGATGCTATTAGTTGGGAGGTTGAAGTGGGATTTGCTAATAAGCTTACTTTGTTTGAATTAGCTACGATATATGCCATTTGACTGAGTTTTGCTATTCAGTGGCAACAGATCGTGCACCGGGAACAGTTCAAACTGAGAAGAAAAAGTGTAAAACTAAACGAAGAAAATTGAATGGAAATTTTAAAAATGATAAATTTAATTCCATAAGAAATAATAAAATAGTTGGGATTCATTTAAAAAACGCTTAAAACAAATTAAGGACCAATTGTTTTTGATGCACCAATATGTGGAATATTAACCAAATTTGTGAAATCTAGGCTACCTTTTTGTCATTTCTTGGGACATCAAAAAAAGAAATTCAATTTAAGGAGTCTTTGGCTGGCAAAAATCTGTTGCAGTTGATAGCCATTCAGGGCTTTGCATGAGTTGACTCAAAGTTCCCCTTGACTCTGTAAACTTTTAATCATAGCTCACAAAATTATTGATTCATTGAATTATAGCTCATGACAAAGGTGGTCGAAATCGTGATAAAATAGACAGTGGAAAATGGTCGACATTTTCAATTGATTGCCAATTCGAGACTAACGAGAAGGCCAAGCTAACTTCGTCTGTGCCGAAGTTTTTATACCCTTACAAATGCAAATGTCACAGTTTAAGAACGCTTACATAAAAATCAAAAAATTTTGTAACTAAAACCTATTTTCCGACAGATAAACGTCTGAAAAAAGTTTTTCTCACTAAGACTCAATTTCCGACCGATCGGCCCTATGGCAGCCTTAAGATATAGTCATCCGATTTCGGCCCAATTTTGCGAATCTGTTTGAAAGCATATAAAATAAGTCATCAGCGAGTTAATAAAACTAAACAAAAAAATTTTTTACCAAGACTCATGTTCGACCGATCGGTCCTATGGCAACCATAAGATACATATAGTCACCCGATGTCGATCAACTTTTTCAAATTAGTTTGAAAGCGTTTAATATTAATAATCACCGACCTTAAGAACGATTTACTTAAAAACAAAAAAGTTTTTTTTCACTAAGACCCATTTTCCGACCGATCGGTCCTATGGCAGCTATAAGATATAGTCATCCGATTTTGACCAAAATTTTCAAATCTGTTTGAAATTATATAATATTATTAATGACCGAGTTTAATCACGTTAACATTGAAAACAAAAAAGTTTTTCTCACTAAAACCCATTTTTCGACCTATGGTTCCTATGGCAGCTATAAGATATAGTCATCCGATTTTGACCAAAATTTTCAAATCTGTTTGAAATTATTTAATATTATTAATGACCGAGTTTAATCACGTTAACATTGAAAACAAAAAAGTTTTTCCCACGAAACCCCATTTTTCGACCTATGGTTCCTATGGCAGCTATAAGATATAGTCATCCGATCCGGTCGGTTCCGACATATTAGCAGCGTGCAGTAAAAAGAAGACTCTGTGCAAAATTTCAGCTCGATAGCTTTAAAACTGAGAGACTAGTTTGCGTAGAAACAGACGGACAGACAGACAGACGGACAGACAGACAGACAGACGGACAGACAGACGGACGGACAAAGCTCAATGAACTCAGCTCGTCCCCCTGATCAAGAATATATATAGTTTATGGGGTCGGAAATTAATATTTCTATGCGTTGCAAACTTCTGGACAAAATTATAATACCCTTTGCAAGGGTAAAATAAAAGTTTGGTGATACAAGCTTGTAGCCAAGTTTGATATAGCCTAAGGGTGCACGCACACATGCGGTTGAAAGATGAACTGACGGCTGACCATGATATTTTAGTACGTTAGCAAGCCGAAATAAATAAACATGCTTGATTGATTCTGCCAAGCTGAGCTTACAACTGAATCATGTACATCAATGCACTGAGAGTGCTTATTTGTCAAGATTAGCCCTAAGTTCTGCTGTCAGTTTATCTTTCAGCCGCATATGTTTTGAACAAACAATGTTTTGACATGTTTTGTTGTACAGGAAAACTTATAAAATGCCATTTGAAAGGAAAGTCGTCGATAGGTAGAAATTTGTTGTGTTCGATGAAATTTATTTAATAACTATTGAGCAGGGGCAAACTTAAAATCTACATTAGAAAGAAGCTTAGAATGGTTACTGACCAGAAATACTATTCAAATTTTCGGATAAAGAAACTACCTTTAACGTTTTTAAATTATGGCATATACGAAATGTGAGAGTGGATTTAGTAAAGATAGAGAGAAATCTCCATATATAAAAGACTTTGTCCTGACTGACTCACTAGCTGATTGTCAATCTACTTACAGCCCGAACTGTAAGAGTTACAAGGCTGTAAATTGGAAAGAAGTTCCCATTTGTGTTGAAAGTGAGACCTAAGACGGGGGTCGGAAAAGTTTGTTTGTTCATAATTGTTGGTTAGCGACCTTTCTAATTATTAGAATGAAGATGTTAGCTGGCTCTAGGTCTTAGAATGTAGATGTTAGCTGGCTCTAGGTCTTAGAACTAGCTAGACCTAGAGCCAGCTAACATCTACATTTGTTTGTTCAGCAATCATGATTGCTGGTAATCAGAAATACTCATAAACATACAAACGATTAAATAATTACTTTATCCGCATCGTAGTACTCAAAAATGATTACTTTTTAACTGTAATCAAACAATGCCGGAATCACTAGTGCAGCTCTCTAGTGTTTAGGGATAGGGAGGCGAAAAAATTTGTAATCTGATTTTCCGATATTGGAAAATTCTTGCTGAGCGGTGGGAAATGACTTCCGGGGGTATATTCTTTCAGTATGAACATGAGAAAGGAAACTCACCCCCAAGGTGGGAAAAAAGGGATGCGGGGGAGGTGGGTTCAAGGAAAACTGTTATTTTTTAGACGATCTGAATAAAATTCCGTTTGTAAGTGTTTTTGATCCCACTTTTTGAAAAACCGACTAGCAAAGTTGTGAAATGGAGGGCGGGGGCGAGCTGAAGGCCAATCGTTTTTTTTTTTTTGCCAAACTATAAAATTTTGTTGGAAATCTCTTTAGGGCAAATAAATGCCAAAACTATGCTCCAATTTTGGAAAACCCAGCAGCAAAGTTGTAAAAGGGAAAAGGCAAAGTTGTACAACGTTGATTTCAAGAAAATGGGAACAAAAATTGAAATAATATTTTCAAATTTGGAAAATTCAACCTCAGGTCCAAAAAGTCATTTAATATTTGACTCTCTCGATTGACTTCATACTAATTCTAATATGTGTTCTATACTGTATAAGTATATGAAGCTTTCTTCTTCTGTTTTGCTCGAGGAGGTTTTAGTTATTGACACCGTGCTTTTGTTTCGGTCGTCCCTTCGTACTGGCTTTCTAAAAGTCATTCGCTTTCCTATTGTTTCACTGGAGATTATTTAGGTCGAGCTTGATCTGTTTGTAGCATGATCTATTTGAACCATGATCTGTTTGCAGTCATTAAACTGTGCAACACTAAAAAGTTGATAGAGTCGAGACCAAAAAATTCTGAAAGGGTATGATGGTAGTACAAAAACCTTCGCTGGTTTTAGCCTGGTTGGCTGCCGTTTTCTTTTTATTGAATTTTGAAGTTTTCAGCTTCTGATTGGGACTAGCCACTCCATATCTCGTAATGGAATTTTGCTTTGACGTCTTAGAGGAAGTTGTTGCTCTTGGCTTTACTTACGAAACATTCTTAAGTAGCAAGTCAAAAAAGTTACATCTGTATACTCAAAATTACAAAAATGTCTTAAAATCATCATGTTTTCCCCTCATGTTTTACTGTTTTTCAACTTTGTCTTGAAAACTGTAACGAATTTGACTAAGCAATACAGGACAAAAATGTAGCTTGGACTTAAATAAACAATCGACTGAAACATACCAACTTCATTCGATTGGTCCTTCATATAGTTACGGGCCCTTAAGCATGTAGAATTGGAACCACAACTCGAAAAATGTAAATTTTTGGTACCAATTGGCCGACACAGTCAAAAATTTCGATTGTTTTGTATTAAATCAAGAAAATAGTAAAAAAAACATAACTTAAAAACTGCAATTAAAAATATGTAATAATTTTTACTTTTTTACCGAAAATATTCTTTTTTTTGAGTTTTTTTGACAGTTGTAATTGCTTTTGGGCCTATAACTATATGAAAGAGTAACTAAATGAAGTTGGTTTATTCTTACGGTTTGTTTATTTTGGTCTAAGCTACAACTTTGTACTGTTTAACTTGTCTGTATTTGTAACGGGTTTCAAGATGAAGTTGAAAAACTGTAGAAAACTGGTAAAAACTTTGCTTTTTTGGCCAACTTTTGTAATTTTGAGTATGAAGATGTAATTTTTTTGATTTGCTAAAAAGAAATGTTTTGTAGGTCAAACCAAGAGCAACAACTTTGTTGAAGATTTAAAAGCGAAATTCAAAATTGCTTACGAGAAGCTGAAAAGTTCAAAGTGCAATAAAAAGAAAACGGCAGCTAATCAGACTAAACCCAGACAGGGTTTTTATACTACCATCATACCCTTTCAGAATTTTTTGGTCTCGAAGCTATCAACTTTTTTGAGTTCAAAAATGTGTCACAGTGTTATTAATATGAGCTGACTAACTCGAATCTAAACACTTTCAGAATTGATTTACTTGAACCTATTTTTCAAACGTTGAAACAAAGGACACTATGAACCCACATATGCAGGTCTCTCATAGCCTTGCTTCGAGTTTTTTGGATTAGAAAATGAAAAATTTTGAGAAAGCATGTTAAATTTCTTACCCGATGGCTCCCACAATCATAATACGGACTCCCGGTTCAAAAATTGTTCAAAGCCATATTTCAGAATTTACTTAAGCATTTATTCTTTAATGTCTTAAGAAGTATTGTGGCTATGAACTTTAGCTTTGTTGAGGCCGTTTCCAAATCGGTTTAAACATGATCAAAAATGGCTTAACTGTTTATGAACTCACCCATTAAGGTGTCAATAATAGTTAAGAATTTTGTAAAAATTTTGTATACAGAGAAAATAAAAATATTCAAAATCTACACGAAAATGTGGGATGTAGGGAAAAAATGTCTGCACTTCTGATTTTTGTTTATATGCTGCTACTTTAAAGCTCAATTATTGCGGTATGCATCATCTCAGAGCAGAAGAGAAAGACCCACCCACTAAGTTTGTTTCTGAAAAACAACAAATCAAACGAATTTTATTACGTACTCTGGTGGGATTTGAACTCGGGGCCCTTAGACTGAAACACGATTGGAATGATTTTTTAAACGACTCCGCCACGGCGCGCGTATAAGGGCAAGGCAACTCAGACAATGAATCTACCTAAAGATACACATTCTCAAGTTCGAATTCTTCGCTATCCCAATTTATATACGGGCAACTGAAACTGAAACTGAAATAAGAATTCAGTACTGATTTAGGACGTAGGAATTCAATATAAAAAATAGAGGAAAGCTAACTTCGGCTCGACCGAAGTTTATATACCCTTGTAGGTTGTATAATTTATAAAATTAATATTTTAAAAGATTTTCGTCGAACATTCTTAGCTGAGTTATTTCCCAAACACAGCAATAAGATGGCGCCACTACTTTGACCATTTGTTTGACAGTTTGTTATATGGCAGCTATACGATATATTCATCTGATTTTTACGAAACTTCCCAAAATTGTGTGAAAACTAATAATATTCATAATTGGAAAGTAAAAAGACGCTACCATTGCAAACAAAAAAGTTTTTCTCACTAGAACTACTTATTCGACCGATCGTTCCTATGGCAGCTATATGCTATAGTCATCCGATTTGGATCAAAATTGGCAGAATTGTGTGGTAGCATATAATACTGATCAGTAACAAGATTGGGAGCGATAGCATTGAAAACAAAAAAGTTTTTCCAACTAAGACTTTTTTCATCACTATATTTTGTATGGCAGCCATACTATATAGTTAACCGATTTTCATCATACTTGGTGGAAACATGTGAAAGCATAGAAAACTTATAAATACGAGGCTTGGCGGCATTTGCATTGCAAACAAACAAGTTTTTCTTACTAAAACTAGTTTTTCGACCGATCGTTCCTATGGCAGCTATATGCTATAGTCATTCAATCCGGCCGGTTCCGACAAATGTGCAGCGTATTTATACCAAAAAACTTCGTGCAAAGTTTGGTTACTATAGCTTGAAAACTGACGTAGGAGATAGCATAGAAACAGACGGACGTAAGGACGGACATGGCTATATCAACTCAGCTCGTCATGCTGATCAAGAATATATATACTTTATGTGGTCGGAGATGCTTGCTTCTATGCGTTACAAACAACTGGACAATTTTAATATACCCTCTACAAGGGTAAAAAAAGTTAATGTAGAAAACCTATAGCGTTCGTGTGGTATTCAGATTGCTGCATGAAAAGTATAAAAGTTATATGGAAATAAGCTGATTTTCAAATGTCGTGTAGACTTTGTCCACCTAACACTTAACTTTTTTACATGCGGCGTTTATATTTTTAATTTCTACATGTTTCATGCAGTTTTTCTGCACGCTAAGTGTAGCTTCCTGCATTCTACATTTAGCGTGTGCAATTACGAAATACGTTTCGTTTAGGATTGACGTTTCTACACTCAACGTGTAGCCAATTTTGTTTTCTCTGTGTATATTATACTAACTTATACCCGCGGCTTCGCTCGCATTTGTGTATGTAGAAGGTAATTGTGCGAAAATTGAAAATTTGTTAGGTGGATTTTCCAAAAAATAAGTCAATATTATATTTATAGAATTTACATATGGAGCTTTGAATATTAAGTTGAATCTGATTGCATGGAAAAACAAATATCGGATGAATACCAAAAGAGTTTCCATATTTTTTTAAGTGTAGCTTCGAAAATAAGCGTGAAGCTAATCGCTTGGAAACTAAACATTAGCCCATACAACATTGACCAACCACTTTCCACCCAGGGGGGTGAATTTTCCATAAAATTGGTATGCAGCTACTGTTGAATCTGAATCTGAACGGAACAACAAAAACAAAAAAGGTTCATAAAACAGTTATCCGATCTTAGGTACTCACTTCAGGATAAAACTATTGTGAAAAACTCAGCTTCCAGCTAGTGAGTCAGTCAGGTTAAAATCTTTCATAGATTAATCTATTATTACCATAGTAAATACACTGAGAAAAAAAACATCAAAAATCTAGATTATAGCAATCAATTGCTTATTGATTATAGTTTCGAAACCGATTATATTCCCAATTCCAACAGAACTGAGCAGCTCGGTTTAGTCATTGATATTGAAAAAATAGTTTTTAAACTAATTGAATTCAGCTTTACTGTCAACAGAATCGAAATCTAGATTCAAATTGGCCAATTAAGTCACTTGTAATTTTGCTTTTGCATCTTTTCATTTTATATACAAATCTCTCATAGACTTGCGTGTTCAAAGTTGAGATAAGGAAGTGATTTCAACATTTCAACTTTGTTATAATTGAATTGACCATGTCAAGACGACAAAATGTCTTACGATTATATGGCTCACTGATCTGGCTTTGCTTGCATTTAAATTTCTGTGCCGCTGACATCATAAAATATGATAAATCCATTATAGAAGATAGTCAATTACAAACGGTAAGGCAGTTTACATTATCACTGCATTTCTTTAACTTTACGCTTATGCTTTCGACAGCCCCAACTGATCCGTAAATATGGCTATCCTGCGGAGGTGCATAAAATTCAAACTAAAGATGGTTTTGTGCTAACTGCTCATCGTATACCCAAACCGGGGGGACAACCGGTACTTCTAGTTCATGGTTTGGAGGATAGTTCTGCTACCTGGATATTATTGGGACCCACAAAATCCTTGGCTTACCTACTAAGTGATAAAGGTTATGATGTTTGGTTACTGAATACGCGTGGCAATCGCTATTCCCGTAAACACCTCAGATATCATCGATTGCAGCCACAGTTTTGGGATTTTTCATTTCATGAATTGGGCTCGTTTGATCTACCTGCTAGCATTGACTATATTCTAGCCCGAAGTAAGGGCTTTGGACAAGTGCATTATGTGGGTCATTCACAGGGTACAACCGCATTCTTTGTCATGGGCAGCGAGAGACCTAAATATATGAAGAAAATTAAACTAATGCAGGCTTTGGCTCCCGTGGCATATTTTGATTATATCGAGGGACGAGCTGTAGTAGTCTTATCGCGTTATGTGCGGTTTTTGTCTGTAAGTATTTAATTATTTATTTATTTGATTGTTTTGCATTAATACTTTTACCTTTTCAGTCACTTTCACGTATCTTTGGCATTCACGAATTTCCACCGGAAAATGAAGTCTGGCGTCGATTGTTTTATCAAATCTGCAGTTTTGCTTTTTCCAACACTTGCACTTATTTCTCACTACAACTCAACGGCGTGGATGTGGAGCAATTTAATCAAACTTTGACACCCCTCTTCCTAGGACATTTTCCCTCTGGTAGTTCAGTGAAATCCACGATTCATTATGGCCAACTGGTTCGCAGTGGCGGCTTCTTTAAATATGATTATTACAATCCATATGAGAATCGACGGCGTCATGGATCAGACAAGTTACCTCAGTATAATCTGACGAATGTCAATTGTAAAGTGGCCTTGTATTATGGTAAAAATGATCGATTTGCAGCTGTCAAGGATGTGCAGCATTTAAGGCAGAAATTAAGCAATGTGGTACATGATCAACTGATGGCAAATAAGAACTATAATCATGTAGATTTTATTTGGGGCAGCGACGTGAAACGTATGCTTAATGATGATATGCTGGAGGTAATGCGGAAAGTGGACCAGGGGGAGTTGTAGGTTTCTTATCTTCTATATAGCTGCCATGTATGACATAAATCTGTAATTAACTTTGTTATTTATTAGTACTAAGTACTGTGTAGAAGATTAGAAATCAGCCCTTAGTAAGAAATATTAAAATAATACTCGGAAAAGTGATAAACAGAGTTTAAGAAATGGCTGGAAGTAATCATAGAGTTATGTATTTAAAGAATAAGTATTATATTTTATATCAATAAATAAGTATTGGCCAAAAATATGACCTTAATATAGCAGCAAATAGCTCAGGATATTGAGTACGCGTGAACTTATTGGAAATACCACTGTTGGATGCTGCAGGCGAAGATAGACTAAGCTACGAGTGCTATATAAATGCGCCAATAGAACTCCTGAAAGAACTGGCTCATATTTTTAATAGGATGTATAAAGGGGAAAGCATAGACTCCGCTTGCTCAAAAAGCATCATATTTCGTATCTACAAAAAAGGCGATCAAATTACAGGTGAATATCATTAATTAATTGTGCGGCAAAGATTCTGATGGGTTTTCTCAATGATAGGCTGACCAGATGGGCTGACGAATACAACGTATTAAATCAGTTTCAGGCAGGTCTTAGACGGAAATATTCGACTATGGATAATATTTTCAACCTAACGTCCATAGTACATCTGAAATGGAATGAAGGAAAAAAATTTGCTGCGTTCTTTGTCGACTTCAAGGCAGTTTTGGATAAAATTCCTAGGAAAATTTTGTGGTACAAGGTTCACATGCTCGGAGTCTCAAGCAAAATTCTGATTTTTATTGAGCGCATCTACAGCGATACACGAGCGGCGGTTTGGACTGTAGAGGAATTGTCAGAGTCATTAGAGGCAAAATCTGGAGTTAGGCAAGAATGTCTTATGTCACCACTCCTCTTTACTCTCTTTTTAAACGATATACACGAATGCCTGGGTGGAGGCCTGCACTTAGGAGACGTAAATATTCGTGTGCTGCTATATGCAGATGATATTGTCATCTTAGCCGATGATCCAGGAGTATTGCAACGAATGATCTATTGCTTGGAAGAATATTGCGACCGCTGGAATATGGAGGTTAAT
Source organism: Lordiphosa magnipectinata (assembly GCA_037044535.1). NCBI lineage: Eukaryota > Metazoa > Arthropoda > Insecta > Diptera > Drosophilidae > Lordiphosa > Lordiphosa magnipectinata. Next base: position 14,230 of record JBAMBO010000913.1, on the reverse strand, counting down.
ATGACGAAGTCTGATATAATGAACTTCAGGCGAAGCAGTCGTCTAGCTGCAGCTGAAAAATGGAGGTTTAAAGACTTGCCTGTAAAAATAGTCTCAGAATACTGCTATCTGGGAGTGACACTCACGCCAAAGCTATCATTTCAAAAACACGTCCAGAAGCGTACAGAGCTAGCAAAAACAAGCATAAATGAGACCTGGAGTAAATATGTATTTAATAGTAATTCACCAGTAAATTCCAAATGGAAAGTCTACAATTCCGTATGTTGGTCTATACAAACTTATGCTGCCCAGATTTGGGGTTATATCTGCTTCAAAGAGATCGATAATTTCCAGTTTTTCTTTTTGAAAAACAGTTTAAACCTGCCACCTACAACACCAGACTATGCACTCGCCTTGGAAAGAAATGTGGAATATGCGCACCTATTCTCTTTTGGACAACATGTCAATTATATTTCCAAGGTTCTTTTTGAATATAGAGAAGAACGGCTTCCAAATTTACTTGCTAAAAAAAATTTTACAAAAAAATATATTTTGGGCTAAGGAATTAAAAGCATTATGTGTCTCAAATTGTTTAGATTGGCACGACATGGAAATCTTGAGAACGGATGGAACGGATTATGCGTACAAATGCTGGCTACTCTAAAAAGCACACAGATGGATGGATGTGCAACGGAAAAACATTAGTATGACCAGATTCTATAAGTATCTGCACAGTGATATAGGAGAAAAGTATCTAAATATACCGCCGAGAGATATTTCGTGGGTGATGAAAGCCAGATGTGGTATGCTTTTGCTCCAGGGAAACAGTTACCAGCAAGTGGAAAGCCCTATCTGCCCCCTATGCAATACAGAAGAAACTGAAGATATCCAGCATTTTTGTGGGAAGATGTCCTGTGCTAAGGGAGTTCAGAGTCCTGCACCTTGGTCAAGCCATCTTAAATACAAGCGGCTTAATTGATGTGCTGAACTGTCCAAGCGCAAACGATTGGGCGACTTTAGTCAGGTTCCTAAAATTATCATGGGAGTATAGGAACCAAATTTTGTCTGTATTATTGTAATAATGTCATACGAACTTTAACGTACAAACTGTATAACATGTTCTTAAATGCCTAAATACTATATATGTTAAATTTTTTTATTTTTTTTTTTATTTATTTAGAGTTGACAAAAAAAGGCTGTCAACGAAAATTAAATACGTTACAAAAATTTTTATGAGCTACTGAAGCCTATCAAAGAAAATCTAATAAAATTACAAAATAAACTAATAACGACTCCGACACGGTGGGGGATTTTTATTTGCCCGTCCGGCCAGCTATGCCCCTATTCACAGCCAATTGTAGTCAGAGACGTTATTAGAGCTAACAAAAACTTTAATAATATAGAGATCGAGAAGAAAGAGAGAGAGAGAAAGAGAGAGAGAGAACAAAACCTACAGTTAAGTAGGAACAAAGGAGACAAAAAATAAGATAATATATTAAATTAAAAAAAAAAAAAAAAAAAAAATAACTGAGATAGAGAGAAAAATATCTAAAAGTAAACTTTAAAAATAAAAAATTTATACGAAAAACTTAAAACTAAATAACCGGAAAATCTCTGACCCGGTGGGGGAGGATTTTTTAGCCAGTCCGACAAGCTATGCCCCTACTCACAGCTGGGAGTGGTCAGAGATTTCCCCGGAGATAATTATAGAGAGACGTTTTTAGAGAGAAGAGAGAGAGATCTGTTGAGAGCAGGTGATAGAGATCATTGTAATTTTGACATAAGACCCGAAAACGATTGTGCTGGGCATAATCAGTTGTGCATCTGGGCAAGATTAAAGGTAAATAGTTTCTAGTTGGCCTAGAAGGAACGGAAAAGTTAAGGCGACCTAAAAGTTCGGTAGAGTCTACATCACTAATGATTAGCTTATGAAGAAAAGAAACGCCTAGGACTGTTCTACGATCAGTTAACGAAGGAAGGTTAATAAGCAAGAGTCTACTGGAGTACGATGGCAGACGAAGGTTAGGGTCCCAATTTAGTCCACGAAGAGCAAAAAGCAAAAATTGCTTTTGTACTGATTCGATACGATCGATATGCTTTTTGTATTGCGGACACCAGACGGACGAGCAGTATTCAAGTACAGGACGGACTAGAGCAGTGTACAGGAGCTTTTTGGTGTAAGGATCATTAAATTCCTTCGACCAACGTTTAATGAATCCAAGTACACCATTCGCCCTATTAACAATCGAAGAGATATGAGGATTGAAACTCAATTTGGGGTCAAAAAGAATTCCAAGATCAACGACGGTAGATATTCGTTGCAGGGGTTCATTGCCAATCGTATAAATAGCCAGCGAAGGTTTGCAACGATGGAAAGTCATAAACATGCACTTGGAGCAGTTAAGGTATAAATGATTAACCAAGCACCAAGACTGCAAGGAGTTTAAATCATCTTGCAATCTAATGGAATGCGTCGGGTCATTGAAAGATAAAATAAGTTTAACGTCATCGGCATACATAAGTATCCGAGAGTAAGATAGTATTGTGGGTAGGTCATTAATAAAAAGAGTAAAAAAAAAGGACCAAGGTGACTACCTTGCGGTACACCGGACGTTACAGAGACGGGCTTTGAAGTGTCTGAACGTAATATAACTTTCTGGGTTCTATTTTTTAAATAGGACGAAATCCAGAGCAGAAAAGAGGCGGGAAATCCTAACCGATCAAGCTTATAGAGGAGAAGATCATGGTTTACAGAGTCAAAAGCCTTACTAAAGTCGGTGTAAATGACATCGGTTTGCTTTTTCTTAAGGAACCCATCATTAACCAATGAAGTAAATTCAAGCAAATTGGTCATAGTTGACCGACGCTTAATAAACCCATGCTGGAAAGGTGATAAAAATCGATTTGCAATAGTGCTGCAAGGTGGAGGTTATAATCTCTTCAAATAATTTAGGAATAGCGGAGAGCTTAGCTATGCCTCTGTAATTGGAAATATCAGATTTTCCACCTTTTTTATGAAGAGGAATGATATAGGACTCTTTCCAAAGAGTTGGAAAGACCGAAGAATCGAGTGATAGATTGAAAATCTTAAGCAAAGGTTTGCATAAGGAACTACAGCACTTTTTAAGAACACAACTAGGAATGTTGTCAGGGCCAGGGGAGTATGAGGATTTTAGAGATTTTAAATGCGAAAGTAGGGAGCTTTCACTAATCGAGGGAACATAAATCGAGTTAGAAGAAGGAATGGTATATGGATAAGAAGTGTTAATAAAGTGGATAGAGGAATACGTTGATTGAAAAAAGTCTGCGAATAGGTCGACGGCAGCAGAATCATTGCCAGCCTTTTGGTCACCCAGAAAAAAAGAAGGTAGCGATGAAGATCTACGCTTAGAGTTCACAAAGCTATAGAATTGTTTAGGGTCCTCTGCAAATTGAATTTTGCACCGGGCAAGATAATTCTTATAGCACTCAGAGTTAAAAAGTGTAAAGTTGGATTTTGCTATTGAATATTTAGAGAAATCAACAGCCAAGCCAGATCGTTTATACTTTTTGAAGCATCTAGACTTAATATTTTTATACTCTGTACCGAAGGTACATAGAGTATATTAAGTTTGTGCAAAAGTATGTAACAGGGAGAAGGAATCGTTTCCGACCCTATAAAGTATATATATTCTTGATCAGCATCAACAGCCGAGACGATATAGCCATGTCCGTCTGTCCGTCTGTCTGTCTGTCTGTCTGTCCGTCCGTATGAACGAAGAGATCTCAGAGATGGTAAGAGATAGAGGTTTGACATGTATGGGACATATATTTCTTATACTTGCAGGCAGATCAAGTTTATTTTCGATTTTTGCCACGCCCCCTCCCGCCCCCGCAATTTGGAAAAAACTTCATATCTCCTACAGTTTTGGAGATAGATCGTTCGTTCTTTCTAGAGATACCTTGTAAACAAAATTATTTATCGATTTGCTGAAGGAATGATAAAGATCGGATGAACGATACTCAAGTTATGGGCAAAAAACGGCCAGTTAACACCACCCACCCCCCCACCAATAACCACAGCAACATACCATAACCGTTCAACACAGGCAATCTTAGTGCGAGAGAGAAAGAGAGAGAGAAACTTAGAGAGCGCACCGCGTTGTGCGCGGGGTGTTAACTGGCCGTTTGACTCCTGAGCAAATGCGAGTGTAAGGGTACAGAGTATGTTATAGTCGGGCTTGACCGACTTTCTTGTTCAAATTAGAAAGTCTAGGGCAGTACCAAGGAGGATTAAGTGACGCGGGAGAAGCTACGCTATTAGGAACACAGATATCTAAGAGAGAATTAAGGGATTCGTAGAAAAAGGCAAGAGCAAAGTCAAAATCAACCGCATTGAACAGAGGTGACCAGTCTGTTGCACAAATAAGTTGATTTAATAATGTAAAGTTTCCTTTACGAAAACAACGACGAGGTTTATTAGGAATTTTAGAGGTTGATGAAGTAGTTTCAGAAAGTGAAAGAGAGATTTCAAGAGTAGGATGGTAAATATCTTCGGGCAGTGATAGAGGGGCGGACCTAGAAACTACAGCATTAGTACTGTCAGCGACAAAGACAAGATCCAGCAATTTATTAAGATCGTTTGGAATTGAATTTATCTGAGACAAGGACATATCAAACAGATTATCTAAAAAGTCATGCTGTGTTGATGGCACAAGATAGGTTGACCCATTAAGATATGACCAGACGATGTTTGGTAAATTGAAATCACCTACAACAACCAATGAGTCAATGTCTCGTAATTGGGCACAAACATCTTTTATACAAGTTATATGGTTCATATAAACTTGAATATCGGAAGAAGGAGGGATATAGGAGCAAGTAATATATAACGAGAAGGAAAGAAAAGAAACTTTTACGGCTACAAATTCCACACCATCAGGCAGACTTAGTGGAATTAATTCCGAACGGTGGCTAGTCTTCACTGCGATCAGTACACCACCACCTCTTCGAGTAGGTCGATCATATCGATATTTAAAAAAATCATTTGACAAAATTTCGCAGTCAGAGATTGATGGATTTAACCACGTCTCTGAGAAGGCAATAATGTCAAACTCAAATGAAGCACTATTCAAGAACAAGGTAGTAAGTTTTAAATTAAAAGGCTGACGGCTGAAAGCCAAGAATCAGTGCTTCAACCAAATTACCAGTCTATAAACCTTTTACTCCATAGTACACCATGTCGTAAAGTATCTTCATTAATTAGCTGTCCATCAGGCTATTTCGTTTATTAATATCGTTGAATAAATGGATGAATTACCCGAAATCGAATATTTCCCATTTTGCTAATTTTTTCCTATTCTAACTGTCTTGGGCTAAAGCTTCTAGCTGCTGCATATGTGTCAGATAAACCTGGAAATAAAATCATGAATTCCACCTGATTAAATAGACAGGTCGTACAAGCCCAATGTAGACCTTTTCTGTTCTAAAATGCAGTCTTAAATACTGCAGATTTTAAAATAAAAATCCATTGTTTAAACACAGCCAAAAGTTGAATTACATTTCATTATTTCATATATTGGCCTGTCTTAATACAGCCAGCATTCATGTCTTCAATTTCACCAAATTTACCACAGGGGTCAAACAAAAACAATTGCAAACAGACAATGGATGCACTTACCCAAAAACAAAATTGAGGGCGAGATCAGCAGAGAGTGTAAGCACAACACAAAAACAAAAAAAAAACAAAATACACATTTATTAAATGTTAATAAACTTTAATAATTATATTAAAACACAAGCACTAACACAACAAATCAAGCAACGGCAGCCAACATTTGATCGCGAGAGCAAGAGAGAGCGCATGAGCGAGCGCGTGTGCGTATAACGGAACCATAACTAATTTGCAGACAACGGCCAACTAATAATATTATTTAATGAAAAGCCGCACAAAGATTGAATTCAACACCAGAAGTACGCACAGATCCACCCGAAATCAAAACATTAGTAAAAAACGCGCTAAAAAAGCGAAATAGTTAATAAAACGCGACACACACACACTGCCGCAGCCGGCTTCAAGGATAGGAAATTATCGAACTAGCCAGCTATCGATAAGCACTGTAGTCGGTGACTAAAGCAGTCCGTTATAGAGCTTGGCTTTTGAATTTGAATTCGAATATAAGTTAAATTGAATTTTTATTAGATTTTGATAAAATTTTAAGAAACTAATGAGAAGAGTGCGTTACTGCTGACTTTTAAAACATAATAGGTATTTACTAATAAAAACAATTCTAAGGTACATTGTTTTTAAGGCAAATAAATTTAAAGTCCTAAATTAATGAATAAATTGATTTTCGAAAGCCTAGATTAATTTATTTTGTTCTTCTTAAGCTAAGCGTTTACTGTAAGACTAAGGAAAAGAAATACATTTATACTACTACTACTATAGCAAAAATTTTAACACAGTTCGTCCGTCCGTCCGTCTTTCTGTCCGTCTGTATGAACGCACAGATCTCAGAGATGGTAAGAAATAGAGGTTTGACATGTATGGGTCATATATTTTTTATACTTGCAGGCAAATCAAGTTTATTTTCTATTTTTGCCACGCCCCCTCCCGCCACCGCAATTTGGAAAAAACGTCATATCCCCCACAGTTTTGATAATAGATTGTTCGTACCTCCTTGAGATATCTAGTTGTCAAAATTATTTATCGATTTGCTGAAGGAATGATAAAGATCGGATGAACGATACACAAGTTATGAGCAAAAAACAATTTAACCGGCACCCCCCCTCGTATTCAAACAAACACAATCTTGGCCAATATATGAACTGGTACAGAGAATGCTATAGTCGGTCTTAACCGAAAAACAATTTATTCATTAATTTAGGACTTTAAATTTATTTGCCTTAAAAACAATGTACCTTAGAATTGGTTTTTATTAATTAACACCTATTATGTTTTAAAACTCAGCAGTAACGCACTCTTCTCATTAGTTTCTTAAAATTTTATCAAAATCTAATAAAAATTCAATTTAACTTATATTCGAATTTAAATTCAAAAGCCAAGCTCTATAACGGACTGCTTTAGTCACCGACTACAGTGCCTATCGATAGCTGGCTAGTTCGATAATTTCCTATCCTTGAAGCCGGCTGCGGCTGTGTGTGTGTGTCGCGTTTTATTAATTATTTGGCTTGTTTAACGCGTTTTTTACTAATGTTTTGATTTCGGGTGGATCTGTGCGTACTTCTGGTGTTGAATTCAATCTTTGTGCGGCTTTTCATTAAATAATATTATTAGTTGGTCGTTTTCTGCAAATTAGTTATGTTCCCGTTATATAACGCACACGCGCTCTCTCATGCGCTCTCTCTTGCTCTCGCGATCACTTGTTGGCTGCCGTTGCTTGATTTGTTGTGTTAGTGCTTGTGTTTTAATATAATTATTAAAGTTTATTAACATTTAATAAATGTGTATTTCGTTTTGTTGTTGTGTTGTGCTTACACTCTCTGCTGATCTCGCCCTCAATTTTGTTTTTGGGTAAGTGCATCCATTGTCTGTTTGCAATTGTTTTTGTTTGACCCCTGTGGTAAATTTGGTGAAATTGAAGACATGAATGCTGGCTGTATTAAGACAGGCCAATATATGAAATAATGAAATGATATTCAACTTTTGGCTGTGTTTAAACAAAGGATTTTTTTTTGGAATTTGCAGCATTTAAAACTGCATTTTAGAACAGAAAAGGTGTACATTGGGCTTGTACGACCTGTCCATTTAATCAGGTGGAATTCATGATTTTATTTCCAGGTTTATCTGGCACATATGCAGCAGCTAGAAGCTTTAGACCAAGACAGTTATAATTAGAAAAAATTAGCAAAATGGGAAATTTTCGATTTCGGGTAATCCATCCATTTATTCAACGATATTAATAAACGAAATAGCCTGATGGACAGCTTATAAATGTAGATACTTTACGACGTGGTGTACTATAGAGTAAAAGGTATATAGACTGGTAATTCGGTTGAAGCATTGATCCTTTTGATGAATATTCAAACAATTTATTAGCCATTGCAATATATAACAAATAAAACAAATCATCTCCAACCCTATAAAGTATATATATTCGTGATCAGCATCAACAGTCGAGTCGATTTAGCCAAGTCCGAGAGATGGTAAGAGATAGAGGTTTGACTAGTATGGGACAAAAACTCATTATACTTGCAGGCAGATCAAAAAAAAAACGTCAAATCTCCCACAGTTTTGATGATAGATTGTTCGTACCTTCTAGAAAAATCTAGTAATCAAAATAATTTATCGATTTGCTGAAGGAATGAAAAAGATCAGATGAACGATACACAAGTTATGAGCTAAAAAGTTAACCGACACCCCCCACTTCCAACAAACCAGCCAACCACCGCTGTATTCAAACAAACACAATCTTTGGGAGAGAGAGAGAGAGAGAGAAACTTAGAGATGAGCGTATAACTCATAAAACGGCGTATAACGCGTATAACACGTATAACGAGCGTACAGAATACAGAGTATCTTATAGTCAGCTTGACCGACTTTCTCACTTGTTTTATTATATGAAAATAGATAATATTTATAAACTTATTTTAAGTCAGAGTAATAATTAACTATTTAGATAAAAATACAGATTTACGTGGAGACAATCCCAGCTTGGTGACAACGTTAAGAGTTTCATATTGTGTTACGAGCTCTAGTTCATCAAATTCTTCGTCTGGCCCAAACATTGGGTCGTTGGACCCGACCAAAAGGTGGTGGATCTGCATCCGAATGTTTCTCTGTAAGTGAAGCAAGGGACCAGGAACATAACTTATTTTTGACATATTTTTCTGTTTATCCCACTTAAGAAATTTATGCACCCGCAGCAATTTTTATAGCATGTCCATTTGGATCTGACCATATGAATATTGCCGGCGTATCAAATGGTATTCGTTCTGGTTTTTTGTTCAACCAGCTTGAAATAAAACAGCATAAAATATAACTGTATATGACGTCCACGAACGATCAAACAAATCTGGTTGATCAGACTAATACATAAGGTAAGACCGCATAAATTTTGCCGGTACATTTTTTATGCACTTTTGTGAACATGAAAGCCACAAACATAAAAAAGCAAGCTTCCAACATCTTTTAAGAATCTCCCGATTCTTTCTTCAGTAAGCCATGGAGAATGAGTATTAGAGAACAAATTTGCGCTGCCCGTCAATTTTATAGATAGTTTTATAGAATGATACTTTACAGTGCCAGTAGGAAAACACAGTGGTTAGAGCGAGACGGACATATTCCCAAATTTATCCAGAGAGCAAACAGCTGACCAAATGTATCCAAAGAGCGTAAATTAAAGCGAACAGCTGACTTATTTCTGACAGAAGCGGTGTCGACTGCGCAATCGTTCAATCTAGATATCTTAGTCTATGAGTAAGCTTTTTGCTAAAGAATCATTACTTTAACCAGTTGGGAACTGCAAAAAGGAATGAAAGCAAAAATAAACATGCCATTATGCTTTCATCTAAGTGTTTCAAAGAAGTGTTTTGTAGGCCTGGTTAAGAGCTACAAAATTGCTGAAGATAGTAATGTAAAATTCCAAATAGTTTATGAGATATAGACTTACTTCATATAGCTTTCATATAGTCGATCTGGCCGATTTGAGCTAACTTTTTTGGTTTTTACGCTATTGAACTGAATTTTAGTTTGAACATGTATTTGAAGCTCCTATTGAACTTTGTTCAGTTAGGCACACTATTTCATATAGCTGCCATATAACCGATCTGGCCGATTTGCACCAACTTAGTTGGGTTTAAAGATATTGAACTGAAATTCGGTTTGAACACGTATTTTAAGCTTTTTAAGCGACGTATCAAAAATGGTTCGGCATACTATTTCATATAGCAGCAATATAACTGATCTGTTCGATTTGCTCCAACTTTGTGGTCTTTTACGCTATTGAGCTGAAATTCGGTTTGTACTTTTATTTTAAGCTCTAAATACGACTTACAAAACTTTTTTCGTTTGACGCTACCAAGAAAAAATATAAATCTGCACACTTTCGTTAACAACTTTGCATTTAAAGCCTTAAGCAGCGTTGTGCCATGCTTAAGTATTATTCCACAAAACACAGCTCCAATGGTAAGGGTCAACCTAAAATTACACATTAACATCACCCGGCACAATTGGGCAAACGAAAACAAAAATGACAAACGCGTTATCAACTTATAATCTTAAATATCTTGACTAAAAATTTGCATTTTTACAATTTTTATTTTGCTTCTAACTTTTTAAGCAGACGCACCAAAAGTTGGTAGAAATTTGCTGCTCATTTCACAAAAAACACGTGGCACACAAACAGCTGACTTCAACAGCCCGTCAACAAAACTGTTTGAAAATGTTTTGTTTTTTATCTAATAGGTGTATGTAAATATTAAAAATAGAGGAAAGCTAACTTCGGCTCGACCGAAGTTTATAATACCCTTGTAGGTTGAATAATTTATAAAATTAAGGTTTTAATTGATTTTCGTCGAACATTCTTAGCTGAGTTATTTCCCAAACACAGCTATAGATGGCGCCACTACTTTGACCATTTGCTTGCCAGAGTGTTATACGGCAGCTATATGATATATTCATCTGATTTTTACCAAACTTCTCAAAATTCTGTGGAAACTGATAATATTCATAATTGGAAAGTAAAAAGACGCTACCATTGCAAACAAAAAAGTTTTTCTCACTAGAACTACTTTTTCGACCGATCGTTTCTATGGCAGCTATATGCTATAGTCATCCGATTTGAATCAAAACGTGCAGAATTGTGTGGTAGCATATAATACGATCAGTAACAAGTTTGGGAGCGCTAGCATTGTAAACAAAAAAGTTTTTCCCACTAAGACATTTTTTCAGAACTATATTTTGTATGGCAGCTATACTATATAGTTGACCGATTTTCATCATACTTGGTGGAATTATGTGAAAGCATAAAAAACTTATAAATACGAGGTTTGGGGGCATTAGCATTTCAAGACAAACAAATTTTTCTTACTAAAACTACTATTTCAACCGATAGTTCCTATGGCAGCTATATGCTATAGTCATCCGATCCGGCCGGTTTCGACAAATGTGCAGCGCATTTGTACCTTAAGAGATCGTGCACAGTATGGTTAAAATATCTTTAAAACTGACGAGATAGCATAGAAACAGACGGACGGACAGACGGAAGGACAGTCGGACATGGCTATATCAACTCAGCTCGTCATGCTGATCAAGAATATATATACTTTATGTGGTCGGGGATGCTTCCTTCCATGCGTTACAAACATCTGGACAATTTTAATATACTCTCTTCAAGGGTATAAAACCCAGTTAATATATGAAATCTGAAAAAAAAAAAAATTTCGGTATTATGCCAAAAAAAGGCAAAAAAAAAAAACAGTGTGCACTTTAAGACTCTAAGGAAAAGAATTAAAGTACTACTTCTAATAGTAAAAATCTGTAAATCTGTATCTGTAAACAATTCTTTCAAACAATTTGTAATCAAGGAAATGTTTCATTAAATGGTGTCAGAGTCACTCTTCCAACAAGTGCCCTCCTAAAAGTAGACAACACTTTGTTCATTGTGGTTTCCTCTACTGTAAAGCCAACAATTGCCCAACAATGTGATAGGCACCACTCAGCACTCGGCCCACCCTCTTGTCTTCACCACTCACAAACACTTTCCCCAATCCCTTGAACCAAGCCTAAGCCAAAAAAAGCAAAACTAAAATGCCAAACTTTACCCATTTTCTACCCATTCAAATGCAAATCTGAAAACTGAAAATCTTCAAATGACTTCGATTGGTTTCTGGTTTTGGTTTCTGGTTTTCTGGTCTCGAAACTTGTATTTTATTTTTTTTTTTTTTTTGGGTTTTCTGCTGTTCGGAAAAGCGGCTTTTGTTTGGCCATCAAAAAAGTTTGCTTGGGCGTTGCTTTTATCACTTGCACTGCAGGCCAGCAGGAGCAGCAGGAACAATGGCCATGTCTTTGGCACTTCTAATCAAAATGCATAAAACAATGGGGGCAGGGCCGGAGCAAAACATACAATTTTAACGAATTTAATTTGTGTTCTCACCAGTTTATGAGCAGAAAGTTCTCGGGGGGGGGGCCAAAATTCGATTTCCGCTTGGTCAAGTGACATGATTGATACACCAAGAAACAAACAACAGGACAAGGGACTTGAGATGAGATCGACCACAAGGTGGGATGGGAATTGGAGCGGATGACACGTTCCAGCTTACAAAAGCTTGAGGTTTAAATGCCATTGTATGCTCTTCTACAGACTGCAAATGATTAAGTTTGCATTTTATCAAATGACACTTTTATTTTCTTGTGGTTGTCCAGACAAACTCTAAATAAAAAAACACACACACACACACACACACATGGCCATGTCAGTGGCAATTTTAGTTTTTCTTTTGGCAATTGTACCGAAAAAAAAAACAAAAACGAAAGGGGAAATTCCTCTTCGCCACTTCCGACTGTCACATGCAATGCAAAATTTAAATAAAATATATTTTATGCTATAAATTTTCCACAGATATGTACCTACTATATATACATTTAGAGAAGTTTTGGCAAGCCACAAGTCTCTTGTCTGATTTAAATATTTAATCTGATTTTATGTTTAGAAAATTACAATGCACAAATTTAAATTTCCATTTGTAAGTATATTTCAAGTGTCTGGGTGAGAAAACCTCCTCAAGTGTCGCTCTGCATTTTAATTGCACTACAAAATGTGAAAACATTTTGTGAATGTTGCTTTGAGTCATACTAAGTAGTTATTATAATGGCTTTTAATAATTGATAGTTTTAGACAATTTCAATAGTTATTGAAATTGAATTTAAAGCTAGCCTTTTATGTGGCAATTCTTTCACAAAAAGTAACCAATTTTCTTATTAAATGCACAAATTTAATTAAAGCCCCGTCCCCCCCTAATTGTCCCCACTTACCACTCATATTTAACATGTCTATTTCATTTTGAATCTCTCCTTTCTACTCCATATTCCCTCCATATCATGGCTCAGCGTCTCATGTTTTCCTGGTTAAACCATTTCTGGTCATCATTTGCGGACAATAGAATAGTGCAATTTGTTGGGTAGGGGGAGGGTAGTTGGGGGCTTGCCCTTAGCTTTCCATGCCACTTGAGTACATCGAAATGTCTAAAATTTCATAATTGCAGTAAGAGATTTTCCCCCCCGACTTACACAAAAGTGTTTTGTTTTTGGTTACAGTCCACCCTTGCAATTTGGCTTGTAATAGAATCTCTGCTCAAAATGCTTAATTATATATGTATTTTTCTGTTTAGTTGTTGCTTTTGTTTTGGTCTGCGGTTTTGAACAAAACTTTAGCAGCTGTTTTGAGATTTTTTGTGGCTTGCATATTTCCTGAACTGGAAATTCAAAATGAGAAAAACGTTGTTTTGTATACGTCTGGGGAAATGTTAGGAAAGTGGCTTCAAAACTTAAAATTTAATCATGATATATAGATGATATATAGACTGACTCCCGATCACTTCCCGTGTTCATTTGACCCTGTAGCATTAATTGCCATCATTGAGTTTGGTTAAACAAAAAATTTAATTAAAATGTCTCTACCGTATACTTCAAAAGCCAATCTATTGAATTTTATCAATATAAGTTTTTTCTCCTTCTTTTAAAATTGCATATTTTATTTCATATTCTCACCAATTCTCTGCATGCTCCAATTCAAGCAGCAGCTGCCACCACATACATTTCCACAAAATCGAAAAAACGAAATGGCAAAGTTTTAACATTCGGCGCCACCGAATTTGAATTACCCTTGTAGATCTATGGATCTTTAAAGACTAATATGAGAAGCATAAAATAACAATTTTTTTCAGGAAATTCTGCACAAATCTCGAGCAATCCATTCCCGTTTCAGACAGAAATAAATTATATTAGGATAAAATTTATCGATATTCATTCATATGCTATAAAAATTGCTGAAAAATTGATTTCTACAGCAAAAGTTTTGTGACTTAGGGCCGTTTTCTCATGTTCATGATTCTGCTCAAATCGAAATCCATCTAGATTTTGCAACTAGATGGTTTTTGTGCAATTGGTTGTCTCATGTGGGTTGATTATAAATTCGGGCATTTGCGCCACGGTCACATCGGGAGGGCTGGAATGGTATAATGCTAGGTTGGCAGCACCTTTGCACTCGGCTGATTATTGTTTTTTTTATTGCGCGCCAGTTTTAAAAATTAA